>JAODKM010000016.1:1764717-1805191 GCA_026780845.1 Petrocephalus sullivani | reverse complement strand
CCCCCCCCCGGGTCCCCGACGCCCCGCCCCCCCCCCGCCACGCCCCCCCCCCCCCCCCCCCCCCCCCCCCCCCGCCGCTGCCTCCCTCCGACAACACCCCCCTCGCTTACCGCTGCCTCCCTCCGAGTCGCTGTCGTTGGCCTCCTCGCGGATCTTGCCCTCCTCCTTCATTCGCTCCAGGTAGGCATCGTGTTGGTCGTCGTCTGAGTCACTGTACATGTTCTCGTTGCCCTTAATGCCCTGGGTGGCCGAGGAATGACAGCAGTAAGGACATGATCGGGGGGGGGGGGGTTTTGGTAAAGCAACTTTGAATCGAGGGAAGGAGAAAACGACAAGCTCATCAAGCAGACGCCGGCACCGCGGAGATTCGTCCCTCTGAAGGCAAACAGGAGTGAGATTTGAGAGACGGCGTGCTCGCAGGCTTCGGGACTCCAGTGTGTAATCGCGTGACAAGTGCTCGCCAGCCATGTTAATCTCTGACACGGGCGCGGGCAGGAGAAGCCAGACGCCGGGAGCCCTGGTTAGTGACCACCCACCAACGCACAGGGCTGTAGTGATGGTGGGGCAGACTCTGCTTCACACTGGTCACGCTCAGACCACACACTGAAGGCGAAGGAACTCCCAGCAGGAAGCGAAAAGACCCCAGGACAAATCACAGCCCCCCCCCCACCCACCCAGAGATGATTGGCCTGTTAATCAGCAACACAGACGCCTGTCCCCTGCTCTCAGACCTTCTGGTGTTAGCGAGTCACGTGTACAGCCAGGCATACACTAACCCTAAAAGTGGTGCTATGGCTAGCAGCTCGGGGCACTGGGAGTAAGACGGTACGGAGGAAGCACGCCCCGGGGTGCAGAGGCATTTTACAGTCTGAACGCTTGGTGGGAATTCAGGAAAAGCCCTATAATATAATATCTTGCTACTCATTTAAAATAAACAAGATAATTTACAACATCCTGGAGTTCAGTACTATGACAGAAAGATCTGTCTTCCTGAGATAACACACATTCACAGAAACATCTTCAAACCACCCCCCCCGCCCCCAGGAACCTTGGAATGGAAATGAGGGTAATTTTCAATCACAAACCGCCGCCCACTAACCCCAAAACTACCAAAGAGGTGGTCTCCTGCCTCCCTGCTAACCCATGGCTGTATGTAGGTAGTACACTCACACATCAAAACTTGACTGCTTATTTGCTCTCATTGGGGTGTGATGTCATTTCCTGTTCTGGCTCTCGCACATCTCACACTATTCCACAGTTCTCTATAGTCCCCCCCCTCCCCGACGATTCCCCTAAAATCCAGCTGGACAGACCCGCCCCCCCGTCAGTGTGATTTTCACCTCTGCCACCGAGTGGCACTCCTCCAATGTAAGCAGAAGAACAACATGCAGGCAGTTATTTCACACCCAAGAGGACAAAAATTAAAAGCACAAAATAAACACGCACGGCACGGAGGCAATACCGACCTTCTTCTTCAGGAACACAAACAGGGGGAATAGGGGGTACATTTTAGAAAAAAATAAAAAGGCATCAGTATTCAGTGAAAGCACCCATGAGTTACAAATACTAAAATGCAATGATTTTGTTTGATTTTAGTGCAAATTACCTCTTTGAATCCTCGGTTCTTGATGTTGAGCTTCTTAGCATTGACAAAATCAAAGAGTTTACCGTACTCTTCCCTGAAAGACAAGGAGTGAAATCAGCTAATCACCTCACACATCGCAAAGACGTCAGCCTAAAGGAACGACATATTTTTGTTGGTTGGATGTCTGCAAACAGGCTGAGTCTTGCTACAAAGAAAGTGCAATACAAGAGGGAAGGGTCGCGACGGCGGGCCGACCTCTCGATGCTGCTGAAGGTGTACTGCGAGCCCTGCTTGGTCTCGATCTCAAAGTCGAAGGAGCGCGTGGTGGTCGTGCCTCGGGCGAAGTTGACACAGGAGATCTCCTCGAAGCGCAGGTGCACGGGCGGCTTGTGCACGTAGATGAAGCCTCTCTCCAGAGGGTAGAGGAGGCCTGAGCTGGCCTTGTAGGAGCAGGTGATGCACTGAGCTCCAGAATGCCTGGGGAAGGTAGGCCAGAGAAGAGAGCTACACACCGGCGACTGCACCGAGCTACCTGGAGCTGTTCTCCAGCAAAGTGCTGAAACTTCTACACAACAACGGAATGTGGCCAGCAGAGGGTTTCGGTACAGACATCAGGAAGGAGGATCGCCAAGGAAACCATTGCCCACGAGTCGCCCTGCGTCATTACCCCTGGAAGTTGCCCGGAACGGTGATCTTCCTGTTGACCAGAGCCTTCATCACCCTGCTGACCATCTCATATAACGAGCCTGACATGTTCTTGCTGAGCTTCCCCTCGAAACGCTTCTCCACATCCTCCCTGGACACGGACGAAGAAAGGGGGGTTTAGGGCGAGAGAGAAGCAGGACGTGCAGGGTGGACCGCTTTCAGAACTAGCCCCCTTGGACAGTGGGTGCCCCCCTCCCGCTCAGACTCACTCGCTCATGTTGAGTGTGAGGGTGATGTCCTCCTCCTTGGAGAAAAGCAGGATGAGGAAGTGGTACCGAGTCTGCCCTTGCTTGATGGGGGGGTCCAGGCTGATCTGAGGGAGCGAAGACGAGGTTTGAGAACCTCGGCGCCTTGCCAAGCGAGTGGCGTACTGCTACTGACAAACGGAACTGAAAACACCGGCGTCTCACGCGACATCACATGCTCACCACAAAAAACATCTGCCTTTGGTCCTTGTGGGGCAGCAGGAAGAGGCGCAGGACTGTGGTGTAGGGGATTTTGTAGTCAAATGTCTTACCATGAAGGTGCAGGAAGGTAGGATAGATACGGATGTCGTACCTAGAGGGTGGGGAGATTTCCGTTAGGGAAGTAGACACTCGCCCTTTGTAATCAGAGGTTTTATGGGGTGTTGTGTTATTTTAGATCAGCAGATGGCAGCACTGGGCGCCATCAAGGGGCCCTTGCAGGGCCAAAGTCGTCCACATGGGGCTGCGCCATACCTTCCTCTGGGCGTCAGACACTGCAGCTCTTTAAAGATGCAAATGGCATCACCAGTGGCCTGGATCACATCTGCCTTCGAAAGCACGTTTTGGGCAAAAGCCTAAAATAAACAACAGCATTAGTCGTACTTCTGTAGCCTTCATAACATGCAGGAACACCGCATCACACATGGGGTACATTCAGGCAGGATCTATTACAGAACAAGACGTGAGAAATTTGATCACATCAACTGAGCATCTTTCTTAGAGCACAGATGTACCGATATATAATGAAAACCCCATTATGCATTTCGTTTAATAATAACAGAGCATAAAACTGCAATTATAATGAAATTAACTTCAGCAATCCAACCTAGCTCAAAGCTGCATGCACTGGATAGGCGACATAGAAAAACAGCTGACAGACAGCGCCTCCTAGTGGTCCGGCAACGCTAACAATCACAACAAATTCAAATTACAGAAAGGCATATAGTCACCTCCACGGGCTCGACGCCCTCGTCCCCGACGCTCGGGGGGACGTAGAAGCGCACCTCCATGAGGGACACCTCGGCATCGTCGTTTTGGTGGAACTCCAGCGTGACCTCATTCTTCCCCGTCGCGCACTGGGACACGCTGGACAGGGGGATCTCAAACACGGGGCTGTCGTTGACATCGAAGGACAGCAGCGGGCCTGGAGATCAGGAATTACGGTGAATTTTAACCCACCCGCCCGCCCCTTGGGGTCCTACACCAATAACCACATTTTTAAGGCATTTGGAAAAACAAACTGTTCCTCTACTTCCTGCCATCTCTGCTCGGCACCTGGAGGCGCAATCGGACAGTAACGTCATCGCTGAACATGTGCGTTAAAAGCCAGCCAGTCCATCATTACCAGGAAAGGCAACATTTGCACAAAAGCATGACGTTCCCAGTGCGTCGGGAAGCAATTTCGCCATTCTGACATCCATCCCTTCAATCCCGCACAAGCAAACGTTGCACCCCCCCCCAAAAAAAGAAGACCAGAAGGAACCTGAAAACTTAGCGGTGCCCCAGTTCCAGCCTTTGACACACATGTCCTTCTCTGTCAGCTCCACCTTATAGTTGGCCTTGAAATACTCTGAGATCTTCTCGAAGTCCTGAGGGGAAGAACGCAGGAACAGAATTCAGAAACAGCTACAAGGAGGGGGGATGAGTTCAGGCTTCGGATGCTGACAAACACTGTTCGCCTTAATGCTAAATTTCAAGTTTCACCCCTAGTTCTCCCCTAACTCCCTACCCCCCAGTACCACCAATCACCACCCAATCTGTCCAGTCTGTGCCTCGAGGTTACAGAGGGTAGCCATCACATCAGAGACGTGTAACATTACAGCTGATTAATCGCAGCCTGACGACCCTGCAGCCTCGTCTGCCCGTTCTCAGGATATGGGGGTGAGCGTAATCCACGGAAGGGCTCCCCCAAGGACGCCGCTTACAATCAAGCCGTTTATTTATCCAGCCGAGGTTTGTTACCACGGGACCGGACTGCGATGGCTTCCACATGTGTGACCCCCCTTCCAGCCTCCAGGTGCACGCATGCGTTCTCGCGTCACTGCCCAGCGTGATCTCCGGCGCCCCCTGGAGGCCACCTCTCTAATCATCTGCCTGGCGGCCGTTCACTTAAACCCGAGACGCGATTTGGCTATTACTGCTCTCGGCACTCGTGCCCACGTGCAAATCCGGCTCCCGCCCGGAGCCAGAGGGCCCGGGACCTTCATTAGCCGAGAGACACTGCGCCATTAATCATCATCAATTCCGCGAAAGGCCTCGTTCTCGATGAAGCGCCAGCCTCCACGTTTCCCCTCCTCCGTCCCCATGGCGACATGGAACAAAGCCTTTGTAGAGGGCGGAGCCTGGGCGGAAGCCCGGGGAGGCAGTGCTTGGGGCTGGGCATTAAAGGAACGTCCAACGCTTATAGGGATTCAGGTTACTGGGAGCCTTATAGGCAAAGATGAAGAAATCCAGGGCACTCCCAATAAAATTATTTTGTTTTTAACATCTGCTAAGAAGGGCAAGCTGGTTTCCACAGCGCAATTAGCTTTGGAATTACACCATCTTTCATTTAATAGTGTGGAATCCCAAAGCCCGAGTAACTGCCCACACACCCTTGGTGACTCCCTCTTACCGTGTCACGGAAGCCGTCGTACTTGTACACGTGACCCGTGCTGGTGGCCAGCTTGATGCCGTGCCCGAGGCAAACCCGCCTCCACTGGGCCTGAGACAGCTCTGGGGCAGAGATGCTGTCCACTTTGCCCGTCTTGCTGCTCTTGTACACCACCGACTGCTTACTGAAGCGGAGGCGGCCGTCATTCTACAAAGGGACGAGCGGGCAGCACGCCGGACGCCATGTGTGATACGGTATCAGCCAAGTGAAATTCATAATAAACGACGCGAGGGAGGAGGCAAAACAATCAGTGCTCACCCAGGACCCCTTGACCTCCTGGTATATCTCATTAAACTCCAAAGTGTCACCCATCTCTGCCTCCTGGTCCAGCAGCAATCAGCTGTAGGCACAAAGAGAACTGTGAAATTCACTAGCGAGACGGGCTGGTGTTCTGTGTCCTTGAGCCACACCTGACCAGAAGCATACTACTAGACCTTGAATCAATGTAATGGAACAATCGAGTAGTGAAACACAGCTGTAAGTAATATTCTTAGATGTCAAAATTTAAATACCACAACACTGAATATAGTTATGGCATTAAATAATGTCTGAATCAATATATGGGCTGTTACCTGTGAGCTTTCTATAAGTTTCTGATCTAGATTAGACCCAAATAAAACTCTCACCTGTTACAACAACCACACTGATGCAAAGTCTTTAAAAGCTGAAACACACACATGCATTTTGTATCAGGAGAAATAACCAATCACAGGTACTCTTAGCAGACCTGGGGGTGATTCAGCCATCCAATTATCTGGAATATACTCGGAACCGCTGATTATCAGTTTTTGGTTAATCCTAGTAATCTCGTACAACATTTCAGCGCAGTTCGCAGGAAGCCGGCATCTGCTACTAGAAATGACGCTGTACCCTTTAAATCTGCCCGGCTGACCAATATCAGGCCATGTCATGTTTAACTTCGATAACGGAGTTACAAGCTGATGCACGCGGAAAAGACAAATTATCGACCCTCTAAAGCTTGGTGCTAAAACAGCCACGTGCTTCCTAAGCAGCCCACGGACTCCTAACTATATCAGCCCGTAACAATGCAACTGGCGTACGGGTGCAAGCTCTGAAGTGCACATCAATGCTTTATTTACGCGTATAGGTTTAACTGCTTTAATATGTCCGTTATAACCAATTATAAATATCGACAGGATCACAAGTAAGACGTATAAAGATGATCTCAGGCTAAAACTGTGTAAATTAAGCTGCTAGCTCATAGCTACTTGTCAATGCACTACAAGTCTGCCCAAATCTCGCCGCGTTCTAACCCCCTGGGATCATTCTAAGGCAGGAAAAGCAAATTAGCAACAAATGACCACTGCAGTCACACGACTGTCTAAAAATGAAGATTAAAACTATAATTACTTCGCAGCACTCGTGCACAGGGGATAGCGCTATTTCCCGCGTGAACCGTCGGCTCCGTCCCAGAAGCGACACCGGAAGGAATCGTTTCCGCCGACGTCACTTCCCGTCTAGGCCACGCGGTCCTTGTGACGTCATCCTGTTTTTTTTTTTTATTTTTTACACGCGACAGATGAAGTAGGTGAGGCCGTGTCAGGTGCAATACTGCAGCCGCTGTGTTGTAAGGTCCACCATGTACAACAGCAAATGTCATGTCATGTACGACCTCTTTAGCATTATCACTGTCGACGTGATAACGAGTTTTTTGTTTGCATTTCGATTTTGTGTAGAAACACAAAATAGCAGTAAATATTAGAATAATATTGCCGCTAGAGCACGAGGGGGCAAGTCCGTATCGATGCACCCTTTACTTGAAGTTTACACAAATATATATATATTTGTTATACAAATATGAGCAAACTAATGATTGTTAAAATCGATTATTTTCATCATATAAAGTAATGAATGTCCGACCAAGTAGTCAGCTGCTCCCCATGTTGTTACGTCGCCAGTACATGTACTGAATGTACTATAAGCTTTTATCCAATAGCCTGGAACGTAGACAGGGGACGTGTACCCACGATGGAATGCTAGTCCACCATACGGTGTGCACAATCATCTATGAGAAATGCAAAGACACCATTTCACCTAAACCACCTTGTGTTTTGGATCATGGGAGTAGCCCAGAGTGACATGCAATACCACAGACAATCTGCAGCAAAAACATCCATCCATCATGCAACTGCTTATGCCTGTCAGGGTAATGGGGCTTGGACCTTATCTCAGGCAGCACAGGGTAATAGGGCTTGGACCTTATCTCAGGCAGCACAGGGTAATGGGGCTTGGACCTTATCTCAGGCAGCACAGGGTAATAGGGCTTGGACCTTATCTCAGGCAGCAGAGGGTAATGGGGCTTGGACCTTATCTCAGGCAGCACAGGGTAATAGAGCTTGGACCTTATCCCAGGCAACACAGGGTAATGGGGCTTGGACCTTATCTCAGGCAGCACAGGGTAATAGGGCTTGGACCTTATCCCAGGCAGCACAGGGTAATGGGATTCCAATCCATTTCAAGGCACACACAATTAATTGGACAACTTAAGGACACAAATTCACCTAAACCACACGTTTTTGCACCAGGGGAGGACACTCAAGTAACGGTGGTATGTAACTGAAGTATGCTTTGTGATGAGAACCACTGGCAATTAGTTCCAAAGATCGTATAAGAGTATTTCTAAATATTTTAACTATAAATTAATAGTACTTAAACGTTAACCAAAATCACTCTCAATTTTTCCATCAAAGGCTAATATGTGATTGAAGCTGTGCTGTTGAAGTAGTTTGCTTGAGAGTTCAAAGAGGCCGTTCTGGGACTATGTTATATTTTGTAATTGTTTCAGTAAATGTACTTGTAGTTCATTGTCTTGGATTGCCTTTGCTGTGATTCTAGGACATCTAAGTGGTGGAATAACTGTGCGTCAATGAAAAAAATAGTGAACTGCAGGGGGCGACAAAGTCTCAATAGAGGAATTACAGAAAATTCTGGCCAAATTCCCAAATGTAATTTTCTTTCTTCTTTAAAATAAATAAAAACAACACACACTGAAAATATTACATCTATCTCCCGCATCATATGACTGAAATTATTTCCCGATTTCTCTACTAAGGAATTAAATTATGATCATACGAAAAAATGCTAAATAAAAAAATATTCGTTATAATATAAATTATACAGGCGTGTTACAATTATATTTTTTCTATTTACACAACAATAGTGCAACCCCACGCAAGCGTCGCGGTTTAAATGTAATCCGTGTTTTATACACACTCGCGAACGGTGAATGACATTCTGTGGTGGGAGAGAGATCACACTAAGCTCTGTGTCAGTATAGCTTAATACTAATATAACGTGCTAAAAGAACTGAAAGGAATGGATACATGTACACGACATCACACACCTACAATTCACACACACGGAAAAAAAAATCACTGAACCGCAATACTTAAAACGCGTTGAACCAGACCGCACCACATACAGAACATGCGCCAAAAACCCCCCGACGGGGGAGTGCACACACAGACAGCACCAGAACGAACACAAGGCACACGCGTGTGATCACCGACGCAGACGGATAAATAACCTCCTTCCATCCCCCGCTCCCTCCATCTCTGACCTTTACATTCTCTCCCTCTCTGTCTCCCCCTCTCTCGCACACACTCACACGCTGCATTAATCCCCGCAGCATGAAGTTATCCAACTTTGAAAAGTCGTTTTAAACTTCCATTCACGTTGTAAATCAAAGGGAGACTAACAGCCCGCTAGGCAAAAAAAAAATCAAATAAAGAGAGTGGAGGACATTTATGGAAATAATCAAAGAGTGAGAAAACTGGATGACGATCGAGGCGGAAACATAAAATATCAGTATTTATAATGGTGAGTGATTATACAAGGCAAATTAAAAGAGTAATTCGATAGTGAGAAAATAGACTCGGTACCAAAGGTTTAAAAGAGATTAACGAAATACCAGAAGTCGCCAACTCCAAGTGCTGTACTTTTTTTAGGCAATGAAGTGTGTGAATCGGCGACAGGAGCGAGGGAGGTGGATGCGGGCGAAGAGGGGGACAGCACTTTCCCTCTTTCTGCCCCCGTATATAAACCGCACCGCCGTCAGTCAGTCAGTCCCGTCAAGGCGGCAGCCCGTCAGCAGCACCCAGTGCGGCTTTCGGCGGCTCGGAAAGCGATACCTACCGCCTGCTGATACTAATTACTTATTGATGTTACTTGCCTGCCATATTCAGACCGTAAACCGCCAATCAAAAAAAATATATATGATTGATAGCGTCTGCATCATACGCCGGGCAATTCTGCGTCCTTAAAAAGTTTGCTAACTTTTCTTTTCGTAAGGTGGAAAACGAGAGACTGTATCTGGGTCTGAGCAATTTAAGAATAAACGTAAAAGAAAGAACTGGTAAGGGTATTTTTTTTAATAAGTTCCCGTTTTTATCTATACTAAAAATTATAGTAGTTTAAAAAAAACCTTAAGTTACTCGGCGAAGAAATACGGGATCGAAGCTGGAGATGAAGCACGGGGAAGGTAAGCCAGTCGTTCAATTAGATGTAATTACACCTTTCATTTGATTGGAAAGTAAGTAAAATGTCTTTATTTTAAATATCATTTTTATCACATCAGTAGGAACTCTTTTGCCGTTTTTATTTTCACAGAATAAAATACATCTAATTGTATAAATGAGTGACCAAATGATTTTATATATTGATTTTATATAAATTAGTTCTTGCTACTTGCAAAAAGATTTCTGATTTTTTACCTTACATGAGCAGTCTATATATTTTGAGTGTATTGATGGTAATGTTCATAGTTCATATTTACCAGAAATTATGCTGATGATCTGTGATGAAATTAGGAATGTGTGATGAGGATTTTTTTTCTAATGGAAACATTTTTCCTAATGTACTAGTGTTATTTCTCCTGAACTATTACATGAAAATATAGAAGATATTCATGGTAGAACACTTTAAAAATCAGTTTGGTTTGTATGTGTGCGTGTGTGTGTGTATGTGTGGTGTGTTCAGGGGGTGATAGGTCAAAATGTTCCTATATATCCTTGTATCCTTGTCTTGTTAGCTGACATTTACACCAGAGAATACACGATCCTGTTTAGTCAGGGTCTGTGAACTTGGACCTAGAGGTTCAGAACACCATCGAGAAGTAACGTGGAAGGTAATATTACAAAAGCCAGCTCAGAATCCTGCAGCATTAGAAAGTCAGATAAACGCTGGGCCACCGAAAACCTCCCCCTTTCCCTTAAAGCTCCTCTATTCATGTCGGCCACGTCGCTTTAGTGTGTTTCAGTCATTTAAGTGATGGCATTTGGGACGTATGCTGAGGCACTGCCCGAATACCAGCGGCTTAAACACAGCACGGAGAGAGCAGGCACTGTATAAATACTGCGACTGGCCGGAGATTACAGCAGCGTGCACCAACGGCGCACAAGTGGGAGATATAAAATACTGCCGTGTAGATTCCTTCGGCTATTATGAGAGAGAGAATGGAGGTAGAGGGTTAATGTAGTACAGATTCCCTATTGACAGGACACAGCACCCAGAGGGAGAGAGACTAGGAGAATGATATAAAATGAGTTGGTCACGGTTTGAGCAGTTACACATGCTGTTTACATTTTTCCCAAATTAACATGGCCCCATGCTCTGCCAGCCCCCCCACCACCCCGCCCCACTGTCTCTCCTTTTCGTTTTTGCACCCCTTCCCTCCTTCATGTTCAAAAAGAAGGCCGGACTGAACGAAATTAACTGGGCTCTTGTATGTTTTTTTAAAACGTTTAATTTTTGCTTTTTTTTTGGGGGGGGGGGGGGGTTGATTGATGTAAATTAGACACCGAAGATCTGAAGCTGGAAGGAAGGAAAGGAATGACTGGGACCCAGACCGGGGAGGAGAGGGAGAGGGAGAAGGGGGGATGATTAAGAGAAGGAGGAGAAGGAGGTAATTAGGGAGAGAGGGAAAGGAGGAGACGGGAAAAAAGAATGCAGGAGAACAAGAGGAAGGGGGTAAAAGGCTGAGGGAGGCATGCGTGCAAGGTGAAAGGGACCGGGGGGGGCGGGGGGGGTGCTCGGTGAAAGCAGGACAGGGGTTCGGAGCGTGCAGATCGCGATTTCACCGAAGAGCAAGAGACGGCCAAAGACGGCGAAGGTTCAGCGGAAGTGGGGGAATGGTGCTGGGAGATGGAGAGGCGTCGAGGAAGCCGAAAACGGGACGGGACGGGGGGGGCTCGCAGGGGAGGCTTCGCTGTAAATATGAGTTTTATTGTTGTTTTTATGCCTCTGGTTTTTTTTGGCCATTGATGTTCCCTGTAAACACACTGTCCTAATTATGCCAAGCAGATCCATTCCAATCTGAATTTCTACTATAAATTGGGGTGAGCTGCTCGAGAAAACACCCCTGGTTTTTCTTGGTGCGTATGTGCGATTTTCCGTGTGTGTGTGTGTGTGCACGTGTACGCATGTGCCCATGTGCCGGAGTGCATCGCCATATTTATACGCACGTTCGGGCCGCACATGCTTGTACTAGTGTGTGCATGCGTGCTGGTGACCGTGTCCTAAGTACGTGTACGCGTACGTGAAAGCCAGTATGTGAGTGGGTGTATGCTTGCGTGAATTTGTGTGTCAATGTGTGTGAGTGTGTGTGTGTGTGTGTGTTGAGTTAGTGAAGGAATGTGAATTTGATTGAGTACAGACTGCACATAAATCTCTACTCTAACTGTATACAGACACACAACAACGACCCCGACCTCCACTCCCAGCACAGAGTTACCGCACTGTAGTGTCCAGTCAGTAACGGCGTGCACTATATGTCTCATAGTGATCCTTTCTCTGAGCCGATAAGAAGTGGTCTGCTCCGTCAGTGTTGTGTCCATGTCTGTAACACAGTCTATTAACCAGGATTTGAGAGACACTATTAAAGTAATGTAGCTACTGCTTCCTCCGTACATCCACAGTGTCCGGTACTGTACCTCTTAATATGATATTAGCGTGCACACCACTGCTCTTTGTGTGACTGTGCTAACTGTAGTGTAGCCAGCAGCCCAATCCTCTCTCCGGCCATGTTTTTCTGTAACGTTTATTGACCGTGACGCCTACCTTTATTAGACATACTGGCTTTTAATCGAGTGGAAAAAGTAACGGGTGTTAGCGGTGCCTTTTAGATTTTCACTATAAAAAGGACAGTGAAGTCCAACAGCCTTGACGTTAGAGTTTGGGAGGCTTCAGTACTAAAGGAGAAGTGAATCCGAGCAGTTGTTCCTTTTGTTTGTTAAATACCTGATTCCCGTGTATTAGGATCCAAAACAGAAGGCTGTTTGTTACACACCAGAACAGGTCGAGAAGGGCACACAGCACATGCAGATGACATAAGGTCTTTTCGGCCGGCCCTAGCGAGTGTTTGGCGTTGTTTGTGGCCTTAAACGGGCTCCACATTTCTTCTCAAAGAGAGTGAGTGAGAGGGAAAAAATGCTAATCGGGGTTAATAAGCTGATGTTATTTTGGCCTGGGGCACAAAAGAGATAAGTCATTTCAAAAGGGAAAAATGGAGAATGGGGAGAACCTGTGGAGCGCTGAAATGGAAAATTTTATCAGCTGGAGATCTGCGCGTGTTTCTCGAAGATCGACTTCGGAAGGGACGCGGCAGGGCTTTTAAGGCGATTCAAATGCTGGAAACAGGTCCTCGGTGACCCACCACACCCTTTCCCTGCGATGGTGGCCGTTTGGGTGGGATTCAGGTGCACACGGCAAGGGAGGAAGAGAGGCAGAGCGAAAGAGGGATCGAGAGACGTGGGTGAGGAGTGGGATGGCCGCACTTTAACTCGTCTCTTTTCGCACGTGCTGAAAGAACACACGACTACTCACAATAGACGAGTAATTACCTGTCAAAATCACATCTGCCTGTCACAAAGGGAGAGAGCAATGGAAGATGAAATGGTTTACATAACACAGACATATTTTCATAATGTTGTTTATAACAAGAACTGTATTTGCGGGCCAGAGGGTTCAAGACTAAGCTGTGGGTATAATTTAGGAAGGCGAGCGTAGTTATTTACTTTGGTAAATATTCTGGCATAGAATAATATAGTAACGTAATCTTTGTAAAGTGACCAACTAATTATAGTAGGACAAGTATAACAAAGGCTGATTTGACTCTGAGATACCGTCGGAGTCCTGGGGTCTGCAGGACGCACTCAGATATTCCTGCCGCATCCCCAGAGTTTGCGGGAGATGTGGGGAGAGGAGAGTTTGTGGGAGAGGGTTAAGCACACTGGCTCTCTGCATCAGACAATTTGAAGATGACGGTTTTTTGTGGCCCTCTTGGGGATGGCGAGCAGAGAAAAGCTGGGCTGTTTCCCATTGAAGGGATCATTTGGACGCCATTTTCCCAGCGAGGTCCCTGCGAAAAAGGGGGCTCTTTACGGCGTCCCGACATTATCTGCCCAGCATCCGTGACGGAACACACACAATGCGGACGGAGGGAGAGGAAGGCAGATGCAGGGGGGGGGAGAGACCGGGAGGCACTGATAAAGGAACATATGCCTCCTCGAATGTAATTCCGAGGCCACACACACACGTCCGCTCGTATGTCAGGACACACACATACTTCCAACCTTCATATTCAGATACATGCCATGTATAAATATCACATAAGAACACTGCATGTAAATAAATACTTCCTTATTCACTGCAAATTCAATTATGCAGTTGCGTTTTTGTATCACCGCTAACAATAATTCAGCATCATTATTATTCAGCTCATGAATATTTAGATAAGATTCGGTAGAGCCGTGGATGAAAATCTGTAAAAATGAGGGAAGAAAATCTATAATGCAACTTGATTGTTTGTTTCTAACCAAATTAAGCTCGCAGAAAGAAGTCCTTTTTTTCTAATTCAGAAAGAGACTTCAATATCCTGTGACTATAATTAGAATTGAAATGAAAAATGCTTTATTGGCAGTGCTAAGTTACATTGGATTGGCCAGAATATAAACACCGCCATTCATCACCATAGCGACAAAATACACACATGAATGTTATTAAAATATATACAAATAGATATGACTACAATATTTATTGTGTGTTATAATGTAGCATAAGAAGATGATTCTTATTTAGACTTACAAGCCGAGTGCTCTAAACAATTATTTGAGCGACTAGCCAAAGTGTTCCAGAATTTAATTTAAGGTTTAAAAAAAGGAAATCAAACTCTATTAGCATGTTCGGGAAGTGACTGATTTGCAGAGGCATGACACTCCAACATAAAAGTTGTTATAAATCCCAGCTTTTCCTATCTACTGACTATAAACAAACTAATTAGTTTCTCATCAGATTTTATTAGTAAAGTAAACTTGAATCAGCACTCTACAGTCTGTGGCTGCAATTGAAGTTTGTGCTTATGTGCTTTCGAGAACGGGACAACACCGTTAGGAAACAGAACAAAGAGTCACTTCCATTGCGTGTCTGTTGTTTACCATCTCTTTTGGTCTACGGTAATCTCATGACATTCTTCTAATCCTTTTTCCTCTCCAGTCCATCATTTCCAGCTGGCTGTCTTCCTGGCTGTGGTGGTGGTCTCTGTCCAAGTACCCGACCCTGTGCTCAGCTTAGCCCACGAGCGCTCTTCCGTCGAAAGGACCTACGAACTGACAAAATACCTGGAGCACCAGCTACGAGAGATAAAGGACACTTACGTAAGTGAATGCGCGTTAGCCCGCCGCCTACACTGCTAACGCTAACCACTAACCAGCCTCCCCCTCTCCCTGCCAGCTGTCCTACCTCGGCCCCCCTTTCAGCGATCCGGACTTCTCTCCGCCGCGGCCGAACACCACGGCGCTCTCCCTGCCAAGTGCCGCCACTCGCTTGGACCTGTGGCGAGGCCTGGAGAACCGGGCCCGCCTGGCCCAGAACCACAAGGCCTACAGCGTGCTCCTGGGGGCGGTGAAGGAGCTCGCCCGGGCCACCCTCTGCCCTTACCTACAGAGCTCCCTGTTGCATTTCTCGGTTGGACTTGATGGCCTGTTGGGCTCTATCTCCGGTCTCATGGCTACACTGGGCTACCCATTGCCCCCGCATTATTATAGTTCACATACAGGGGGCACCAGTGACAAAAATCCTGACCCATTGACTACTGGCTACTTTAATTCACAGGTCGAGAGTGTTTCTATCCCCGACCCTCTGCCACCGGGTCCGCGATACTTACAAGCGGTTTCAGGCGGCACTGACACGAGCTCCTGGGAACAGTGGGAGGCGCAGCGTGGGAGAGAAAACGAGGACTTCATCCCAGAACCTCTAATGGACGTGGACAGTTTTAACGGTGACCAGAATGATAATGGCGGTCCTGATGATTCAGAGGAAGACAAGGATGAGAGGATGATGGAGGAAGAGGAGATGGAGGGATGGGGTGGGAGGAGGAAGCTGCTGAGTGTACCAGAAGGAGAGGACTTTGGGGGACTGAGGTTCACGCACAGCACGAGTGGGTCAGGAGACAAGTGGCTGTGGGAGCATCTCCCTAGGCCCCTCCTTCACACCGAGCCCGGCCAGCGAATCAGGACGAGGACTCGAGTGATGTCACCCAGACCAGACGTGCCACACGGCCAGCATGCTAGGGCAGGACAGGCACTCAGAGAGGTCCCACAGGGCTTCAGCAAGAACTATAACAATCTGAACGACCTTCCCTTGCTATATACGGGTAAACCTGGCGTGGGCGATATCCAGAGGAAGGAGAGCTCTTCCTCCTCTTCCTCCTCTGCCGCTCCTCGCCAACGTTCTCCCCGCTCCGTGCTGTCCTCGCTCTACACCTCCACTCTCCATCCCCCGCTCTCTCCCTTCTCCCTACTTTACCAGCTCGGTGCCCGGGAAGGCCACACCCTGCTGGCTGACCTGGCCCACGGGAGCCCCATGCCCGTGCTGGCGTCGCTTTCCGCACCCCCACTGCTCGCCGCTCCCACGCTCAATGACTTCTCCAGGAAGGTGGAGAGCTTCTGGGTACTGCGAGAACTTCAGAGCTGGCTGTGGAGATCAGCCAAGGATTTCAACCATCTAAAGAAGAGGCTGAGGGCTTGAGATGGAGGGGCAGGAACTCCATATTAGCACTGGCAGGAGTTGTGAGGGCAGTCAGAGTGACTCTTCGGGCTGTTCAGAGTATTAATTGTGCACTAAGAGACTTTACCGCAAAGTGACACACTCTCACCGAGTGACTGGGCACTTCAGCGCCGTGGCCCTAATGCCAACAGGGTCAAAAGCAACACGACGGGCAGTGACTGATGCTGAGTCCAAGGGGTAAGGGGGGGGAGGTGGTTGGCCGATTGAAAGAAAAGAGTGATTTAACTGAAAATCCAGACACTGACTCAGCGCCTGAGCATTGGGAGGGGGGCGTGTAGAAACTCGGGGAGAGGTTACCCCGGTACATTGAGAACCTGACACAGCGCATTTCCCTCGGTCATACATTCCATCCCTCTCTTTTCCCCTCCGCTTGGCCCCCACTTCTGTCCTCGTCTTCGTCCCGGTCTTCCTTTGGCCGTCTCCCCTTTATCATACGCACTACGACGATGTCATTCCCAGCCGTTATTTAAACAGTGGATTTTAGCTGCCTGCTCGTTAGCGCGAGACGGCATTGGGAGCGACGGCGTCCTCCGTCTCACCTGGCGACGGGAAAGTGCTCAGAGAAGCTGAAACTAACAAACTGACGGGGGGGGGGGGGGGGGGGCACTCTCTGTTGTTGACATCGACAGAGGGTTAATATCCATACGGTCATATTAATTGTTTGCCGAGTAACACCTCAGATCACAGGATGTAGATAACAGAAATACTGTGTTACGCTTCGTCTACATTGTTCTATCCCAGTAATTGGTTTACTTTTGATGATAAGTTAATACAGGTATATATGATGAATTCAATAGTATACAAAGGCACCCATATGAGTTTTGATGGTTTACCTAAAGTATATTTTGGTATATGTGTACCTGTGTGTTTATTTATCACTATGACTCTGAACGCTGTGGTAATATTTATTGAATGCAACTATTTATTTGCTGACGTGGAAACCAGACTGTGGTAATATATGAAGGTGATTATATAGGAATTTTAATAGAGAAGTACGATACTCTGTGTTATTTTGATTATTTCTTTATGGACAGTTCAGTGAGGTGGGAGGTTAAAGGGGTATAAAAATGTAATTAACAGAAGACAGAGTAGCATATTAGTGCATGACTGCTTGTTAGTGGAGGTGAGGAAGTGATTACTGACAGAAGAGGGGTTAGTAGCGGATATGATCGAGTCAGTGAGTCAGAATCGGTGTGGTTCATGGATGAGTTGAAATTGAGTTGGGGGGGGATTAGAAGAAAGGCTGCCAGTGAGGGTGAGCTCTTTCTGTAGCGCTGCCTGCCCCCCCCCCCCCCCCTCCGTCATTTGCCTTCTGCTCCCCCACTCCTCCTCCTCCTCCGTGACACACCAGAAAGCGGCCTCGCGCTCTTCTCTCACGCCTCACGGAGCTGCAGGAGAGGATTTCAGGGCCAAAAAAGCACGGCGAGAGACGTCTGAAGAGACACGTCTGAGTCGGGCACGCCGGTACAAACACCCCCCCCGCTCCATGCCCCTCGGGCTGAGTTTGGTGGAGTGAAATTAAGGGATCAATGAGAATCCCTCTCTCCCTTCCTCCGAGCTACACACCTGCACTCTCTCTTTTCCTGTCACACCCTGGTCCCCCCCCCCCGCGTCCTCTCACGCACGGTGCCAGTTCTAGTACCTTCTCTTTGACTAACAGCAGCGGCGGCCAAGCCGATGACGTCGGGCGGGAAAACAAAACACCAGTAGGCGAAAGGGCAGCCGTGGAGGGAAGGCCGTAAAAGTGTCACGTCATCCTGGCCGCTTCCGGTCAGTCCCGAGCAGAGTCCGAAGGATGACAAAAGAAGAGACAGAGGGGACAGTCAGAGAAAGGATGGAGAGAAAGGGAGAGCTTGTGGCATCATCCTGAAATGCTGACACACAGGCACGCTGACTCACCGCGGGAAAGAAGATTAGAGGGCTAACCCAGGACAGTGCTGGCATGCCGGGCTTGCCCTTCTGAGTCACCGTCGTCACGGGACCTGGGGAGGAGCAGGGATGCCCCCTCTGGGGAAAGGGAGTGCACTCTGAGCAGCCCGGCCTTCCTGCAAGGGTGCCGGATTTGCACTGACCTCTGAGCCGACCGCGGCGCAGGAGCCGCCTACAAAGGCAGCTTTGTGGCGCGGCGCATTCAGCGTGCACACAGCGTGCTGGCCCGCATGCGTGTGTGAGCGTGTGTGCGTGCGTGTCTCTGTGAATCACTGCGCGTAGGTGTTTGTATGTTTCACATCCGGATAATGACTTCCAAATATGTCATTCATGTACGTCACTTTTACAAATATTATTTAATTTAAATCACAATATAATATCTAAAAAAATCTCCTGACCTATGAATGGGTATGAGGTTCTTCTGACAAGTGCTAGTCTAAGGCAGGACTGTAATGTGCACTTACATACCGATTGTCAAATATTAGTGTAAGTTGCTCATAGAGCTGATTGGAAACACTAACCCGCAGCAATAAATGTTTTCTGTTGCCATATTTACACCGTATCTCCTTTTTTCTCAGTTCATCCATATTTACAGCTCCACCTCTGTTCTGCCTTCTTGTTCTTTGGCCCTTCAGAATGTATTTTCCACCTGACCAGCTGAATCCTCTTTGTTCACCTGTCTGTACCTGCATAAGTAAGCACGTATCGCCACCGGTGATTTCACAGTGCCACTTCGATAAAATCCTAAAAAGAATCGGCCCTCTTCTATCTGAGGCCCCCCCGCCCCCCGCTGTTCTCTCTATACTCCCCCCCCCGCCTTCATCTCTCTGTCTTGTTCACCTGCAGCACATAAAAATTCCTCCTTCCTTCCTCTAGAGAATTGCAGAGTTGCCTTGGGATTTACTGCATTCCTTCTCCCCCACTTGCCTCCCTCTCTCTGTCCTTTGCGGTGCAGTAAGTTTAAGGAAAGATGTATATTTCCATTTTGCCTCCCCGTTTCTCCAGGGACTCTTTTCATCTCCTTTTCTCCCATTGTTCTCTCTTTAAGGGTCGTCCCTCCCCGGCACTGGCTACACTGACGTCCCACGCTGCTTCTGGACTAATGTAGCCCCACCCCCTCGTTAAATCAGCCTACCTAATCTGCCCCACCTTTCCCTCACGCTCCAGGCCACTGCCAGGCCATGAAATGTTCCACACCTCCCCTGATATTTCTGTAGGCTACTGGGTAGGGCTCCTGTACAAAATATTGTTAAAAAGGGGGACAGGCCTGGGGGTGCTGGGCATGATAATAAGATTTATGTGCTAATCAATCCGTTCGTTCCTTTC
Source organism: Petrocephalus sullivani (assembly GCA_026780845.1). Taxonomy (NCBI): domain Eukaryota; kingdom Metazoa; phylum Chordata; class Actinopteri; order Osteoglossiformes; family Mormyridae; genus Petrocephalus; species Petrocephalus sullivani. The sequence goes on along the minus strand of JAODKM010000016.1, from coordinate 1,785,666 downwards.
TATGTAACCACAAGAAAGCTACACCCATGCATCTTCATGTCAGAAGCTGTTGACTTGGATTCCGTCGAAAAGCATATCTTGTTTTTTGGCATGTCATCGTGTTTTTTGACAAATTTTCGAGAAGAGATAAAGATTTGTTTACAGGTTCAAAACAATAAATCGGTCTGTTCCAAGGCTTTGGAAATGTATAGATGTGCTTGTGGTTGTGCGTGCGATAAGGCCAATTGTGTATGTGTCTGTGCACAATACAGAAAGGGCACGAGTGTGCGCTTATGTGTGTGTGTAAAAGTGTGCATATGTGTCATGGTCCAAGGAATGCCGTGAGAAAGGGAGTGTGTGTGTGCTTACGGTGTGTGCGCGTATATGTGAGGGAAAGAGCAGGAGATGACAGAAGATATGTTCAATGGCATTTAATTCGATCAGCCTGAAAAGTCTGTTGGCAGCTCGTCAGGGAAGAAGTTAAAACAACAAACAAAAGTGAAAACATCACAGGATTCATCCAGCTATACTGCACTCCGTTCATGCATGTGTCAAAACAATCCCTTTAATCATAAATTCAGAGGCCTGCCTATTTCTGTCTTCTCCTGGCTTGGTGAGCTGAGTCCCGGATATGGCCACCAGTTTTCCATGTGCATGGGGAGGACTGCATTGCTCTTGAATTTGTGGAGTTGACTCAGTTGTAAAACGCTGACTAACTGTTCTACCTCATGGTACACCCCCACCTCTTTAGTAAGCGTGAAAAGTAAATACACCTCTTTCAGTGTCTCCTTCAGAATCACAAAGAGAATGATTAGGAAATAGTTGCAGAATTTCCATCCATTTGATGTTCTCTGTTTTCGTCCGCATGCAGAGAGCGACCACACAGGTAGTGAGGTCTAGAAGGAGGCATGGGATAGTCACTGATGTTTGGGCAAGTGGGTAATGGCTGATAGCAATACCAGAGAAAGAAGCCAGACAGGCTCACAATCTGTCAGAAAGACAGACTTGATAAAATGCACAGGAGGATTGCATTTCTGGGTGAAAACAGCTTTTAAAAATCCCGGGGCTGCATAAAATTTAAAAGCCTTGTTAAGGAATGAAAATAATACTGGACGATTTTAGAAATAGTGACGAGACGTGACACAGAAACTAAGCAAAGGGGAAAACTTGAAAGAGTGAAGAATAAGGTTGGCGGCCCCTTTAAAAACGCGATGACGTCATGCCGCCATTCCGTTCCGCTTCCCGTGTGCTTGTTTTGATCGCGACCCACACATTAAAGACATGAACTGACAGAGTTGCAGTAGATCGGATCAGTTTTCTTTAGCAATAACAGTTGTCCTGAGGCATCAGCTGGTGAAACACCTTTTACATTTGTTAAACTTAAATAGTATTAGTCATTAGGTATGTAATTATTAGTTTCCTCTGAGCTCTGAGGTGTTACCCACGGGCAAGCCACAATAAATGTCAATATTTCACATTTTCGGCTGACATTAATAACGCGACAGGGTAGCGCAACGTGGATGTAATTTTGTTGTCCGCCCAGGGAGTTTTAGCATTAACGGGATTCGGGGAGCGTTTTTCTTAAGCTTTCAATAAGCCTGTCATAAATGCCATCTCCCTGTTGTTTCGTTTAAGTTTCTTAAACGAATTATGCTCCTTTGCCTTTGCTATATTATTTTTGCTTTTACTGCTAGCGTCCCCAAATTCTGTCACTGATCTCCAAGCCTGAAATGCTTTATTCTGCGTTTTAGAGACATTACTGTTACTGTGTCTTCAACCTTACCATAGCAGCGCCACCTTCATTTGCGCAAACAATGCTTGTTGACAAAGATAACAAACATCAAAAGGGGGAAAGAGAAAGGTGGAAGAAATTTCCACTGGAGGAGGGATGAGCATCGCAAGCAGGAGGAGCGACTTCGGACTGCGGGGCCCGGTTGATCAGAAGTACTGTAATTGATTGCATTTTGGCTGTCGGATTGGATCAAATCTGCAGTATATATGTTGTTCGTTTTAATAGGATTGAGATACCTTTAATTTGATCCACTAAAATCAGCATTACCCTGATCCCGGCAGAAGGGTGAATTCATGTGGATTTCAGGAACAAAATGTTATCCATTAATTAATTAACCATTAACAGGCTACCTTTTCAGTACAGTAAAATAAAAAAACCTATTTTGTCCCCACAAAACAATCCCCCAAATAGCCACCAATATCAAACAAAAATAATATATTTAATTTGAAATGTCATTCATTACAGCATATTAATTACAATGACGCAATTATCAGAGATGAACCAGTCAAACGTTTCTAATGATTACATCCCTTACTGTTAACTGTTGGACATTTAGCCTTTTATGATTTAAAACACTTGTTCCAAATATCCATTGTATTTGGGAATGATGTATATTTGTTTGTTTTTATTAGTTTGCTGTGCACTAGATGAGGGGTCTTACTATTTAATACTGTGTATTATACCTGTCGATCTTTACATAGCCAGCAGCCTACACTGGATATGTTGTCCAGTTTAGAACACATGTTATCTGGAGTTGGTAATCTTGAAAATTTTGTATCTGATTCAGGGTGATCCAATCCAATGTTGCTTTGGAAAACCAACACAAAACTGAGTGGGGTTACCTGATCCTGAATAGCAAAACATGGGATTACCTTAACCAGTATCGTTCTGGTCCAGATTAAACAGTTTGAACAACTGGGCCCTGGATTTTAGAGTGCGCTGATTATCTTCACTGCACTGTAAATTGCGGGCTCATAGACTACAGATACTAATACAAATAAAATACAAATCAAAGAAAGCAAAGGAGCGGTTGTTTGTTTGTTTATATAATTTTAATTATATCTGTATAGGAAGTTGCGTCATCTGCTTCTTCGGCTGCCAGGGAATGTAAATCAGGCCGAAGGAATCTGCAGGGTAGGCGTCCTGGCTGACGGAGAGTACTAGAACCTTCCATATGAAATCAATCTAAAAATGGGCCACTTTTCCCATCGCCTGTTTGATTGTAATAAAATTGTCCGCACATGTTTGGCCGTGGAAGAAATTGTTTCAGTGTATATTTTAGTGCTGACCGACTTAAGAACTCGGGCGATAAAGAGGGTCAGAACTGACTGACTGACAGGTTAGCAAAACTGAAATTTTATTTAAATGACGATTACTCACCTCTGACCAAAGGTCTAAGCCACACCGCGAGTTCCTGCGTGATTTAAATTTTTAATTAAGCAAACATTGCGAAGTTCGTAGTTCGCGATAATTCGACGTCCAGCCCTTTCGGACCTGACGTTCGTTGCGCAGGTACAGCGCGGCGTACCACGGATCTCACTGCATGGCCATTGTACGTAATGTGCACGCACACCGTCCCATGCTTGTGCATCACGCTGACTTAATGTTACAGCACATTTATGGATGGCTTGTATAAATAACATGTGTACTTTTTGTCAGTTTTTAAATGCAAAATATGTTAGAGAGTTATTGAGAATTGGAATCCGTTCTCTTGCCAGTGCCTTTTCTTTTAAAATTAGGTTTTAGTAGATTATTTTAATAGAATTGCCATTATGTCCCGTCATGCATAAATATACTTTTGTATATTGTATATTACTTTTGTGACATGGTTGGCCTTCTGTCCTGCTGCATATTCAACTGTTATTTATAGTGGTGCTTTGTGATCTCCCTATTGTTTGCGCTAGTTCTCATGTGTGCCTATCTGTCCTTAATATTCAGCCCCTGCTTTATAACATTAGCCCTACCTAAGTGTTCTCAGTTAGAAAACATCATAACATATAACAGAGGAATAAGCAGATCTGTAAAGAGCATAGACCTAAGCAGACTTTCAGGAAGAGAACTGTAATTTGTTACCACGCACACTGTAAAGTTTGTTTTAATTTCATATAATCATCTCATTAGTCAGTGTCTTGCGGGATTTCTCAGGTGTAGTCATGCCTTACCCTGTAAATACCACAAGGTAAAAAAAATCTCCTAAAAAAGGGAACACCTCCATTTATGAAAAAAATTCAGTTCTAGATTTTCTTTCATTGCAAGTCTCTCTGGAACATCTGAAATTCCATTTCGTTAGTCACTTCCCTGCTGGGTAAAGTCTCTGTCCATCCGGAACATGCCAACGGGGGCCGGTTCCGTTTCGGGATGAGCAGCCCTGCCAATCTCCAGTTGTGATTTTAAGGTTTTTCTACTTAGAACCACTTATTAACCGCTTCAGACTAATTCATTGTTGTCATATAAAGGCAGAGAAGAAGTGAATGAAGATAGAGGAGCACTTGGCGGAGAAAATAATGCCCCCTTTCCTCTTGGTCTCTTTGTGAGCCCTGAATTAACCCCTTCCTCTTCTTTTTTGTCTCTTTCACTGCGTCTCTTTTCTTGTGTGGTCATCAATCATTCCATGTCGCCCATGGTGAGTAATTATCCAGGATTTATTATACCTTTCAGTCTTGTTCCCGCTATCATTTTTTCCCTCCTTTGGTCCCTCGCTCCCTGCTTGCCATTCATTCACTTTTCATACTTTTCCAGCTTTGAAGTTGCATAATTCCAGATTGGACATTACTAACAAGTCACTTGTTGTTTAAGGATTGAATCTTGATATTCCATTTTGATCCTGCAAGTAGCCATACAACATATATAATGATATTAAATATGAATTTAAAAGGGATTGGTTATATATATATACTGGGAAGAAAAACTAAATTAAAGTATCTGCTTGTTATAGTGCATAATGTTTAAAATTAATTTAAAAACCATAGAGAACTGAATGCCACAGAGGAAACGGTTACTAGTTACCAGGTATACTGGAGGCATTGCTTGGTATGTGAATACTAAAAGTGGCAAAGGAGGTAAATGGAGAAGTTCTGCTTAAAAAGGCATGCCTTTTGGAAACAGAGACATGTAATAAGAAACTGGGAATAACATGTTTGCCCCCTTTGCCCTCAGGATGGGAGTCTGAGGTGATATGACCATTACAAAGGCTGCTTCATTTCAAGGAGAGGAGATGCACTAAATCTGAGGGGGCACTCAACCAGCATTGCCTTCTTACAGGTTATTTTTGTTTTGTTTTTTTTTCCTTTCTATAAAAACCGAGGAAAAGTGGGCAGAGTAATAATGGAAATTTATTTTATGCTGAGTTTCCAGCAGAGCTGTTATGAAGTTTATGTCTTGATCATAACTCTGCACGTTTCCAGTGTTGCTTTACAGTTCTGTACCTAAGGGCAGAATTGGCCCTTTTTGAATGTAATCATGCTAAGTGAGACTTACGATTCAGCCTAATCATCAGCATTATAATAAAGTTATATTACATTATTGTGCCACCTCAAGTGCTGTAATTGAATATTAATGTCTTGAAATATAAAGTCAGGGGCAATACACTTTAATATTCGTGTAATTACTGTTAGTGTTTTAATCAAAAATAATAGTTGATGCACAAACTGGACACCCTTATAAACTTTTACGTTTCAGAACACCTCGCCTACATTGAATCTCGTTCAAAAGACCTCCTAAAGAAAGCTGCGGCTCGTTGTTTGTAATGCATTTAAACTTCTCACCTTATGTGAAGCTTATCTGATCACAACGTGAGATTCAAGCACATACGACCAAGTCTCCTAACCGGCCACACTGAGGAACCAAACACGGTGCTACGTTTCACATTTAAGAGACTGGAGTAACGTTTATGAAATGCATATTTAACAGAAAATTCAGAGTTCAATCCGCATTAATCGGCAACATAACTGCTATACCCAGTTCTTTACAAGGAAAAAAAATACTCATTATTGCGCAACTTTAGCGCCCCCTACTGAATATATGCGATGCTGCGGTGGTGCAGTGTTGCCTTTTTTCCAGCAGAGGGAGAAAACAATTCATGTTATAGCACGTGTCTTTACTGATAACAATATGGAAGCCCCACTGTTGCTGTCAATGCAGCATATTTTTACGATGAAGTGTGTAGAAGAATTCAATGGCATTTTTGTGAACGGAACTGGTATTTTTTCAATGACTCAGCTAGTAAGTTAACCCCAAGCTCCCCCCATTAACGACCACCATTATTCAAGAGCACTCCCCTGGATGGGATGGCTGGCTGCCAGCTCAACGCAAAACCATCTGGTTATTTTTATGTTTGATTTCTGAAGCATTTAGGATTTCTCAGAGACAACTGTTCCACTTTCTATCATATCTAACCCTCAGTGGGGCAGTATGTATCTCAGCAGGTTTGGCATCTGCATCTACGTCCGGAAGGTCATGGGTTTGAATCTCATGGCCGGGATGGTAATCATATTGTTGTTGGGTTCTTGTATATGGTCCTTATTCCCAACAGCTCTAAGCACAAATTCTGTTCTCTGACCCTAAAACCAGCCGCCACATGTACTGTTTCTGTGTCCCTTATGAAGAGCGGGATGTGACCCTATTTCCTCATGGGGGTTGATCAGGTACTTCTATTTAAAATGACAACACAAACAAATGTCTTAAGTCTGTAATGTAATGTTTCTTATATACACACACAGCCTTGATTTGCATGTGTCCTTCCAGCTAGATAAAAAAAGGATTTGAACTAAGCCAGCCACATTTATGTCAGTATAAGCAAATGCAACTTGAGTGGGAGTTTAGCACTTAATAAAACAAGAGTTAACTTTAACATCTGGGACTCGCAATCACAAAACGGCAGCAGTGTATTAGTTTGGACAGCGGCGATTTACGAAATCATGCCGAGATGCTCCGCACGTCTTTGATCCCTGGGCCGCCTTTATTATGCTGACTGATACATTTCCAAGAAAACCTCTGTAATCCGTTTTGGTTATCGTGTTTCCTCTCATTCACGCGCGAACAGCGTTTAGGGGATCCTGCAAACAAGCCGATGCTCCGATCGTTTGGGTCGCCTGCAACACCGCAGATATACCTTTAAAGGGATTATGATTGTCTAAACTCTGTGCTTTGCCTTTCCTGTTTTCACTTATGCTTATTCCTCGGGAAACCTGCCAAATGGCCTGTCAGACCTGTTTCATTAAGTACCACTTAAAAATCCCCCCTCACTCTTTTTACTAGTTTGACAAAAACTCACACAGACAGCATCCTATTGCAGAAATTGTTATATATACAGAATGGCTATAGACGACGTTTGTTTGCATTCTTACTGTAATAACGGAGGCCTAAACTGTGCAATAAAACTGCAGTGGGCTCAGTGAGCAAATAGCCTGGGAAGTTTTAACTGTGTGTACTCTGCCTTCCGTGCTCCCCCTCCCCCCATTACACCGAGAGTGTTTGTCATTTAAATTAAAGCTGTTTTTTTATTTTTTTTTAAATACTTAGAGAGGGTGTGAAGGCGGTATGCGTCAAAGCAGGGGTGCCTGTATTTCCAAAAAAGAGAGGGCCAATTTTCAGATGTTATAAATCAGAAACAGATTTTGAAAAGGACAATTACCAAGTTTAGCTTGCTGCAGCGAGCTCGCTGGAAAATGCACTCCTGTTCAACTTCTCTCTGAATCTGGACGGCGTTAACCCGCTGGTCACAGACATGAGCTAATAGTCGACAGGATCTGTCTTCACTTGTGACAAAGAACAAATCCCTCGTATCAGTTTGTTCCTTTGATCAGTTTATTTCGTGTTCCGCCACCAATGGGTTTTGCCTATACACACCTTCTGTCGGTGTGAATGTGGGTAACATGATGTTTTGCTGAATAAAAATGTGGGCTGTTGCTTAATGCAGATCCGGGCTCATCTGTTTACTGATATCTCAGTGGGCCCAAATCCAGGATGCCTTCTGCACCTCCCTCAATCACCTGCGGGGGGAGTTGGTTCACCTGTTGACAGACTGGTGATTTGTCTTTTTCGAGACTCTGGGAGCTATGCAAATGAAAGTAATCCAGATGTTGCAAATGAATGTGTTAGAAGGGTGGTGATGGGGTATGATTCAGAGCTGGTGGGGGGGGGGGGGGAATGGGGGGGAATAATTCCGGGCTGTCGTCGGGGTTTACGGGTTGTGCTATCCCCTTTCCCAAAGTTTGCAGAGTCTTGTGCCCTGCCTGTACGCATTGAGTTGACTTGTCATCGTCGGCCTACCCTTGTCAGGCCCTGCAGAATCGGCACAGTACGAGCCGCCGGCTTCACAGCCACATGATCCTGGGGCATGTTTACATTGTGGAGAAAACGGGGGATGGTGTGTGTTTGTGCACGAGTGCGAGTTTGCTGACAGATCCTTGTTTCTCACCATCCTTCCCGTCTACAAATGTTGTCTTCTGCTAAGACTGACCTCCCAGCTGCAGGATAGTGCCAAAGAGCACTGGGCTGGATGGGCTTACTGGCAAACCCTTCTGCCTGCAGGAAAACAACGATTTCGGTCTTAGTTTGCTGATTTTTGCTCTGTTCTAGCTCCTGATGGCCCTGTTGAAGTCATACTTGGACAATAAGTCACTTCTCTTGGATTTTCAGATGCAAATCAGGGTCATTTTTGTAAATGGATTCTGGAACTTGCAGAGCTACATTTCTCTTGAACTCTAGCCATAAAAACCTCATGTTTACTTCCTTATTATTGTCTGTATTGATGTACTGATATGATCCTGCTTAACGGATCATTCTATTGCCATCCTCAGAGCATGGTGTGTTTACATCATTTTGGCCTGGTACATGATTGCATTTGGAACCAACCCCCAACCTCAAGAGATACAAAAAATATGTACAACAAATAAATACGCTACTCATCCAAGGACTTCACAGTCTTGAAGTCGAGGACAAGATCTAAGGACATTAGCAGATGCTTTTATCTAGAACAGGGTCAGACAGTCCCTGAAGCAATTGGGCCACTCAAGGGTTCCCTCTGCTGACCCTGGTATTTAAACTAATAACTTTCAGATCACAAACACAATAGCCTAACCCACTGAGCCACACACCATTCCCCCAAAAATGTCTAACTAGATAGGCATGTTGATGGGTGTGGGTGTGCTGGCCTTTGATTAAATGCACCGAGGGTCGCAGCTAAGGTGGGGAACAGAAAGGTGGAGAAGAATATAAACAAAGAATATGTGGAGAACGAATATTTTTACGGGCGCTGTATTTGTGATGGTCTGGGCTGGAATCCCAAGGACAAAAATGGCCTCTGTGGGTAAACAGAATGCCACTTAAGGACGTGTGACAATCCGTACTGTTTACATTGGGAGGCAATGTTCTGAGAGGAAGAACCCCAGCAGAATCGCGCCGATGACCTTAGACGGCTACGGGATTTTGCCGGGAATGAAGTGGATTCCTTCGCAGCATGTGGAAGCGGGCAGAGTAGGGGGTTGTTTGGTTTTTAGTGCATTACGTTATGCTGCACGCATGTTCCCTCGCTGACCGTTTTTAAAGCCATTAGATGGTATCGAAAACAGAGGAGCTCCCACGGCCCTTCCCTTCCCCTAGAGCAGACACGTCCGGGGGACCCGTGTTTCAGCCTCCACTTTCGGGGAGTGGTAGTTACGGAGCCATCTTACGGCAGGTTCACACCAGCGTTTCAGGATGCGGAACAGTAAATACTTTAACAGGAGAATCGTCCCCGGAAGAAAAATTAGCCTGGGTTCGGACTCTTAGGAATCCCCGGAATCTGCTGGCCTTATTAGAAAGATGGAGCATGACACTCCGTCCGTCTGCACGCCGCATGTGCAAAGCTGCTTAGGAGAGACTCACACCAGAGACACGCCAGCGTGTTTCTCAGTCGGTGGGTTGCAATCAAAGAATGGGTCGCACAACTGTTTCCAGTGCGGTGTGAAGTGTGTAGTGCAGGCACCACCAGCCCCCATCCCAGGTGGTGAATTTTACCACCATCACCTCCCACCCCTAAGGTCGATAACTTTAAAAAAGTGCTTTTAAAATTTGGCTTGTGACTTAAAAACCAAGGACAAATGTGGGTTTGGAAACTAAACCTGCTGAGTCTCAGTGATGATCTCCATAACCATGGCATACACTATGTGACACTATGTAGCATAAAACTCACCCTTAATATAATGTGTGCTGGTTTAGTTCAGCTCATCTTTACCTTCCCAGCTCTGTGTCCCTTGAAGGTAATAATAATCCCAGCACTTTTATTGTGACAGCATAAAGCAAGCAATTTTTTTTCTTTTCTTTTTAAATAAAAGTAGCACAAATTAAAAAAATAAGGTCTTAGCACGTTTTTTTTTTTTGCCATCAAAAGAATCTGCGTCTGGCCTGCACATTGGCTGCGATGTATCCAGATGTCCATATTGATGTAACCACATGGATGGTGGTCCTTTCAGACATGCGCGGTAGCCGCGGTAACCGCGGTAACCTGACGATGCAAACGACAGCTTGAGCCGTGCCTTTAAGATACTCGCTCCTACAGAGAGAAGCAAGGGAGCCTGGAAGCCGGTGGCTGACAAGGACTGGAATCAGACCTCATTTATTCTCACCCCTTTAAATCTCCAAGTTGATCTGCCGTTTACCCTTCTGCCCCGTCCTCTGCCAAAAAGCCCACAGGATGAAATGTGTCTCACAATTATGTAGTGACTTGATTTATGATTTTCACCTTATCGGCAGATGTTCTATATAAAATGACTTCACTGTTTTACCCATGCAGCTGGCCCGCTTTTTTTAAATCAAAGCCATGAAGTTCAAATATTTTTCTCAACGGTACAACAGCAGAAACTCTCGCAGGCCCTGAAACAGTTATATAGTCGCTCACGGGCCCACTTGCTTGCAGGCTTGCTGGCCTGGTGTCTCATTCTCTCTCTCTGACTTAAATGGATCTCTTCCCCTGTACTTACTATTTTTTTTGTCTGGCGGCTTCTGTATGTCTGCTAAGATAATCTTCCAAGGCTGTCACTTTTTCCCTTCTTCTCCAAACGTTGATAAATGCCTGCTGAAATGAGTTTCCATGTCATGGCTGGAAATGTATGGTGTTGTATTACCGTTTATTGACCCCTAAAGGCAGCCCTCTTCAGCCTATAATTCTAACCCCTTTTATTCAATCGTTGCTACTATCTAACCCTTCTCAAGCCTCTTTAGCACTCTTTAACGCTCTCTGTCACCCTGTTTTACGGATGAGCTGCATGACAAGGCTACGCATCATTCTCCAGCAAATCCCTTGCCTTATTGCCACAAGTTGTCTATTCCCATTATGTTTCATGTTACATGTTTTTCCTGATTTCTCTGCAGTCTTTTTACGTCTCTTTCCTGCCTGAATAATTTCCTTCCAGTCTGCAGTTTCAGCACCGATTTGGCGAACAGCTCCAAGTCTCACATTTACACTCTATTAATTTATTCAGCTGGTGGTATGCTGAACTGTCACTTCAGGCTTGTTTGGATCTCTCTCTCTCTCATGCTCGCTCTCTCTCGCTCGCTCTCTCTCTCGGCTTCCAAATCCATCTCCCACCAGTGCGTGACGGTACTGAGGATGACCCCTGCCAGTGACCCTACTAGGCTAACTGGCAACATTCCCGACAGGGATGGATAGGGAACCACACCGGGACTTAAGGAGGTGTGTGGAACTGGGTCATTCAGCGAGGACTTGACTGGGCCGCCATTCTGGGGACCTATCCTGCTTTCTGTGCCCCTGCCTAACTATATCTACGGGACTACAACTGTACTCTGGCAAGAATATTTCCGCTTGCAAAAAAAGATAAATAGATTATAGACTATCAATCCCTTTTATCAATCCCTTTTATCAATCCCTTTGGTGATAAACCACATGAGACGTTAATAATTTTGCGAAAATTCCACTTATATACTAATTTACAGGAAAATGCAACCTCAAGCATAGCAGCTGTTGGTCAATGCCAGTGTCATCCCCGAGAATTCGCAGCCTACTAGCCGCGTCTACTTATTTCAAAATATATGTCCTGCATAAACGATTTCGACTCGACTAAAATACCAGTACTTACTTGCGTAATATATTATGTATCTGCTGCATTTGTGTTTTGTTCCCCTAACTACAATAAGTGCATAGAAGATAAATGGATTTACTGGTGTCCTCCAACTTTCCATTTAATATCCACAGGTGGTTCAGTAATTTGAACACATGGTCGCGTTTCTATGCGCCTTCTAGCCGGTTGTTGTATCGGTAGGGTCCAGCAGGTGGCGCCATAATCCGTGACGCTCTTGCATCGCTGTTGATACCATAGACGTGGAGAGAAGTTATTCGCGTTTATATTTTGAACTGAAGGCATTCATAGAGTGATAAAATATATAATATACAGTCGGGTCTATAAATATTGACACATTGACACTATTGATTTGAAATGGATTTGAAATGAAACGAACAAGATATGCTTTAACTTCAGACTTTCAGAATTTGAGGGTATTTACATACAAAGGTGAACGGTGTAGGAATTACACCAGTTTGTGTATATGCCTCCCACTTTTCAAGGGACCAAAAGTAATGGGACAAATTAACAATCATAAATCAAACTTTCACTCTTTAATACTTGGTTGCAAATTCTTTGCAGTCAATTAGAGCCTGAAGTCTGGAATCTTAGACATCACCAGATGCTGGGTTACACCCCTGCTGATGCTCTGCCAGGCCTCTGCTGCAGCTGTCTTCAGTTCCTGCTTGTTCTTGGGGCATTTTCCCTTTACTTTTGTCTTCAGCCACTGAAATGCATGCTCAGTCGGATTCGGGTCAGGTGCCTTGGCCTTTGCAGAACATTCCACTTCTTTGCCTTATAAAGCTCTTTGGCTGGTTCACATATCTGCACTGTGAAACGCCATCCAATGAGTTCTGAGGCATTTGGCTGAATATGAGCAGATAATATTGCCCGAAACACTTCAGAATTCATCCTGTTGCTTTTGTCAGCAGTCACATCGTCAATAAATCCAAGGGAACCAGTTCCACTGGCAGCCATACATACCCACGCCATGACACTACCACCACTATGCACTGATGAGGTGGTATGTTTTGGATCATGAGCAGTTCCTTTCCTTCTCCATACTCTTCTCATCCCATCACTCTGGTACAAGTTGATCTTTGTCTCATCTGTCCATAGGATGTTGTTCCAGAACTGTAAAGGCTTTTTAGATGTTGTTAGGCAAACTCTAATCTGGCCTTCCTGTCTTTGAGCCTCACCAACGGTTTGCATCTTGTGGTGAACCCTCTGTATTCACACTGATGGAGTCTTCTCTTGAATGTTGACTTTGACACACATACCCCTACTTCCTGGAGAGTGTTCTTGATCTGGCCAACTGTTGAAGGGGTTTTTCTTCACCAGGGAAAGAATTCTTCGGTCATCCACCACAGTTGTTTTCCGTGGTCTTCTGGGTCTTTTGGTGTTGCTGAGCTCACCGGTGTGTTCTTTCTTTTTAAGAATGTTCCAAACTGTTGATTTGGCCACATCTAATGTTTTTGCCATCTCTCTGATGGGTTTGTTTTTATTTTTCAGCCTAATGATGGCTTGCTTCACTGATAGTGACAGCTCTTTGGATCTCATATTGAGAGTTGACAGCAACAGATTCCAAATGCAAATGGCACACTTGAAATGAACTCTGTACCCTTTCTCTGCTCCTTGTAAATAAGATAAATGAGGGAATAACACACGACTAACCATGGAACAGCTGAGCACCCAACTGTCCCATTACTTTTGGTCCCTTAAAAAGTGGGAGGCACATATACAATTGGGACGTATATCAATTGATTGCCTAATATCTTTATTTGATATTATGCAAGCAGCCTTTGAAATTAGTGGCAGTCTGTACTGTATCACTGTGAACTGGATGTTTTTCAGTTGAAAACAATTTTAATTTGAACATTTCTGTAGCTAAGTCCTCGACTTAGTGGCGGTGTATCCTCAACTATGCGAAAATGAAAATAAAGTTTGAAGACGTATTTTAAGCGTGTATTTGTTTAGGCTGTTCGATCACAAAAAATATGGAGTCGACTCCGATTCCAAGAGTTGGAAATTGATAGTCAATCCCAAGAGTCGATTCCAGACAGCAGTTTTCCCGATTCTCGGTTTCAAAGACTTACAAATATTAGAGGAGACAAGAGCAAGACAGAGTAGTATGAATGACATGGGATCTAATTGGTTACTTTCTAATTAATTATACAAACATAATAGGCCTACTTTCAAAAACTATATACACAGCAATTAATATACCACATCATTTATGTCTTGTTTGCACACAAAACAAGAAAAGGATATGGTTATTATTACATTAATAGGGTTTATTTTCTCTCTTATATATTACAACGTGTACACTCGTACTCCCAACTCCCAGAGGTCCCCAAAGCAGTGCATTTTATTATAAAATAGTAGTCTAGCATACTGAGAATATTTTCCAGGTTTTCCAGTGGTTTGGCTTTGCAGTGTCATTAAAAATATAGGCTTTAAACAGGACCCGACTAACTCCCTGTTTCAGGTTGAGTGTATACTGTATTAATACTGTAACTACATGCATTTCAGCAGCCGACGTAGCGTGTGCTGCCGCGCAGGGCAGCTGTTACCCAAACATGCGCTTAGGGCTCCCTGGGCCCTACACACTTATCCATCCTTGCTGGTTAAATGCTGATTGGAGCACGGGATATCAGCACCAGCAAATCAGAGAGCAGGACTGTCCAGTGGGCGTAGGAGGAGTACCAGGTCGGAAATGCAGGGAGGTGGAGAAGGGGGGGCGGCCCGGGTCGCATTTGGAGTCTGCATGTCGCGTTCTGGGAAAGTAAAGCAGTAAGTGGCACATGAATGCATATTTTCAGTGATGGGAAACAAAGCCAGCTTAGTGAGCTGGGACTTCACACGCAATCCAAAGAAAAACCAAACTCAAACATTATCGACTGGCATGCGAACAGAGAACGTCGTCATGTTCTGTAAGGTAACTAGGCTGAAGGGGACATAAGTTACCATGTGCTGATATCTTAGGAGCACCTCCCTCAGTCTGTGGGTCAGTTCATCCACCTCCTCTTCTGTGGCCCGACTGGCCGCCGCCAGGAGCATCGCTGACACCCAGCCCCGCCTCCTCGCCCGGCCCAGCCAGTCAGTGAGAGAGCATCCATGGAGGAGAACTCCAAAGAGCTGGAAGAGTGAGAGGCACAGGCAGAGAAGAATGTCAGTATATGTCCCCATGCTTTCTGTCAAAATCTGACAAGTAGGTCCTTCTGGCTGTGTAAAGCTACATTTGTCTAACTGCCTTGATTACAAAGGATTCCAGCACAACCAACATCAAAGAGTCAAAGGTTTAGCACGTGACATCACTGAAGTCACGTAGTCAGTTCGGCAAGACCTTACCGCGTTGTGCACACTCATGCCGTTTGTGAACTCACTCGCCACATTTAATAGGCCCGTCTGGAAAGTGGCCTTGTTCACCTAGGAAGGTACAAATTCATATAATTCAGTTCCTCAGACATCCAAAATGCCAGCAATGCTCCAAATCACCAACAGAAATGAATCACTTCACATGTATAAACTGCTTTAGTGAAATGCAGCAACTGGTACACATACTGTTGTAATTTCTATGAGTTAGAAGAACGCATTTTATATGTAGAAACATAAATGCTGTAATGTATCAATCTATCCATCTCTCCATGGCCTCTTCCGGGGATTCCTGCAGTCTCGTTTCCTCCTATAGTCCAAAAACAGGCATTTAGTTGTCATGTCCTGCCTGCCACATCCAGCTGACTTTCTGTCTACTCCCTGGCATCACTCTAACAAACCACACTAGGTACTCATTTGACTTACCTCTCATTCCTAACCCTCACATTAATCATTCCCAGCTGCCTCTTTTTAGCTCCCTCGTTAGTCCAGTATATACATGCTTCCCAGTCCTGTGTCCCCCAGTCTAATCATTGATGGCAAACCCTTCTGTTGCTTGTGCCTATTCTAATTTCCTGTCCTGCTGTTTTCACCCCTCGCTGTCCAATTTGTTTCTATTCCCAGTTCATTTAAATTCAATGAAACCTCTTCTGTTTTGATACAACTCCTGTTCTTAAATCCATCATCTCTCATGGCATGACATTAGGTGCATTGGTGGCTCTCTATTTGTGCGGATCTGTTTGTGATTTAGTTTAATTCAGTTGAATTTATTTCTGTATCCCTCTTATGCTAACAGCAGGTGTACAGTAAAGTGTGTGTGTGTGTGTGTGTGTGAGTGGGGGGGGGGTTTAGGATGAGTCCAAGAGGTCCTAAAAATTTTGACTGGTCTGGGTTGAGGGCCCAACATATGCCATAGAGTCCAAAATCTCTAGTGGTGCCCCTGGCCAATAGCATAACTTTTAAGGGGAGAAATAAGCACCTATCAAAGAAATGGAGACAGTGTAGCCCATCCGAAAGCAAAGTCAAACAAGCAGTGAGGAAAGCTAGTGCAGACTTGCAAAGGCTCTGTACAGTCTCTGTGATGGACAGCTGGGTAGGGCTCCTGGCAAGCGAGCTTCTAATCCCATCTCCGAGAGGCTTGAGTGCCAACGATACGAGCCAGACGGTGAGAGAGCCATGTCACACCGTGTGCCAGCGCTAGCAGATCCTCCCTGTTCCTTCCTCTGTTCCTCTCGCCCAGGCAGCACCCCGTCTGCTGCCTCGTACCTTTACACCTCCTCCGTTCCTTAGTGGCTTGAAGGTTCCCTTGAGCGGGGGGACAGAGGCACAGCAGAGCACACTGGCCAGCCACACAAAAACACAAACATACAGCCACTGACAGGGGTTTGGGGAGGACGGGAGAGAAATGCAGGCCTCCTGTTGCAAATCCTGCATACTGCACAGAATAACCGACTAGATCAATGTTTCCCAGTCCCAGGACAATCCGCGTTTTTGCTTCCCTTCCACAGGTTTCAGAAAGAAATTTTATTTCTTATATCAACAATTGGCATTCTGACTAGTTAAAACTGAATTCCTGATATCAGAAACTGGAATTCTAACTAGTTCAAATTCAATTATAACTAGTTAAAATTGAATTCCTGATATCAGAAATTGGAATTTTAACTAGTTAAAATTCCAACTCGCACTACAATAAATGAGGAAATTGTTTTGAATCTCACTAGCCAAAATAGAATTTCTGATATCAGGAATTCAGTTTTAACTAGTTAAAATGGAATTTCTGATATCAAGAATTACCATTCTAACTAGTTGGAACTGAATTTGTGATATCTGAAATACACATTATAACTAGTGACAATTGAATTTCTGATATCAAGAATGTGCATTCAAACTACTTAGAACTGAATATGTGATATCATCTAAAAACAAATGAAAGCTAAAACTTGCTATATGTGCTTAACACGATTAGCTTTCAGTCACCAACATTCTGGGAAAATGTGAAGACAAGATAATTAAATGAGAAAGGAAGTAAGTACTAATGAGGGTAATAAGAAGTTAGGGATTGCCAAAAATAGGCAGTGTCCCCTCCCCCCCGGTGCTATAAAAACCCCCGGCCGTCGGAGGAAGCGTCCTCTGCCCAACAGATATCCTGACAGGGTAAAGGGCTGTCTGTGTGTCTGTGTGTTTAGGCATGCAGCAATTTGAAAGAATGCATGCATTTCAAAGGTTGCAGTTAACTTGTTGATGACAGATGCATGCACTGCAGTGCCATTTTTAACACGTCTGTGAGGTTTCCAGTGAAAATGTCCAGTTAGTACTTTGTAATAACTGCACAGTGAGTGACCCTGCCAGCTGTCTGCTCGCGATGCTTATACTCATACTCTGTGTCCCTTGCTATCTTCTCAGGTGAGACCTTTTGAGGCACCTTCTTCATCAATGTCTTCCACCGCCTTTATTCTTGGCTGTCATGGGAAGGCTTTCCTGATGCGAGCCACAGGGAGGTGCTCTGCAGGTCCCCTGAGGGCTTTGTCTGGGGGCCGGGGGCACAGGGCACAGGTGGCACTGGCGGAGAGTGGGCCAGCACAGCAAGCTGACTGGGAGAGCCTGGGCATCTGGCTAGATGGCCCTGTGGACCTGCCGCCCACATCCTCGTGCTTCAGTGGCATCCTGCAGAAGCCGTGCGTGTCAAGTGTGGGGCACGCAAGCCAGAGGGGCAAAAGGAGGGAGAACGAGGACCGCTTCTCAGTGTCCCGGCTTTCCAAAGACGTCATGATCTTCGCCGTTTTCGATGGTCACGGGGGAGCCTCTGCTGCTGAGTTCTGCTCCAGGAATCTCGGCCACCTTATCCAGTGGGTTAAATGTTTTCTTTTACCATATGGGGCTCTGTGAGGAATATATATCCCGCAAAATGCAAGCACTATCTATTCCTCTCTGCAGGAGAAATCTCAAACAAGAGACGGATCTGGAATCAGTTCTCATGAAATCCTTCCTGCAAGTCGATGCATATTTTCTTCAGAGCATTAGGGACACAGATCATGGTGAGGAGCCCCGTGTCCTTTTGGCACGTCTGCCTGCATTCTGCTTTTGGAAAAGCCGGCATTTGGCACACTGCTTCAATACCTCAGAAGGAGGAGTGCAATGTCCTGCAGTGCAGAGTAACTTACACCTCGTATGTCAGCATTATATAGGACCCTGCAAAGTAATACAAGAAAAAGATAAAGTTACAGAAAATCCATTCTGGATTTTAGATTCCATTGCCTGTCGTGTAGGTTTCCCTCAGGCTTCTATTTAATTTTAAAATCTTAGATGATTAAAAATGTGTGTGACCCACATTCTGTGCTTACAGTGGTCATAGCCGGGGTTAAATTTAGAAAGGGGCTTGTCATGGTGACACTGGACAGTGAGAGTGCTCCACTCAGCCAAGTAAAGGTGGCAGAAACTGTCCCCTTTCAGATGAGTTCCTGTCTTCTGGAACCACGGCCACAGTAGGTCTGCTACGGCACGAGTCCGAGCTCGTAATCGCCAACGTGGGAGACAGCCGAGCCGTCCTATGCCGGGAAGGCAAAGCTGACCGCCTGACGGAGGACCATAGCGCCCGGAGGAAAGACGAGCAGCGGAGGTAATCGCAGAAAATTCTGGTCATTTTGCATCATGACGCAGGACGGATGTCTGTGTCCACCTCCTCCCCATTACATTCACCAGGTGTAGCTGGTTACTTAGATGCCAATTTTCCACACATTTTCGTTTTAGGATACAGGAATCTGGTGGCTTTATTCACTGGAACAGCGTAGGGGAACCTTACGTCAACGGAAGACTGGCGATGACGAGGAGCATCGGCGATTTCCAGCTGAAATCTTATGGCGTTATCGCACTGCCGGAGATCACGACTGTAAATGTAGGGCAGTCGTTCCATTCTGCCTGCGTGTTGCTCAGTCTGGTCCTCGTTAAGACTTAAAGCCGTTCTTCGCCCGTTCAGGTGGACCACGAGAATGACAGCTTCTTAGTTCTGGCTACAGACGGCGTGAGTGGATTTATGGAGAGTCAGGAAATGTGTGACATCGTGAAGAGGTGCCAGGACCCAACAGAGGCCGCTTGCATCGTCAACGATCAAGTAGGTGTCACAACGGCCAGAAGTGTAAGAACTTTAACTTTGTCAGTTTCTGCTGATTTTGTTAAAATGGGGCCTGATGTGTCTACAGGATTGTGGGTGATTTTTATAGTTAGAGGCTGCAGATAACGCGGCAACATGACCACTGACCACATGACCATTTCTTTTCACCAATGACAGGCTCTGCAATATGGAACACAGGACAATGTGACCACACTGGTGGTCCCGTTGGGAGCCTGGGGCAAATACAAACAGGCCTTCCCCCTCACAAGTTTCGGAAGGATGATGGTGGCTAGCTGCCGCTGGAGCTGACACACTTCTCAGAAGCCCTGCTTCACTGTCCGCCAGAAGAGCGGACGGCGGAAACCACTGTAAAGACTATTTTCTTAAAAAAATAATACCTTTGGGTGCCTCGATGCACTCTTACACTTGTTACGTTCCATGTTTTTGAGGGATCTCGACATCTCGGGGCTGGTGTGCACACACACACATGCACACACATCCACACATTGTGCACATACATACATGCGCACACACACAGGCACACCGACACACACATACATACACACACACAA
This sequence comes from Petrocephalus sullivani, assembly GCA_026780845.1. Classification (NCBI taxonomy): domain Eukaryota; kingdom Metazoa; phylum Chordata; class Actinopteri; order Osteoglossiformes; family Mormyridae; genus Petrocephalus; species Petrocephalus sullivani. Next base: position 1,765,782 of record JAODKM010000016.1, on the reverse strand, counting down.
ATAGTTAGGGTAACTGAAAATCCAATTCGATTTTTGAAGTGAGAAAAATTCCCCAGTGAATACTTATGTTTTTTCCTAAGTACTGCAATTGAGAACCTTGTAAGCGATCCTGTGCTGTACTGCTACTTATTAAGGGCTGTGATATGTAGGTAAAATCAGGGACAAAGATATGAAGAGGGTGTCACATTCCTGAGGTGATATTCGACACAAACCTCCATCCATAAGAAGGATTGAATGTCCCTCACTGCAGGAATTGCTGAAGTCCTGCTCTGATGACATACGCATGTTAAGGCAGAATTCTTGCAGAGCAGGCCCGCCATGTTCCCATCACATGAATGAACACAGCAAATGCATTGACTACATCTTTATTCACAAACATAACACAGAGCCACATAAGTAACATTCACAGAGAGACTTTTTCTAATTATTTTAAGACATTCAATTGGCTGTTAAATCCACATATACGTAAAGCCTATATGTTTCCTTGCTGGTCACTAAGGGAGACAAATACAGTAGCAAAGTTTTAATCCAAAGATCTTCCAAAGGAAGCTTGTCAAGACACATGACACGCAAATGAATAACCCTCTGCCACATACTGGGGTGAGCAATACATCATACGTCACACTGGCAACAGGGCAACTGGGTATTTATGGATATTTATAGACACCTAACTTCCACGTAAGGACTACATCATATTATAGCCACTTATTAACTTCACAACATAATATTCAGAGTTTTTCTGAAGAATTCAGCCAATTATTGGTGTGAATATGAACAGGTGGTATGAGTCACTGCGAAAAGTAGCAAATATTTCACTTCAGTCTGGCATAAAAGGTGCAATTAATGTCATCATTAATGATGTTATAATGTTGTGAATTGTGGTTCAGGACTGTCTACTAAAACAAGAACGAGATGAGTGATGTGGATCTCCTCAGGCCCAGTGTTTTGTTGCAGGACAGAGTTTTCTCATCTCTGCACATGGTCCTGGTTTAGTTATGTGTGCATGAGGCGGGGGGGGGGGGGGGGGGGGCTGGCGAACTCGTTGAGTCTGTGGTGGTCTCTACC
>JAODKM010000016.1:1743758-1758965 GCA_026780845.1 Petrocephalus sullivani | reverse complement strand
GGCGGCCCCTCGTTACAGCGCCCTGGACTAGCCGCAGGCGGCCCCTCGTTACAGGGCCCTGGACTAGCCGCAGGCGGCCCCTCGTTACAGGGCCCTGGACTAGCCTCAGGCGGCCCCTCGTTACAGGGCCCTGGACTAGCCTCAGGCGACCCCTCGTTACAGCGCCCTGGACTAGCCTCAGGCGGCCCCTCGTTATAGCGCCCTGGACTAGGCGCGGGCGGCCCCTCGTTACAGGGCCCTGAACTAGCCTCAGGCGGCCCCTCGTTACAGCGCCCTGGACTAGCCGCAGGCGGCCCCTCGTTACAGCGCTCTGGACTAGCCGCGGGCGGCCCCTCGTTACAGCGCCCTGGACTAGCCTCAGGCGGCCCCTCATTACAGGGCCCTGGACTAGCCTCAGGCGACCCCTCGTTACAGCGCCCTGGACTAGCCTCACACGGCCCCTCATTACTCCCTGCTCATTTTCCTGTGGTGGGACAGGCAGAGATCGGCTCTTACATGCACGTGGGAAAGGTGCTAAAGGTTTGGACTTGGGAGCCAAAGAGCAGGTAGCCCAGCTGAGCGTAGGCGAAAAACACAATGAAGAACATGACGGCGAATCCCATGATGTCCTTGGCGCAGCGAGCCAGAGTCGAGGACAGCTGAGTCATCGTCTTGTTGAAGCTGATATATTTAAATATCTGCAGAGGGAGGAACATTCTCTGTAATATAGCTTAAAATGGTACACTGATGATCTATTTAATGACCCACAGAGGGGAGAGAGGGCTGAGGGGATCAGCACACTCGGTGGGCGATGTGGGTGGGAGGCCTGCGGCTTTGTGCTGCTACTCTACCTTGATCCATGCGAAGAACAGATTGACTGCATTCATGTTGTTATACTGAGTTTGCCAAAATGCAAGAAACTGGAAGTCTGCGTAAATTTCCGGCTTTTTCAAAAGCATCCCCAATAAATTATCCACTTTGATTGTCCGAAACACATTGAATATAATAGCAATGATGGAAAGCTGCAAAAAAAAGACAGCATTTGATCACTGAAAGGGACGCTTCACTAAATTTTGACATTTTAAAACCATAAAAATACATGAATCATTAATAAGAGATAAGAATAATTTGATACTTCTCTCCAAATATGCCTGTTTCCCTCACCAGTATGACCACCACATCCAGAATGTTCCAGATGCTGGTGAAGTAGGACAATCTGTAGATTCGAACTTCCAGAATCTCCTCCACTATGTAGTAGAGAATGAAGAGGCAGAACACCATCTCACAGCCAAAGATGAAGAAATCCCAGGTGCTGACATAGCGGATCAGCTTCACGGTCCTGAACTGGGAGGAGGTGATGGCCCCCCCAGCAGCAGGGAACTCCACAAGCAAGCTAAGGTGATAGGAAGACCCCTTTACAACACTCATCGCTTTCTTCATTTAATGTTCAACAGTTCAACTGGATGAAATTGAAAGTTGATTCCCACTTTGTTAAGGCTGTCCAATCAAAAGCAAGCATAAATGGGACCGGGGGGGAGGGGAGGGCTTGCGGCCGCCCTACTACCTGATGACGCAGAACAGATTGATGTTGGCGTTGTAGGTGGAGAAGTCGATGAAGACGGCCCTGGTCCCTCGGTCCAGCCAGAGGTTGTTCATGAGCTCCTGAAGAATGTTGGCCGTCTCCGCCTTCGTAATCTGTAGATCTTGATAATAGCCCCCCCCGGAGTACGTTGACAGAAGGCCCCACTGAGATGAACCTTTAAGCTCCGCCTCCGTGTGGTAGCTCCAGCTGGGTGGGATAGGAAAACGTAACGTTAGCGCCAGAGTGCTCATGTGGAAGTTATCGATGCGTAGGGGACATTGGTGCTGATGGTCAAATTTCACTTTTATGAGGAACCCTGACATACAGCATCACGGCAGACAGCTGGGGAGTCGTCTACATCTATGTGAGCGATTTATAATAAAATTACGAAGAGTCATTTACTCATGCACTGTACATTTGTGAAATAGACACGCGACTTTTGTGACTCACGCGGTTCCGTTGACGAGGCCAAACGGGCTGTTGTCCTCTTTCTGGCTGTCATACACGCTGTAGCAGCCTGTGATGTCCTGCTGGAAGTCCTTGTAGACCGTGCAGGAATTATTCTTGACCTTGACCTGCCTAATCCGGGGCACTCCCAAAAGCAGATTCTCATAGTAGATGAAGGAGTGTCCTTTGGGCAGGAGAGGCTGGTTGTTGTACCAGGTGGTCCAGTAGAGCCCGTCCAGCAGTGGACCCTGTGTGAACTTTTTACGAGTTCAGATCAAATACATATTCAGTTACAAATCAAAACATATTACTCAACATCAAGCAAAATAGCATTATGAGGTTCGTACCACGGCACTGGCTATGGCACTGAGTAATATTCCTAGCAGGATTTAGATACTGTTGTAAGTTTTTAGCTTTGTAAAACTGAGAAACATAAGGACCTATACCTCAAAGATTCAGTACTTACAGACCAAAAGTCTGCCTCGCTGCCAATGGACCGAAAGGTGACGCCGCTGTCGCTGGCTGTGTTGACGAGCAGATCGGTCATGCACTGGGTGTAGTAGTAGGTGCTGGTGCTGGTCATGCCGTACGTCACTGCAAAGTCACGGGAGATCAGAATGCCCAGGCGCATTGCGGCTCGGGGGGGGGCAGGCTGCTTGTGAGCTAGAGGTTGCTGGTTTGAATCACACAGTGGGTGGGGTGATGTTACTGTTAGGCCCCAGAGCAAGGACCTTAACTCCCATTGGCCCCAGCGACAGGCTGACCCTACATTCTTAATCCTATGTTGCTTTGCATGAATGTCCTTGCTAAATAAATCTTTCCAACATACAGATGATCACTGGGACGCAGCCCAGCCTTGGAGGACATCAGCTCGCACTGCCTCAGGAAAGCCACAGGCATCTGCAAGGGCTCCTCACACACTTGCCGTCCTGTTTGACCTCCTCCTATCTGGCAGCGATTATATACCTGCACCTATTACACCTGCACCTCCAGACTGAGAAATAGCTTTTCCTACAGCTGCACCAGCTCTGAATCTTATTGCCCAAGTTCCCATAATCCACCTGACTGCCCCCATAATTGTCTGGCACAGCTGACCTCACACACATGTCCATACTGCACTAGCTATAAGATATACGGTGGTCCACTCTTATCCGTTCTGTGTTACCGTCAGGACATTGTGTTCAATATCTGTATCTACAACATAGTGACAGCCACTGCAATTAATAACCTCAGAATAGAGAAGAAAGGTTACAAAAAGAAATGCTACCATCTGCTGAAACAAAAATCACCAGCCCGGATTTACTGCATACATAAATCAAACTAAAGAGGACCTGCAGAAGAGCCATTGCTGTTTACATGTAGAGCACAGTGTCCCATTAAAAGGCCCCATTGATTCAGCCCTAGATGTAGGGTGTAGGTGGCATATCACACTTTGTTCAGCTCTGTTGTGTTTGCCTTCCTGGTAGCAGAGATAAGGGCCGAGTGGCGGTGCCTCCGTGCCATTAAAGGGGTAATTGAGCGGTAGGGCGGGTCACGAAGGCCAGCACAATGCAGGGGGGGTACAGAAAGCCCAGCGGCTTCAGCTTTGACAAACAGTCCCCATGAATGGCATCAAGAGTGAGCAGGCCACAGGTTATCGGGGGGGGGAGCCAGGCCCGCGTGCCAGCCGGCCTCGAGGCTTTGTCGTGCGATGCTGCTCACGAGACGGTGATGTAATGTGACCCGGTACCAGCACAGCAAACATAACACTGGAGAGCAGCTGGAGAAGGCAGGGCTCCCTGACCATGTCACAGCTCGCAGTCACAGCCCCGTCAGGGCTCTGTCCCACACCTACTGCTCTCTGTTTTCCTTCTCACCCTCCCATTTGCTTTTGGGGACAAACATTTTTGAGACAGCAGGGTCAGACAGTGCCTGGAGCAGCTGGGGGCTACTGGCCCCGCTCAGGGGCTCTACTGGCCCCGCTCAGGGGCTTTCCCGACCCCGGCAACTTCCCGATCACAGGCACAGTGTCCTGACCTACTAAGCCACATGTCACACTCTTATGTCACTAAGCAGATTGCAAATTCCGCCTTCACTGCCGACATTTCTTATTTCCACAGTTACTCGTTATCGCTCAGGTCACTTACAGAGACAGATGTCCACCAGGAAGAAGATGTAGACCAGCAGCTCCCTCAGGCTGGTCTTCACGAAGAGCTCGCGGTCGCCAGCGGCCTTCTCTGTTAGCGTCGTCCCCCACAGTCCTGCCCGGACCAGATTCAAACACACATACAGCCTCATGCAGATGTAGCATGCAGACCATAACTATAAACAGAGAAATATCAGTTCTGCTTTAGATGTATGGACCATTTCAGATGTACTACTGTATATAAATAATTTCTGTAAGATTAAAAAACTAAAAAATTAAAAAACTAAAAAAACTTGTTACTGTTATTATTTATTTTTTGTTGTTGTTCTCATCATCGTTATTAATAATAATACTTATTATTAATTATTATTGTTAAGTACATGTGTGCTCCTAGAAACTTTGGGCGCTATGAAGGCACATCATATTGGGCCCTAAACCCAGACCAATCCAATTATGTTTTTTAGGGCCCCTGAGCAATCATCATAACTTTCAATCTCCCTATAGACTGTATCATGTGTATAGACTGCATCATTTTGACTGCTATCAGCAGGTACTTGCGTGTACAGAAACACGCCCCCTGGTGGTTGTAACACCGCGGCTGGTTGTAATGCTCCTACCTCGAATCCCCCTGGCGATGTACCCGCAGCACCCCGTCCTTTTCTCCTTCTCACAGTGCTCTGGCTTGCTCCCGTTCGCTGCGGGGGTCTCCACTGGCCCGTACGGATTTGCTGAGCTGCCCCCGGTGCTGCAGATTGTGCTGATGGTGAGGGGTGAGGATGGAGGGGACGCGCTGTAGGCTGGGTTCACCCAGGCCCTGCGGCCCAGGCTGTCCATCTCACACTGCATCTGCACGCCAAAGAGAGCCTCTGCCCGCTTCTCCAGCATGATGGAGCGAAGCCTCGACCTTGTAGGGAGGTGCGGCCCAGAGGTCTTCCTGAAGGTCCTGCTCTCCAAAGAGCCTCCCACTCCTTTATAATGGCCTCCACAGAGGAGTGTGAGAACCGCCCCACCGCTCAGATTTACAGCCGGCCTTTCTGTATCCGCAGAGTTACGGCAGCCTTTCTGTCATCACGGGGTCCTGTTTTCAAGGGAGGAATCCTGAAAGAGCCACGTCCACGTCCAAGGAGCGTCACCCTTTCAGAGCCAAGCCAGCGTCGCGGAGCAGCTCAAACCAGCCTTACATGCCCAGTAAACAGTGCAAATGAACTGCGTTTGTCAGCACCTGCTGGGTTTGTAAGCACCTGCAGCTGTCAGGCCTTTCCCTGCGTACAGCACTACAGCAAGCTCATATCAGAGCAAATGCAGGTGAACGGCAGTGAATGTTAGCAAACGCTGCGGATTTATCCAGTGCCTCCTTACATGCCTCAGAGGCTTGTGACTTAAACCTGTGTGACAATGGGATCACAGCATGAGATCCTTTCTGTTATTTTAGGAATCAGTTTTTGTCCATATAGATGTCAAACATAAACTGTACAGGTAAGTATTAATTATAATGCTTAGTAAATCAGTTATTCACTAATATATCATTTACAGGATTTATATACAGTAATGCAGTGGTGGAAAGTAACAAAGTACTGGGAGCTAGGCGGTACTGATATGGGGGGGCGGGGGTGCTAAGGGGGTCTGGGATCCTGTCAGCTCTTTCAGCTTCATATTATTTTTTGAGGTTGCAGAAAATGGTCGCTACACAGATTGTACTACAAACAAACACCTTTTGATTCATTATGGAAAGTTGCTCTAGAAATGATAAGAAGTGAACAATAGACATAATATGAAACAATGGAACTTTTCTGTTGTCAAACAATACATACATATCACCATATAGCACAACCGCGTGCCTGAGGGCATGGGCTCCGCTTATCGGCATGAATTATGCTCGCTGGTCAGTTATATAACCCTCAGTTCTTTTAACAATGTGGAATATATTTCCAAAGCTCTTAGTATAGACAATCCTTTCATGTTGTAAACGTTAAGAATAAAAAATACAGCACGTTCATGTTTCAAGTTTTGATTTTAACAAAATATACGTAAAGTAGACAGACTTAATGACATGTTTTACAGTTGCATCAGAGACTACAAGTTCAAGTACTTTTACTTGTGTAGAAAGGCCAATGGGGAACTTCAGCTTTTACTAAAATACATTTTTGCCTGTTTATTTGTACTTGTTCTTAAGTGAACTGAGCACTTCCTCCATCCTTTCATCATCCGTTGTCTGCTTTCCCGCTGCTGCTGCCTGCATTAAACACCACGATGCAGACGGAGACGGCAGAGCGTCAGCCGCTGATGTCGGTCAGTCGCCACTAGGTGTCGCTACACAGCCATCAGGTCACGATCGTGACCGGCCGACGCTGGCTCGGGCAGGCTGTGCGCTGCCTGTGACCCCGAGCTAGGTTACGGAGAATGCATGGATGTACTGTACGTGTGCTGTACTAGGACTACGGCGTACGTGGGACTCGATAAGTGGGTAACAGAACAGGGAACGTGTGACGAAAGGATGAACTTAACATGTAAAGTATGTAGGTGGCAGGACGTGGCAGAAAGCATGCAGGGCTGTGCGCGGCGGCTCCGGGGACATGCTTTTGATATGGGCATGTGGACCGGTCCGGATGAACTTCTCTGGGCAGAGCAGAGACAGGCAGCGGTCGCAGCCGCGTCGGCCCCCCGCCGGCTCGCACCCGACTGCCCCCGAACAGTGACATTCCGCACCGGGCGTTACACACCGTAATGCGCCATAACGCGCTTCTTCCGGCCGCTTCCAATCATGCCGCGGATCTCTTTTTATCTAACAGAGGAGTCACATTCACTGTGAAGGAAAACTGGCAAATCCCCGAAAAAATCCAAACCTCAATCACCTCAATGTCATAATTACACAGAAAAATATCAGTGATTAACGAGGATGCTACGTGCTTGCCAAAAACCTTATAAATTCTTTAAACTGTCCTGTTATTATTAAAATTAAGCTATTTATAAAAGTACTGATGACTGAGAGATTCAAACATAATTATTAATAAGAACGACTTGTTATAGAATAATCTCTGAGAAGAGTTCAGCATCCCATAAAGCAGTGACGTGCGGCCAGGTTCGTGGCAGGTGAGGGAGAGGGCTATAGTTGATTATAGTTGATTTTGTGATTTTTTGGCAGTAATGTGTGATTCCAGGGCCGCTGTCTCACATACGACTGGGAACGATCACGTAGCGTAATCACTGTAACCTTTACAAGGCTGCAGCATGTCCACTTTCTGTTCCGTCCCCTTAATTATCGGTGTTTCTCAGTGCTGTCTCCGGAGCTATGAACGGAACTAAGTCATCTGCATGTACCTTTAAAACCAACATTCGCGAATTATATAGCTGGCTAAAAGAGCGGGTATTTCTGAGCTGCACGTATAACCAATGCTGCGACTATTGCTCGCTTTTATTTTTGCACGCAAGCTACATGGAACTATCGACTAAGGATATATCCATATATGTAAATGCAGATTTAAAATAAAAGAGTAAATACGACATAATATAATTATTTTTTTCTTACGTTCTGATCCTTACACAGCTATTTATTTAGCCAGTTTTGTGATGTACGATGCCGTGTACTATGTGTGGTCACACGTTAGGAATGCTCGATATAACGCAAAGACATTATAAGTGTGCAAGTGGTCATAAATTATGTATTTTTGCTCACACTGGGGTCACAAAATCTAATATCAGATGTCAGAAAATGTCACCACTTTTACCAGCCCTAAACTGTACATCTCAGCAATTAATTATTTCCAGGATTATAATTTCTTTGTATGACAATCCGCCCGACACATATTAGTCTGAGTATTAGACCGATGGTATTCATAGCCTGGCTTTTATTGAGCTAGTATCGGGAAAAGTTCATTGTAGAGTCTTAAAGCACTTATGTAAGTCGCTCTGGCTAAGGGCGTCTGCCAAATGCTGTAAATGTAAATGTAAATATTACGACGGTCACAAAATATGGTGTGACACCGGCAATAATAATGCCGTGGGCTTACGCGCGCCCCCTTCAGTGAGGCAGAGGTACTGGCTGCCTCACCTCCTGCCTTTTCGCTGCGGTTTTATATCACATCAGCAAGACTAAATTTGTTATAGACATAACGAAATTAATATTGCATATTCTATAGAAAGTGTAGACATATAATATAGGTGCGTGCAAACATGACATTGGTGACCTAACGAGAAAGCAGACGGGTCCTGCGCTGGGGGCTCCTCTCTATCTGAACGGGCAATACGCAAATTCGGCAATTTATTTAAACGATTGGAATTATACAGAAATTACATTTCATTTTCAGCACAGAACAGTAGATAAATATTTATTTTATTATTATTTGTTTTCTGCCTCACCAGCCTCCCCTGACCGCACATCCCTGATATAAAGATATAATAAAGTCGCATAAGCCTTTCATTTCCGAGCACCACTACAGTCCTTCCAGCATGAAGCACACGCATGCAAAATACGTCATCGTCATTTTCGTATTTGATAATTAAGTCAGCTCTTCATCATTCTATCATTCATGTGTGCACCTCTTTGAATGAAGTGTATTTGTATAATGTGCTCTTCGGTGCTCGCTTGTCATCCGTGGGTTGGACATATGGTTGAATAAGGGCTTCGGGCTTGACCTTATTTCCAGCTACGGCTCCCAGACAAGCCTAGGGGTTGATGTGGTGGAAAGCGAAGGTGCAGGACGTGTGAAAGGCGGCGGCGGTGGGGGGCAGCCAGTAATCGATTAGTCAGACTGGTGGGGTGGAGAGGAGAGGAGAGGAGAGAAGGGAGGACAGGGGGGAGGAGAGGAGAGAAGGGAGGAGAGGACAGGACGGGGAGACACAAGGGGCATCATCAACAGTTAGGTGCATCTCACACGCCACCTTGTGCGCCACGAAATGACACTGAAGTCACAGGGAAGGTTACGCGGTGATCCAGGGAACTGTGGCGGACATTGCCAGCGCCAAGCCAGGCAGCGGGGGCTTTCTGATCGCAAGCTAGAGGCGCGAATGAAGCCACCAGCCTAAAGTGACCAGGGCACAGCTCATCCCCATTAGCTGGTGAAGCCGGCCATTAATTGCGTCGCGGTTTGTTCGTCGTAAGTGCAGCGTTATTAAACGCCGCATGTGTCCTGGCAGGGCCCCCCGGCGGAGACAGGGCTCCTTCCCCACCAGAGACAGAGGCGACAGATGTGACCGAAGGCGCGATACGTACTTACCGTCTGGCCCATGCCGCCCCTACCAGACAGACACATTAATCATTTACCGCTGCCTAAATGTATGTACAGCCAAGCATTCATTAATGCCCCCCTAGAGTGAGACGCAGAAGAGACTTATTAGGATATACGCCGTGGATTCCCGTCAGTGTCACGCTGATTGCACAGAGAGTTTGACTTGTAAGAAAACTCTCTAATTCCCCATTAAATTTATCTTAGATTTGATTACCTACCAAAGCTTAAAATGCTTCGTTTAAAATAGATTAATTATATACCACGTGCAGGAACTTCCAAATGAATTATCACGCAAAAGGGCTATCTCCAATCTCACCAGCAACGTTTTTTAAAAATGATTAAATTCTTTATGTTAATAACGCAAAACACCGCCTTCCGTTCAAAGTTTCGCAGCATTTAATGGTGTTTATATTAACGCGGGGGCGGGGCGTCAGGCTGTGACGTCACGTCACACTCATTAGAGGGTGATTCCGTGGTCGCGCTTGGACAGTTATTTAGCAAAGAACTGCTGTTACAATTTCCACTTTATATTTAAAGTGAAATGTATCTTTCCATTATTAGTGTTTTTCATCTGCACTAATAGGGTAGTTTAAGTGCGTTAATGCCCCGCATTATGTAGACTGAATTTATGGGAATTATTACATTTATGCACAAATAGCGGGATTCCGCCACTGATGTCAGGCTCTGCAATGTGGGGAAATGACCGCACCTCAGGCCCCGCTGTGCGGCCCCTGTCTCTCTCACAAACACCGGTCCTGAGCCCCTAAACCCTGAGCCCCGACCTTCCGGAAAGCATCACTGGCACAGACACACAGAAAACGGCGACTTGGAGATCCAGCTGTTCCCAGAGACACACAGAAGGAAATACGGGGATTTACTGAATCTCTCCTTAGGAATAAATGGCACTTTCTGCCAGCACTGTTCATAAACTAAATGATCCAGAGTTTGTTGTAACGGAGTAATTTCCTTTATGGTCTTTTCCCCCAAATAACCGCCAGCGTGGCTGTTTCTTGGCTGTGGCTGTTATTAACTAACCGAGCTAAACCATTTTAACGGAAGTATAGGGGTGAAAACTGTCAGAAATAAAACTTTAAGTTATGCGATGAGTTATATTTGTCGTACGTGTTTTATTTTTTATTTTTGTAAACAAATAATAGTTTTATATTTGATATTCGTTGGGGGGGTAGTTCCCCCATCTCAACCTAGGGGGAGGACGTGTCCCTCGGCGGCCACCTAAATCTACGCCTTTGTACTGACTAATTTAGAAATTCTAATAACTTTAAATGCCAGAATGCCTATTAGAATAGCAGATAGTAAGATAATAAAATGCAATTTAAACGGGAAGCAGGACGGCCGTGAAGCCTGGGAATGATGGCTGGCTGATTCCCCAGCTGGCATTAATCAGCAGCCTACGTTTAATTACGTCTTAGTCAGGCATCATGTAAAGACTTCGCTCATAAATACTGACATCATATTAATTATTGAAGCTTCTGGAACTGCCCGTGACATCTGTTCTGCTCACAGAGTGAAGACGTTGTCTGTCTAACCTGACATAATCGCACTCCATTGTCTGTTCTCTGGGGAATAATCCTGTTTCCGCCTTTAATCGCTCTTTAAAATGCAGTTAGCAGTAATTAATGTACTTTACACTTTCTACGAAAATATTTCAATCTGTGTACATCTGAACCTCCCAGCATACATTATATTTATTAATCGGCTTATTTACGTATTTATTTACAGAGCCTTAAAGGGACATGGGGCGGCTTTAGAGTACCTCCCCCTGGACTGGCGTTGCTTAATAGTAACATAAACAGGAGGTATTGTACTACAGGCTCCAATAGAAACTTAGTCATTTCAATTAAGCATGGAGGTTAATGTTCCTTCAGGGGCGGCTGCCCCCGCTTGTCCTGTCCGGCTCTGGAGGGGGGGAGGACACTTCCTTGGACATATGGTATCTTCTCTCTTTGTGTGATGCTTGGCCGTGAGCACAACTGCAGTGCAGGCCTGTGCTAATTGGGATTTCATTAAGATCTTGTGTGTATGGGTGATGCACCCCAGAGGGCGATGCTGGGGCGGAGGCCATGGAGATGAAGTGACTCCACCTGCTGCCACCTGTTCACCATGGAGTACAAAAGCAGGAGTGCAGGAACCAGCCAGGCTCAGCAGGACTGGGGGAGAATCGGAGCAGGACCTGGGAAGTCCTGGGGAGAATCGGAGCAGGACCTGGGAAATCCTGGGGAGAATCGGAGCAGGACCTGGGAAATCCTGGGGAGAATCAGAGCAGGACCTGGGAAGTCCGGGGGAGAATCTGAGCAGGACCTGGGAAGTCCTGGGGAGAATCAGAGCAGGACCTGGGAAGTCCAGGGGAGAATCAGAGCAGGACCTGGGAAGTCCTGGGGAGAATCAGAGCAGGACCTGGGAAGTCCAGGGGAGAATCGGAGCAGGACCTGGGAAGTCCAGGGGAGAATCTGAGCTGGGCCTGTGTCATACCTACTTAAAAGTTTGGACCAGGAGAATTTGGAAATCTTCTGGAAGGTCCCAGAACTCACAGTTGAGAGCATGAAATCCTTTCAGCCCAACAGCACCAGCTGTGATTCTGAGTCAGAGCCCAAGTGTGGGGAGGACGACCATAGTGCCACCCGCAGGAGGATTGCCGCTAATGCACGGGAGAGAAAACGCATGCAGGGCCTCAACTCGGCCTTCGACCGGCTCCGCAGGGTAGTACCGCGCTGGGGCCAGGACAAGAAGCTCTCCAAGTATGAGACCCTGCAAATGGCGCTCAGCTATATCCTGGCCCTCAGCCGCATCCTCACGGAGCCCCGGTGCCGTGGGACCCCGCAGCTCTGGCTGGAGCAGCACACAGAGAGCCTGAAGCCAGAAAATGTCCCCTACTATGATGGAGACAGCGCCCCTAGAGGCGGGAGGAGTGAATGCATTTACTCTGCTTATGCCTACCAGTGTGATGGCTTCCACATCAGCGGCTAGGCTGGGACACTAACTGTGTTTTTGGGAGCAAAAGGGGTCTGATCGTCTGCTTCAGGACTGGTAAATACCTTTGTAACAAGTATTGTTTCATCAGTCATCCATACCAGTATGAGTGCTTAGAGTCCACCAAGTCTGTGTAAAAATCCCTACAAATATGTAGGAAGCTGTCAAAATGAAAGTCACCTTGCTTTTCGGGAAATGAAAATCCAGTGAAAACTGAAAAATCTGCGTATGACTAACTAACGAAATCAATAACAAAAATGATCCGTAACAGAAACTGAGATTAGATTTGTTTTTTATTTTTCAAATTTAAATTAGCAAAATATTGATTTTAACAGTAGTATTCAACTTCATTGAGTCTTGTGCCTTGAACTTTGCTAGGTGACCTATAGCTGTGTAATATCATTATTTCATTTATAAAAGTGTACTTCTGAAAATAAACTTTTTTATTGCCACTTGAAACAAAGAGAAACTATACTGTGGCTTTAATGGCATACAGATCGTTACATTTTTGAGCACCCTCACTTTAAAGGTAATAACTTCTCCTGTTGTAAGCTGTAAGCCTGCATATTTACACCTCTCTGATGAAACCTTTATCTTAACAGCAGCTTGCAAAGGTGTGATGACAGGATCTGCATTTGATATTATCTTGGCTGCACCTTCATTCACAGAAGGGATATTTGTATTTTTATATTTTATAGTGTTGAATCACTTGTGTACTGAAAGAGAACCTTAATGTTCAAAATTAAATTAAAATGAAACTGCTAAATAAAAAACTGACATACATTAAAACCATACTAGGCGTGTCCAAGAATGTAACCTTAATGATGAAATTTTACTGGACCAAAATCTCCAACGATGCATTGATATCTAGGTTCCAAAGCCAGTTAAAATAAACTGCTAAATTACCAGACTGTGATCGAGCTGTTATGGAAATGAATGAGTGGGTAGAGCATGTCAGAAAGTATTTACAAATGAGACTATTTAAATGAAGAAAAACACACAAAAATACATAAGAACATGTATATTGTGATATGCTGTAACATATGAAAATAACATTTGGATTTGTTTGAATAAATATAATAACTTTATTCACAGTAAAAGTATTTGCTTTGGTGCAACTTTACAATTAAATATTCGCATAGAACCACCCGCTGTCATCCTAAAGCATCACAAACGCGTGTATTTAAAAGAGGTAAACTTCCTCCTTCTAAATGTTGCCTTGTCTATGTTTTATATTTAAATCAATGTGCTGAAATGTAGTTTACAAAACTGCAGGATATCGGGCCATAGATACAAGACTTTGAAAGCTCTGTGGAAAAACTGTGATAAACAGTCCAGGTAAAAACTTTAAGTAGAACATCAGATCTGAGATCTGATTCATATCTACACACAAGGAAGAGCAGCGATTCAGCACAACTTCAAAGCAGCTAAGAACACCTCATCCGCACGTGCCCGCCCACTTCCAAGCCCAGTGCTGGAACTGTACAGGCAAAAACAGACAACAGACAATCATTTCAGTAATATTTCATATAGGAGTGAAAGCGATCAGTGAATTATGATAATCTCAGCGCTGTGTCAGCAAACACTGGATCTCTGTTTTGCAACCTGCAATCAGGTGCCTAAATGAGTCGGTGGTGATGCCTGTGCTTCGCCTGATTGGCTTCTCAGCTGAAGCATCCCTCTGAGTGGTGGTTCGTATAACTGAGTCAGACTCATTATTCTAGGTATAACCAAGTCATTATTCTAAGCATAATTGAGTCAGTATTCTGAGTATAACCGAGTCAGTATTCTGAATGGAAAGAAGCCATTATCCCGGGTATAACTGAGTCATTATTCTAAGTATAATTGAGTCAATATCCTAAGTGTAACTGAGTCAGTATTCCGAGTATAAATGAGATATTATTCTGAATGGAAACAAGCCATTATTCTGAGTACAACTGAGTCAGTAACCGAGGCAGTATTCTAAGTAAAACTGATTCAGTATTCTAAGTATAATTGACTCAACCGTTTAATATTAGTCACACCTTCACCTGATTTTTAAATCACTCAGTAAAAAAATTGATTTAATGATGTTTGCATTTGCAGCATTTTGAGTGGCAACCCTAGTCTCACAGATAAGATTAATATAGCTAGTGTTTTGTGTACTTTGTTTGCTTTAATCAGTAACTGTTAGGACACATTCATAGTGTTAACTAGACAAAACAAAAATCTTGTAAAGAGCCTAGATGTAAAAGCACGAGAAAAACCATTATAGCCACCAAAACACAACAGGTGGACAGAGAAACACAAAAGGGTTTTACTGGTTCAGCCCTGGTCCTACCCACTCCCCTGGGCCTGGTTTATCAAGAGCGAAATGTGCATCAGTTTTGATGTACGCAAAGATTTCATTTGATGTCAAAAATCTGTCCCATCGTAAACATTTAAAGCTCCGTTAGACAGGAGAGAAAGAGGCGCAGATTCTGCTCCGCTACCGATGAGGAATAAATTGGGTTCCTAGTGGCGGGGGGGGGGGCGGGGGGGGAGAAAGAATGCCAACATATTTAACACACAGTCCTTCTGGCGATGATACTGCATACGCTTTCAAGCCGGGTTTGGGGTGCAGAGGCCACAGAAGCCATCTACAGCTCCTCGCTCTCCAGGGCCGCTTCCACGGGTGAGCTGGAGAACAGGATGGGGCTGCTGTCTGCGTTGGGGAAGGCGGACAGCACGTCCAGGCCTTGCCCGGCCAGGGCGGCGTAGCGGCTACTTGAGGGCCGGCCTTTCCTCATGGGAGCCGGGATCTGCTGGTGCCACTGGGCTGCAGACGGGAGACAGGGACACAGAGGGAAGTGGGCGGCGTCAGCATCGGGGGGGGCGGGAGG
>JAODKM010000016.1:1725641-1743658 GCA_026780845.1 Petrocephalus sullivani | reverse complement strand
GTGACAATTGAATTTCTGATATCAAGAATGTGCATTCAAACTACTTAGAACTGAATATGTGATATCCTCTAAAAACGTATTAAAGCTAAAACGGCTCGCCATAGCTATTCCACTGCACTGCGTGTTGGATTTCCAATGGCCTAAAAACCGCTACCGGCGCTGAATGACATCACACGGCGATGCGCGGTATTTCGTACTGGATTCGAAAAACTGGAGTAGTAGTATATTATAAGGCTGGACGATGTGCGATATTAAATCGCAATTACATGGCAAGTCAGCTAGAAAACAGGTTTCTTCTTTCCATTCAATTCTGTACGTACATTATAGCGCAAAGAGTTTAAGTCTGGCTAAATCCTTTTCACTCTGTCATACGAAAAAATAAACTTAGCAAGTTAGCCAGGCTAATTCTAGTAGGCTATATGTTCAAAATGTATTTAAAGTTTACCTCCGCTGCTTTTGCTAAAAAAATAATAAAATAATATTATAATAAAATAATTAAGAACAGATATTACCCGCCGATTGCGAGCGATGGTCGCGTGATGGTCAGGGTGTAGATAAGCATCCCATTTCAAACACACTGATCGTGATTAAAAAATGACAGAAAAATGGTATGTCCAAAATTAAAAAACCCTTTTACTTTACGGCGTATTATTTACGGCGACATTGAAATAACAGTTAAAATCAGTAAATAAACTATTTCTGTGACCGCTAGTATTACAAATTGATGGAATGTACTTGACATAATTTCAACAACAATATGATTAATGTTTATTTTGAAGGTATGATTTTTAAAAATACAATAAATAATTGGATACCTGAGTTCATAACTGAGTCCGCTGAGTCAGTATAAGTTACGCTTATAGTAGATTTTGCATTGCCCGAGGTTCACACGACTGCTTAAGCTCACTTCCCTTCGGACGGGTATGACTTTGATGTGTTTAAACAAATGTATCTAGTTAGTATTCTGCTTGGGGTGGGTTTCCTACGCACAAAGAAGACACATTGCACTAATTGAAAACGCGGCATCGCCAATATGACGCAATGATTATCTCAGGCTGTTATGTTTTATACTCCCCCGTCCGCTGCCCTACGTCTCTGTGTGTATACATATAACACATTAATATGCACACATACATACTGTTTATTATTGGGGTGTAATATGAATCTATTTTGCAAGTAGTTCACTTTTATCCCGGGTAGGAAACATGTGGCGATGCTTACAAATTCCCATCTGGGTTATAAATATAATTCCCTGTGTTGAATTAACTGCGTGTTAAGGGCAATCGAGTTTCTCCCCGGAGAAAGAGAAGCTTCCACGCCGAATGGCAGTTTTTCGTGATTTAAATTCAACACTTATTCGTTCAGATGGCAAGGTTGTTTTTAATGAATAAATGAATGAATGACCTGCCATATAGTTACTTTTGCTCGTTTCGATGAAAACCACAGTTGATATATAATAATCTCCAAAAGCATCCGGTGGTTGCTGGTAGTTTAAAATCCAGAAACTTTTACAAAAACTTTTAGAAAACTTTTACGAAATATACTCTTACGTCAGATTCTTACGTCTTCGCAATTAATTAGAATTTAAGCTACTGATGCAATACAATAAAAATAGTATTTTGAAACTGAATGTTTTCCAATGTTGCATTATAACCGAACGCTTTAGGTCCATTATTCATAATAGACAGACCTCGTTCCACTCATAGAAGACATTTGACGTTAACACGGTTCGCATACGTCGTCTGAATAGCTGGGAAGGAGATAAGTGGTCTTCCTCATTCACAGGCTGCCACCTGCTGGCGGAGTCTGAACAACACGGCTTACGTCGCGCAGAGAGGAGCCTCCCCTGAGCTTCTGGCTAGTGTTTTAGAGTCAGTTTCATTCCCACAGATTATTAAAGATGGATTTATTTTAAGGTCCTATAATATCATATGACCCCTGAGTATAAAATGTGTACTAGCATTCCATATTTTGAAAAAAAAGAAGAAAATTACACACACAGTAATAATAATAATAGATTTTATTTGTTCGCTTTTTACATTTAAAATAAATCTCAAAGTGCCACAAAATAAGACATCCTAAAAAAGCAAATAAAATACTTATTAAAGCAACAAATAAAACAAGCAAGTAGATCAATAAATGAGAAACCTGCAGTTTACAAAATTTATTAAAATCCATAACTTCTGTTAAAAAGATATGTCTCAAGCCCTTGTTTGAAAATTTCAATAGTCTGTGGTGCACCCTCTGTGTCCGGGAGGGTGCTCCATAGTTGAGGGGCGGCAGAAGAGAAGTTTGGTCCAGGGAAGGAGGAGGCGATTTGAGTTTGTAAAGATGTTGTTGGGGTTAGTGGAGTGAGTACTGTAGTTATTTTAGGGACAGGGGGGCATTCCTATGGATGCACTGGTGAGCGATAAGGGAAACCTCGTATTCAATCCTGGCAGAGATGGGAAGCCAGTGAAGTGACTGCAGAATGGGTATAATGTGTCATATTTTCTCACTCTCATCAGGACGCTTGCCGCACTGTTTTGTATGTATTGGAGTCTTTGAAGATTCCTGTTGGGGATTCCAGTGAGTAGTGCATTGCAGTAGATTCTGGAGGAGATAAAAGAGTGAATCAGTTTTTCAGCATCTGGCAAACCTATTTCTGAGGTGGTGGAATGAAATCTTGCAGAGATGTTTGATATGAGCTTCAAAGGTGAGTTGAGGGCCAAATCTTACACCAAGGCTGATGGCTGATGAGGCGAGGAGAATGTAAATATATATATATATATATATATATATATATATGACACCTACTTTCTCCAGGACTTTAGAGAGGAATGGAAGGTTGGAGATGGGCCTATAATTGGCAAAAACTTCTGGATCAAGAGTGGGTTTTTTGAGAAGTGGTCGGATTATTGCGGTTTTTAAAGCAGATGGAATATAGCCAGCCTGGAGGGAGTGGTTAATGACTGTGGTGATCAGAGGGCTGATGGCAGAGAACTTTGCTTTCACTAAAGCTGTAGGAAAGGGATCCAGTGCACAGGTGGAGGGTTTCATCTTCCTGATAATTTCTTCATCCTCTTGTTGTGAAATTTCTAGGAAGCATATGGATAAGAATAATACATAGAATATACACGTGATGAACTTGCCTGGCCAAACAGCCTACTTACCTAGGCCTTGTTATTCATAGTTCAAATGATTTCAAACAAGCGACTCTCTCCAAAATCGAACAAAATATAAAATCCAGGAAGTATCCCACAAGCATGCAGATGTTTCACAGACACAGATACATTCTCAGTCCCTGCGACCTCCCAGACTCACTCTTCAAAAATAAATGCATAGTTTAGGAATAACTTTGATCCTTAATGGAAGGGGTGGACTGCGGCACTGCCTGATGATCTAATGATAGCAAATATTTCACTGGCAATTTAGAGATGCTGAATCGCCCGGCTGCTTTGAACTCAGAGCAGGACACATGCGAGCTCCACATGAACATGCAAACTTCATACACACAGAGTTGGGATGTGACTTCTGCTGCCCATTCTGTAACACTACGACGACAGTGCTGGCCGCCCAGCCACAGAGGTGATGGCATCGCGTTTCTCAGTTCTCCTTTAGGAACATGGCCGTGTAGAGACTTTTCGAGGGGCAGCGGGGGAGGGGGGTATTGGTAAAATTTGCTGACTGAGGGTAGTCCCCCTCAGTAAATTTAGCAGGGGTGATCCCAAGCGGGTGGGGTTGCAAATTTTTGGGTTGTGATTTGTTGAGTTGTTGATCGTTAGGGATCAAAACAATTGTCTTCCTAAACACCCCTCTTTAAGAAGATGGTATATTTTGTGGATGAGTTCATGAAAAACACACAATATCACTGATCTAGACAGTGCTGAGGACCAGCATCTCCTTTGCAGCTCCTATCTGAAATGTGACCACAGTCTTTGCATTAGGCCTAATTCATTAAAATACCTCTTTGTTAATCTATTACAGCATGTATTAATATGTTATTTTATTCCCAGAGTGCCGTTTAATAATATTCCCACTAACTGCAGTATATTTTGAAGCACATTTTGAACAAAGTGGAACTTGACATTAGTTCCCGCAGTAAAAGGAGTGAATGTGGATACTATTTATGTTGGTTATTATACGTATACATACATCTCAATCAAAATCATTCAGATTGTTCACAAAACACAAATTTTAATTGTTATCTTTGCTTTGATAACACATAAAATCCTATATGTTTGACCATTTGGAAATGTGTGTGTCTGGTGGCCAACACATCTTATTCATTGTCAAAGGCTGACGTAATTTATTCTTGCCCACGTTCAAGACAATATGAAATTCTGAATCACACACTTCACCCTGATTTATCCATAGCACGCACTGGCTCTTAATCCGATGCAGACACCAAAAAAATACGTCATGCAAAAGCACGTGATCACGTAACGAAGACACGATACAATTCACCCCTATATGCTGTCTGCACGTTTATTTTTATCCATAACCAAACTTCCGCCCAAGCTCTGTGCCCCGCTGAGTAACACGTGTGCTTCACAGACCTCGTAGTGATCTATCGAGTAAAGCTTTCTTCCACCTCTTATACAACTCCCCTGACAATTATTTTTTGTCCCAGTGGCAAATCAAGACTACAAATATGCGCGAGCGATGAAGCGCACATATGTATACATATGTCTGTGCATGTATGTCTGTATGTATATAGGTATGTATAAGGCATTTATGACTTGTATTGTTCACTGTCATAGGTCTATATACATTTCAGTTGCTAAGTCAGTTTAAAGGCAACGTGAACGTATACTAGCGCAATATTCAATTTGGAAAAAATGTAGTAATAATAATAATAACATGTGGTTAAACCGCTTCTGAAAATCTGGGGGTAAATTCCAGGTCGAAACTTGCCACCGTACACTTGTAAGGACGCGTAGTACGAATGTTTTAGTAGTTTATTCAGAAGGTGTGACAATGGGAACGTTTCGCTGAGGGGGGGGCAGCTAAGGATCTCTCCTCGAGCGGAGCTGCGCGCGACGCCTGGCGGGGGTTTCGCCGAAAGGGACGATTTATATCCGGATGTGCCGATGAATTCGTTTTTGGGACTAATTCCCAACAAAATTAGAAACTTTTGAAATAAAATAAAAACAAACAAACATAAAAAACTGTCAGTTTAATGTCGAAAGTCACTATATATATGTAAAGCTGTTATGATATTAGAAAGTTTGAGTGGAGTACGGTGGAAGTTTGCGTTCAACAGGTTAGAAACAAATATTTTTAAGAAAACAAAATAAAACGGCTACCGAACAATTCATTTTGCTCCTATTTTACTGAATACTGAATACATACATGCATATAATTCTGGTTTAAATTAATAAAACTATTTGGGATATGTGCTGTCCGGCTCGCGCGCCAAAAACTTTTTACTTACTCTTTTACTTAGGCCAGCAAAATGCCATAATATTTTGGTGGATACAACGACTATGGAAAAAGTAAGATGCAATCTCTAAGAGCGTGTGTTTTGTAGCAAATATAATTAGGAAAGTGAGGAGAAAGACGGGTACGGAGAGGGGAGGAACGAGGGAGGAGGGGGGGTTGAGGTGGGGGGGGTGGCATACAGCAAACCCCGCAAGTAATGTTAAGTACTCAGTCACACCAGGCGACTTCGACTTGTGTGAAATAATGGAAAGGACGGATCACTGAGAGCCAGAGAGGGGAAAGCATCCTGTGTGGGGCGACGATCCGGTCATCAGCCACGTGAAGTATATATATATATTTTAAAAGAATAACATCGTAAGTATTTAATATATATTTGTCTTAATATATATATTTGTGCCACGAGTAACGCAAAAACGTCTGTACGATCGGGCAGTAAGTACTGTATGTTTAATATCAGGCGAATGGAAACAATGGCGACGTGCAAACACGTGGCACGTCTCGAGCTGCCTTGTAAAATAAGTTGTCAGCGCGCCGCCGTGTCTTTGTCCCCCTCCTCCGATCCGGTCCGATCCGAGCCGCGGCGCTTTGCTAAGTCAGCCCCCGGCCTCAAGCTCGGACAGATGTGCCGTTTGTCTGAAATCCTTTGCTCTTTACCAATGTGTAAAACGCCCTTTTTTATATAAATAGTAGCTGCTACAGTTACTGTGCAGAGCGGGCGGCAGGCATCTGTTACATCCGAGCGCCTGCCCTGTAGCTGCACGTTACAT
Organism: Petrocephalus sullivani; assembly: GCA_026780845.1. Classification (NCBI taxonomy): domain Eukaryota; kingdom Metazoa; phylum Chordata; class Actinopteri; order Osteoglossiformes; family Mormyridae; genus Petrocephalus; species Petrocephalus sullivani. The sequence continues at coordinate 1,737,467 of JAODKM010000016.1, read as the reverse complement.
TTTACACTGAACGTTAGTTCAAGAACTGAAGTCGCGCTGGCAAACTATCGACTATCAAACTATGTTACATTGATTAATAATGAGCCTGTCAACCTGGAAATATTAACAAGTAGACCTTACGGTTAACCTTTACTCTAGTCATTTGCGACTAATTAGTATTGCGACTAATAGTCATTTAAAAAATGCATTTGAATTCAAGATTCAAAGCGTTTATTGTCGTATGTGCAGTTAAAAAATGAATTTATCTGTGCAATGAAATTCTTACTTTGCTGTCCATACAAAAATGCCAAGGTACAATACAATAGAGAAAGAAAAATAGAACAATGTTAATCAATGAAGTTAATAATAAAAAATAAGAATTATTAAATGAGAGTGTCGTTGATAACTGTAATTTAATCCAATTTTACTAAAATCATATACTGTATAGATATACCCTGCCAGTGAGTTTAATAAAGCAGTTTTGTGCCATCCTAAACATAAACAATAACAGCTGTTACTGTTTATCATCGCGTCCAGCTGATTTCTCGCCGGGTTAAGTGGGGCTGCATCCATAAATGCCCCGGGGCCGTGGGCCCAGCGGGAGGTCCGCCCAGCCTCCCCCGCCGCTCCCCATCTGCATTTCAATTACAAGAAACTGCAGATTTGCCTCCCGTCTCGATCAGTGGCTCCTAGTCCCCTGCAGAGGAGAAGGTGTAACATAACCGGCGCTAATTGCCCGGAAGAGTGCCCTGAGTGTTGGGGGAAAGGTGCCCCCTGATCTTCTCCGCTCACTCGCTACCATTATTTAGTCAATCTAACTGTGCCGCGGTGAGAAGCACCTTGTCTGCACTGGGTGACAGTGTTTCAGTGCCATAAATCATTTGTGTATTTTGTGCCGGCAAGCTGAGATCCGCTACCCTCGCTTCGTCCCAGTGGCCTGAAGAACCCTTAAGATGAGAAGAGTCGAAATGGTCGTTGTAACCAAGCAAGCAAGTCGTGAAGCCTGATGATTTGAACAACCTCTACAATGGTTCGCAAACCGACGAAGCTCGTGTGTTAGTTTTACGCCATCGGAATCAGCAATTATATTTACCGTGCCTGCGCCAAGGTTAACATGTCACCGTTAGGAATTCGCAGCCCCCCCGCTGATCTTGACGCCACACGTGGGACGGTTTCTGTGAACTTTTGAGTTCATCTTAACACAGTCCTGCATATTCTTTCATATGTATAACATGTAAGGGAATAGTTGTATTTGCATAATAATGGTGGCACTATATTGATCCCCGTGAGGAAATTCTCCTTTAACGTGCCTCATGTTGCTCTCCCTGGCAAGTGTAGTGAAGAGTAAGCTTGGCAGTGAAAGGCAGCTCCCTGTAGCAGCACTCATGGAACTTGAGGCTAAGGGCCTTGCTCAAGGGCCCACGGACCTGACTGGCAACCTTCTGACCACAGGCACTTAACCCACTGAGCCACACACTGACGTTACCACTGATATTGCAGTGATCGTGTCTAACTGTACTGCATGGCCATGGTGCATTGCGGTCCGGCCCCGTGCTTCCGGGGCTGTGCCTTTGGGCCTGATTCTGTAAGTCTGCACTTTTTTCCCACGTCTATGTTGGAGTTCCTATGCCTCCATCCTATCGTTCCCACTCATCCAGGATTTTCCGCGACACGGAATGTCACGGAATCTGAGCCTTTTGCTTATCTGTGTTAATAACACTCTCATATTCAGTCAGAGCTATTGTGAGCAATGTAGTGACTGATGGAAATTGTATTAGTAAAAGTATTATGGCAGACTAAACAGTGCCATTTTTGTATTAGCTAGGGTGACTTAAGTATACAAGTAAAGGCTATTTGTTGTTACAATACATTCTAAAACTATTATTTTATATAAAGCTGAAGGGGGGTCATAACTAATACAATACACCATTACATTATTGAGCAAATAATTGATTAACAGTCTATTCAAAATATTGGAGATTACACTGCTGTGAAGGAGTAGAGATCCCCTTTCAAACAGACCCAAACAAACCTTTGGAATGGTGTTTCTACGTGCGGTACTTTTGGTCAACGACTGGGTCTGAGGTGGCGAATCTATTCCATCCTCAGAGTCGGGTCCCCAGTGCCTCCAGGTTGCTTGATGAGGGCACTTTAACAAACTGGCTTAGCACTCAGGGTGTGACATGTCTGACCGGAGCAGACTCTGGTGTATCCCTTCAAAAAGCAGTATGTAATTAGAAATGGGTGGACATTTAGGGGTTTTGTAGTAGAGTTGTAAATTGGACACTGGCGACAGGGCAGGGAATTAGGGCTTCTATTGTGTAAAAGGATTATTTAAGCACAAGAATACACTACACAGGGCTCCACTAATCTGTAGCAGTTTTAAATATCGTTATCTTTCAACAGTAAGGAGCTGGAGTCACATGTTTTCTCAGTTGTTTTACAGTTTGAACCATTGCACTGTTTTGTGTTTGGAGAGCCATGTTTTTGGTGTATGGACTATATGGCTATAAATGGTCATGTTGTGAATGGATGGATGAATTTCTCTCCAGAGTTCTTCCAGCTTAGACAGTGCTTCAGTTCTCAATGACAGGAAACTACAGTAGCTCACTGCTGGCACCACACACACACACACACACACACAGACTTCCTGTGCCACTGTGGACTTCAACATGATTTCTACAGTATTTGGGTCACTTTCTGTCATTCTCTTCTAATTGAGTCTTTTTTGTGTAAAGTTCATTGCAAGGTTTATTTCAAGTACATAAATGCTAGTGGGCATTTAAACTGAACTATGTATTTTGGGTGTGTTTTATGTTTTACTTTGTACCTACTAAATTCTGTTTTTTGGTAATATTTGAATAAGTGGTTATACTGACCTGACCTGAACTGAACTGAGTACTTTGCGGGTAACTTAAATATCGAAGGGGTCTGAGTGTAATCAGAGTGAGTCAGATGACCAAACCATAAAAACAAACAAGAGGAAGTTGCTTTTTCTTTAACTCTTTTGTTGATGGAAGAAATTCTGATACAAACCAAAATTTGTGTATCCAGCATTTTAGCATTCAGACGTCGGCCCCTTAGCTGGTGGTAACTGACTGGCGCATCTGACATTAACTTTTTCCTTGGCGTCTGTGTCTTAGCAAGATGGCCCCCTCCCCCACTGTGGCCTACCAGAGACGCTGGTGGATAGCAGCGACGGCTGTGGTGGAGAATCTGCTCTTCTCCGCCGTGCTTCTGGGCTGGGGCTCCTTGCTAATTATGCTGAAGAAAGAGGGCCTGTATTCACACCTGTGCACAGGTATGCCAGAGTCCAGCTTTCTTTAGGCTTGTAGGTTTGTCTACTCAGGGTATTTCTAAACGCACATCAACTGTGATTGAAATGGAGATGATCGAGGTCTGAGGTTTTGCTGGAACCAACGTTGTTATGGTTATAAGTCAGTTCTTAAAGGCTGAGAACTATAACGGCGATGGAGCTTAAAATGGCTGCCCCGTCCTCAGCGAACGAGACAATGGATGCTAACATCACCGCGGTGGAGGATGTGGTGTGGCCCAGCTGTGTGGAGCAGGAGGAGATGCTCAACCTGGGCTTCACCATCGGATCCTTCCTTCTCAGCGCTGCCACCCTCCCCCTAGGGATCCTGATGGATAAATACGGGCCCCGTCCGCTACGTCTTCTAGGAAGGTAAGCCGGAGGTGACGGGGCGTGGGTGGGACCCCTCGAATCGACAAGCTACCAGGCTGCGGTGACATAATGTGGTCGGGAATGTTCATACTTCTTGCACCAATGCGCCAGATAACCATGTACCTGGGGTGGCACTGTAGAGAATAGCTGCTCGTTTATGAAGTGTGTCATATACATTATATTAAAAATAATAATTTTACTAAAACTAATGGTGCATTATGTACTTGCAGCACGCAGGGACGTCCACAGGTATATGGCGTTAGTTACAAACTTATTATTATTATTATTATTCTTTTTAACCATCTGGGAGTCTTTATAATCCTGTAGCGTGAAATTGTATAAATGCCGGTATTTCTGTACCTTCTCAGTCAATCATACTTCAAATCCACATATAATTTTGTTAATTTTGTTATCATTATGATCACAGAGTGGAAAAGGTGTTTATATGCAATTGTTGGTTCGACCTCCTCTCTGACTTCGAGCTGCTTTTCCCCTGGCCAGTGAACAACCGAGGTGTATTTGCATCGCTGAACTAATGTCTGCGTTGCTTCTGGTTTTGAGTGGTGTTCACCCTTGCAGGGCCCCCGCAAGCAGTCTCTGTGGCCGCCCTCGGTGACAGAAATGATATCAGCGGTGTGTATGAATGGGCAGGATGTGCCGCATACCTAGAGGGGCGGAGAAGATCAGGCTGCCACACCCATGATTCATCTGAGCGTCTTGCCGCATGGGTTGGGGGGAGCGCGTGGGGCTTGCGTGTTGCTTTTCTGTCATTTACGGGCGTGTCTCTCCACATTTAAATGCAAAATCGCACTGGATCGTTAGAAAGTCACATGCTTATCGTAAGCTGAGCCCCAAGGCAGATGGTTGTGTTCATCACTGGAGAAAAAAATGTTTTACAGATACCAGGAAACCTTCCGCTATGAAAGGGTATAATGCACAGGGGTGCCTTTGCATGCAAACACGTTTAAACTGCTGAGCAGTAATTCAGAGTGATTGTGTTATGCAGGTGATAAATATATTTTTGCTTTAAATCCTGTAAAAATGAAGTCTTTTGTGCCCATATACTTTTTGCTAAAATAAAGTGTCCAGCAGTCACATTAGAAGGAGTAGGTATGAGTTTGGATACTTGATCTTTGGTTCAAATCCCACAGCTGGCAGAGTGATTTCGATGCAGGGCTCTTAACCCCCCAGTTACCCCAGGGACTGTCTGACTCTGCTCTCTCAAAATATGTATGTTGCTTTGGATAAAAGCATCTGCTAAATAAATGTAAATAAATAAAGATGTGGCCCGTGACCCTCAACCTCTGACTCCACCAATCAGCGGCCTGCCCTAACCAGCATCCTCTCTGTGTGTTTTACCCCCTCCGAACAGCACATGCTTTGCTGTCTCCTGTGCCCTGACCGCGGTCGCGACATACAACCCCGCTGGTGAGTCCCCTAGAAATGGACTAAAGGACTTCAGCGGGACCGCTGCCGCGACATGAATCTAAAAATCGATGAATGAGTCAGAGAAGATTCATTTTTTTTATGGTTATGATTTTACATGGGAGGTGGGGGTGTTCTTTTAATCCTGACAAGTATTATCTGATAATAGCAAACATTATAATTATATGTTCATCAATGCATATTAAAGCTCTTAAGGTATGTTAGGATGTTAAGGTATACTTATATGCCACTGTGTTAGGGCTCTCTGCTGTGTCGCTCTGTGCTTAGGTGTGTTATATTGTGAATGAAATGCTGTGTATATTCTAGGCAGGTATCTTCTGTGCTTTACTTTTATGAATTAAAGTAGCCTGGTCATGTAGCATAGAAATAGTGTGGCTCTGTGCTTATCTTCACCTGTGGCCTCTCATTGCAGTCCTCTCTGCTATCATCTTCCTTGCTGTGTCCTTCAATGGCTTTGGGGGAATCTGCCTGACCTTCACATCCCTCACGGTGAGAGACTTGTACAAAGCGATTTTTAAATTTTCTTCCCCAAAAAGAATGGTAGGATTCTTAGTGTTTACCATCATACAAACTTACACACGTTTTCAATCTTTGTCATCAAGTATTTTCTATGTATCCTAGTCTAATGTATAATGAGTACAATAAATGATAAACATCTGAAATTGTTCCTTAGAAATCAGCTTCCGGTGTATGTTCCTACCCGGATCCCTACATGTCAAATTTATCATGAAACTTGCATACACATACTTCTCACACGTGTGCCACGACCCCTAAGTGACGAGACTTTTCCGTGAGGGAGTCATTATAGGGGTATTTGGCATCCATGAAGGAATGACAGCTTGCATTGGCTTCCCAGCTCTGGATAGCCTTTTTGACTTTCCGTGAACAGGATGGAATTTAAGCACGTGCTTGCTGACCAATCACGTTGCTTTACAGCCCTCACACCCCCTCCTCGGCCCCACCGCCCACTCCCCACCCCCCAACCTCTACTGAAAAGCCACAAGGACAAGTGCTTTGTCATGCCATGAAAATGCCCGTAAATAACCCCTGCCTGTTGCTGTTGGTTCATATGATCTACCAGGCAATCTACGTCATACATTTATATCCTCTTTGGTTTCCCAGCATCTATATGTTAAGCATATGGCTGCTGCTGTGTATGTTTTAGGGGCGGGGTTTTGTGAAATACAAATACAAATGAGATTGGATGAGAATCCTCCAATGGGACGGATTCTGTTGGCCTGTATGTGGAGTGAAGGGCCGAGTCTCGAGGCTGGTAAACCTGAAGCCACAAGTGGCGGCCAATCTACCAGCATCCTGCAAGCCCAGTGTGATCTTCAAAACACCTCGCGTGTGTCTCCCCAGTCCTCACCGCCCTCCTTGAGGCCTCTCACATGACTCATGCAACATGACATTGTTTCCAAATAAGTGCTGTTTCTAGTTAAGGTGGTTTGATTCTTGCATTACTATTACACTAAAAAGTTGTACCATTGGCCAGTTAAACACTAACTATAATTAATTACACTTGATCCGATAAGTCGTTTGGCTATTTATACAAGTCCAGGAAGAACCTTAGGATGGAATGCAGTACTGTGAGCCAGAGGCAGTTTGTCTGTTTTTCCCTTCCGGCTGCTGCCGACTGTTGAGCCGACCATGTTCTTTGACACTTCATTGATGATGGTGATGATCAAATGAAAGTCTCCCAGATCACAGCCCGACTAAAGCACTTCAAGCAGAAGTGGCGGCTTGGCGTTAAGCCCAAATCTGCCCCCCCCCCCCCCAAGTCCCAGGGGCATTGTTGCCTTATCCCAGCAGTAATTGATTCTCTGTGACGGGTTCTAGAGGTTTAAAGCGAGGTTAAACGCCGTTATCGGTCGATCTCTGAACCGGGTCGCCTTCGGTCGTGCCTGTATTTTCAGCCGGCTGAGAAACATGCCGAAACGTGGATGTAGTGACCCCTGAAGGACACGGGGAGAGGAGGCAACTGTGGCAGGGGGTGGGGGGGGGTCTCAACAAGGCAGCAGTGTGGAGCGGAGCCCAGGACCGGTTCAGTGACTTTTCCGCAGGGGACGCTGGCCGTGGGGGGGGGGGGGTGTGCGCCGGGCTGGTGTGTGTTTGCTGTGCTCGCGGCGGTGGGGGTGACATGCCAGGGCCGCGTTGACCTGAGTTCCCCTCGTGACACACACCATAAACACGAGCCAGCAAAGGGGTTAGAAAGAATGCTGTCTTTTAAAGGGACACCGCGCCAGTAGGGAGGGGGGCGGGCAGTAGCCTTTGAGAGACTGAATTACAGTTCTTAAGAGCATCTTCAAAAAAATGTTTACATATACAGTGCCTTGCACAAGTATTCATCCCCCGGAGACTTTTCTGTAATTCGTTATGCTACAGCCTAGAATGAAAATGGATTTTATTGGGATTTTATATATAGGACCCAGGGTTAAGTTAGAAGACAAATATCCTAAGCCTGAAGATTTCATAGAGCAGCAGTATATCTGTCATGAGAAAATGGGAAGAATATGGTACCACGGCAAATGTGCAGAGAGAAGGTCTTCTGCCTAAACGTTTGGAGTGGGTAAGGAGAGTGTTAATCTGGGTAGCAATGCGGAGACCTATGGTAATGCAGGCAGAGCTGGAAAGATCCACACGATCTGTCCACATGACAGCTATTAATTATACACTTCACAGAGCTGGGCTTTATGGAAGCGTAGCTGAAAGCCAGCCATACAAAATCCTGCTGGGATTCTGCCAGAAGACATGGGAGAGACTGCAAACATGTGGAAGAACATACTCTGGGCAGATGGAACCTAAACTGAACTTCACAGCCCTGGAGCAAAACGCTATGTGTGGCAAGAAGACAGTGCATGTCACCCTGAGCGTGCCATCCCTGCAGAGAAACATGGCAGTGGCTGCATCATGCTGTGAGGAAGCTTTTCGTCAGCGGGAGACTGGCGGAGAATGAAGAGAAGATGGATGGTGCAAATTCAAAACGATTCTTGAAAACCGGCTTCAGTCTGCTAGAGAGTTGAGACTACGGTGGAGGTTTAGCTTCCAGCAGGACTGTGACCCTGAACCTATAGCCAGAGCTACAATGAAGTTACATACGACAAGGACTGCTAATGTCCGGGAATGGCCCACTCACAGCCCAGACCTCAATCCACCCATGGTTCCATGGGAGGTTTCTGTCCGCAAATGGGCTCCATCCATCTGACTAAGTCTGTGCTAGTTTGTCTCTAGATGTGCAAAGCTGGTAGAGGTAAACTCTAAAAGACTTACTGCTGTAATTTCAGCAAAATTTGGTTCCACCAGCTGCTGACTTGTGGGGGGGTGAATAGCTGTGAAGCCATCAGATGTCTGCTTTTTTCAGTTATGTGAGACTGTCCCCGTTATCAGAAGATCGCTGGTTTGAGCCTAAACAGAACAATCACATGTCGGTGGGCCTTTCAGCAAGACCCTTAACCCCCAGCTCCAAGGGTACAGCACGTTGGATGACCCTGCGCTGTGATGGGGCAGGCGAAGAGACGAATTCCAATGTACCTGTACTCGTGCAGATGGCAAATAACGAATTTATCTTTATGTTGTTAGTGTTTGAAAATACATTTTCATTCAAGGCTGCAATAAGACACAACGTGGAAAGCTTCCAGAGGGTGAATGCTTATCAAGGCATTGTAATATACCGACTCAGCATATCCATTGGAGGGCAGCGGTGGGTCAGGAGGCGACCCAAGGAAGCTGGGAGCTCCTGCCAGGGGACACCGTGGACTGGATGCCAGTTTTATGTTCACAGAGAAAGCAGCTTGCGCGTTTCGAAGGACGTAATACTATATTTACATTAACTTGTCAAAGTGAGGCCTGGGACTGAGGTTAGGGTATCCTGTTCAGATTTAAAACGAGTAAATGAGACCAGATGACTTCTAGGAAACATCAGGAACAGGCATGTAGCCCTGATCCAGACCCACTTAGTATCCACACTGTGTCAGCTGCCTTTGCTATAGCGTGAGGCAGGGAGGGGCTAATTCGGGAACCACCATGTGTGGGGGGAGCCAGGAAGGGCGTCCCATGCTCGCCATGCGGAAGTGGGATGACTGAGGGGGCTGGCTGGCAGAAATGCAGGGGGGGGGGGCGTGGCCAATGAATCATTATGTAAACCGGCCTCGCCCCATTGCTCTTGACAGATATGGACGGGCTGGCGCTTACGAAAAGTTGCCTTTATTTGCAACTAAGGAATGGGGAGGTGTCTAAGGAATGCGATCCTGCACTAAAGATAGCTGACGAAATTTTACAATTAAACAGAAATGCTTATTAAAAGATATATATAGGCCCTTTTTACATAATATTTCTGCTTTTGTTTGCGTTGTAGGGAAATAACCTGACTTACGTATAAGAATTGTCCTCTGTTTGGCAAGAGGGCAGGGCTTTGTTTATACTTGTGACTGAGACACCGGAAGACACCACGGAAGGGGATGCAGAGGAAGAACGGATTGTAGTTCCCATTAACAGCCTGTCGTTGCCTGGTGTGATATGGCATTCCATAAAACTGGCCCTTCCAGTTTCCATGCCACTTTTCCTCTGCTGAAAGCAGTTAGTACCCCCTACTGATCATGCCGTGTCACTGCATCCATGTCATAAATGTACAGAGCTCATAGAAAGTCTTGGGAGGCTTGCTTAACTGAGTAACGATGTTGTCTGATTTGTTGGTTTTAGAACAAATATCATTTCTTCATTCATTTGTTCACAAATATAGATCACATTAGACACAACCAGTAGTTTTAAGTAAAACATTCATTTCACGTAGTAGTAAACTGAAAACCCAAAATATTATTTAGTCCTAAAACAGCTGTTCCGAGTTTAAAAGTTCATTGACAAGTCTCATTGTGTGCTTTTTAATTAAACACTTAGCTTCTGGGATAGGTGGATTGAAAATTTCAATATGAAAAATCATAAACACTTTTGCAATAACATAAACAAAACATTTGTGTTTAGTATCCCTTTGGAAGCTAAAGACTACAATTGCAATTAACAGAAAAATGGCATGGACTCAATGAGTCAGTCAAAAAAACTGACACTTAATGAAAAGAAAATGTCTGTGTGGAAGGTATGTGCAGAGATGTTAAACAATGCTTGTCAATACTTCTGTAATGAAACCATAAAAAAAAATGTCAACACCTACAGAATTAAGCAATTGTCCCCAGACTAATATATAATAGTATAGCAAATCCTCAAGTAACGTGACTAGTGAGGTAATCTTTAGGTCCTCACTACTCCACACTTCATTTTATAAAAATCTGTGACTGCAAAAGAGTGAAAACACCTTGTAAAGTCTTGTATTTGGGTTGGTTACTTATGGTTAAGGTTAGTGCTGGGTAGGGGTTAAGAGTGTTGTCATTGGGATTAGGGTTTTTTCCCCATAGAAATGAATGGACGGTCCGCACTAAGATAGGATACTGGGAAGATTCAGCTCTCAGCACGGGCCATCGGGCCATGAGGGCATTAGGGCAGGAATGCCTCCCTTCTGGGCTTAGGAGAAAAGAAGCAGATGTTTATTATACACTGTAGGGCAACAGGGATCATGTTGGGTACAGGAAGCCCTCATGGCTATTTGACTCATTGTCCTGTTGTGCACAGGTGGTGCCCCTGGGCCCTCCGCATTCCACATGACAATCAGGCACACGCTGCGTGAAGAAGCTTTTCTAAATCTAATTAAAACTCGGACATTTATTCAAGCTCAATAGGACCAGTTTAATCCTTCTCTGTGCTTACCTCATTACTCCCAGAGCCAGGTTTGCCAGTTAGCTGCAGGTTCCTCTTTTATTTTTGTTCTTCAATAACTATTCAGCACTAATAATTACAAGTTAATTAATAATAATAATAATAATAATATATTTTATTTGTATCGCACTTCACATTTAAGACAATCTCAAAGGGCCACAGAATGAAAACATTGTCATAAAAAGTAACAAACTAAGATAAAACTAAAACTAATATAAAATAATTTAATCAAAAATAAATAAATAAATAAATCTAGAAAATGGTAAAAGCTACAAACCTAACATAAAACTAAACAGCTACTGCGGTCAATAATATGCTCTGCTAAATAGGAATGTTTTAAGTGCTTTTTTAAAGTGCTCAGTAGTCTGTGGTGCCCTCAGATGATCAGGGAGGGCATTCCATAGGCGAGGGGCAGCAGAACAAAAAGCCCGATCCCCCATGGTACTGAGCTTAGTCCTGGGTGGGAGAAGGCGGTTAGAGTTCATAGAGCGGAGAGATCGTGTTGAAGTTTGTAGGGTGAGCAACTCTTTCAGGTATGTGGGAGCATTACCATAAATGCACTGGTGAGTGAGCAGGCAGACCTTGTATTCGATCCTCGCTGAGATGGGGAGCTAATGGAGTGTGTAAAGGATAGTGATATGGTCATATTTCCGCACCCTCATTAGGATCCTAGCAGCACAGTTTTGAATATATTGCAGTCTCAGAAGACTGTTAGGGATCCCAATAAATAGTGCATTGCAATAATCCAGTCTGGTGGAGACAAAAGCACGGATTAGCTTCTCTGCATCGGGCTGGGTCAGAGTAGAACGGAGTCTAGCAATATTCCTGAGATGGTAAAAGGAGGTCTTGCAAAGATATTTAATATGATTTTCAAAAGTTAATTGAGGATCAAACCGCACTCCAAGGTTGGTGACCGATGAAGAAAGGGGGATGTCGTGTCCAGAGATAGTTAT
>JAODKM010000016.1:1704171-1725541 GCA_026780845.1 Petrocephalus sullivani | reverse complement strand
TTCAAGACAGTCAGTCAATAATTTGTGGGATGGTGTTGATAGCGTAGAGGTATTCTTTTCTGTTTTCATGTAGAGTTCTGTATCGTCGGCGTAGCAGTGAAATGATAACCCATAACGATTAACTCGATAATCATTGTTCTGGATAAACAGGAATGATCTGATGTGTCATGGGTATGGCCATGGCCTCCACTGAGGGTAGTCAGATAGGGTGGTGCAGTATATGATGAAAGTCTTTTGAAATTGGTTGTTATACCTTTTCTCTGTCTCTCTCTTTCTTTCAGTTGCCTGTAATGTTTGGTAGCCTGAGCTCAACCATCATGTCCCTCATGATTGGCTCCTACGCCTCCTCAGCGGTCACCTTCCCAGGAGTCAAGGTACCGTTGATGGCCAAAGCTAACTCACCATGGTGGGGCTTAAGTAGGACCTAGAGTATGGGTGCAGCCTCCCCAAGGCTCATACCATATCTCTGTAGGGTCTGCGACGCTTTGATATGGAAAATGAATGTGTGTTACTGTCTTAATGTATGCTCTCTTTCCCCACTGCCCTCCTCTGTTGCGTTTAAGCTGATTTACAACGCCGGCGTGCCTTTTCGGGTGATTATGTGGGTGTGGGCGGCCATGGCTTGCCTGGTCCTCCTGAACTGCTTCCTGAACTGGCCGGCTGCGGCATTTTATACCCCCGAGGAGTTCAGGTACGTGGTCAAACACGCCGGCCGTGACCTTGGTGAGAGGGCGGCTTATGGAACGAGCCAGGCTGTCACGGTACCGAGGTTCATGCTGTACATGCCACCCTGCATTTGTAACAGGAGGAAGACTGCAGGCACCAAAGTATCTCAGGAAGAGGAGGAGAGCCGGGATCGTCTCTACAGAGATGTTCCCCTGGGAGACATGACCCTAAATGTGGGAAACCAGCAAGTGGAGCAGCTCTCCAAGAAACTTCCAGAAAACGACACCAACCCACAAAGTGAGTCTTCATCCTAGCATGGAGACATCTGCCAGATGCATTTGACAATCGTCCACAATTGTGTTGGCATTAGAAGACCTTTTAACCAACTGTGAGGGGAAAAAATAACTTTTTTATTTAGTAGTATATTTGGAGAACATTTACACAATGTTTAAAACGGGCTTCCTCTCGCAATCAGAACAGTTTAGAATCCAAGCATTTTGAGAACCCTGGCTTCGAGCAATATGTAACTTCTCAGGGAGTGTTGTGGATAACATGCTCCATGAGGACACATCCAATGGTTTCAGCACAGTGACGGATGCCTTTGTAACCATGACCTAATATGATTAATTCAACAGCGACGTGACTACATTACACCTGTAGAGTTCACTGCAGATGGAGGTAACACGGAAGACGCAATTCCAGAACCGCTTCCATATTCCATAGCCTTTTAACATAGCAGAAGTCATAGAGCCATTTGAAAGAATCAAGCCACATCCAAATAGATTGCAGTAGTAGTACTAATGTGTTGGCAAAAGTGGATGGTTCAGGTCCAGAAAGTAAAAATCCAGGCCAAATTTTGTTTCAATCAACAAGTTGAGTACTCTGTGACTCTTTATGCTCAACTGGCCGGTTGGAACAAAATCTTGGTCTCGATTTTTATTTTCTGGACCTGAACTATCCACCTCAGTGTGTTGGGAATGTGTGCATTTATCTAGGAAGAGCCATACTAATAGTTTAATATGTGCAGTAGTACTAACATTCATCCTGTGCTATACTAACCTCCCCCACCAGCTCCCAGCACAGAGCCACATTGACACTCCCATTCTGTCTCCCCCTCAGGCAGCGTGCCCTTTCGCAGGTCAGTGTGCTCGCCCATTTTCCTCTGGAGCCTCGTCACCATGGGCATGACCCAGCTCAGGATCATCTTCTACATGGGTGCCATGAACAAGATGCTGGAGTTTCTGGTTACCCACGGCGACCCGCACCGTAAGCCCACCAATCTTCCTGCTCGGGAGTGTAAACAGGGGCGGGGCCACAGGCCTCAGCTGAAAGCCAATTGCCCGCTGGAGTGCCCCCTCCCCTGTCACTCGCAGATTCAAAACTCATCATTGGCAAATGATAAGGTTGGCCCCTCTGTTGGAGTCATGGGCCCTATTTTGCCCCCATCTCATAGAATTGCCCCTGTCACTTCTCCCTCATCCTCTGAGTGACTAGGACTTATCTCTCCTTAAATTCTAATGCCATGTTGTCTTGCATTATCTTTCAGCCTCTGAAGAACTGGCAATGGAAGCTAATGAAAAAGGTTTGTAAGAGACTGAGCTGCAGTTTGCAGATTTGGGCTTTTTACATTTTTTATGGATATATTCTTTCGTTCGGTCCGGTGGTGTTGATCATGGGTTTTTAGTCTGGGGTCCATGGGTTCTGCTGTGTTAGTCGGGGATCCCTGGCTGTGCTCCATTTCCATTTGGGGGCCCCTGGTTCACAAACGGTCACAAAGCCAAGATGCTGATCACCGGTCGCATGCTGATCGCCGGTCGCATGCTGATCGCACCCATGTCTCTCACAGTGGATTACTACGCCTCCATCTTTGGCACCCTGCAACTGCTGTGCCTGGTGACGTGCCCCCTCATTGGCTACATCATGGACTGGAAGATGAAGGAGTGCGAGCAAGACGGGGACTTGCAGGACGGTGGGGAGAAAAGGTCAGAGGGCAAACAGGGGGTTGGGATCGCAGGAGTCATGTGTAAACAAGCCACACAGAGAGACAAAAGACAAAACAAACAAAAACATGCTGCTGTTTGTCCCTACCGGTTGAGTAGGTCTTTGTTTTCACCAACAACACCTGCTCCCATCACCCCTATAGGCTGTCTGTCCCCACTAGGAGAGACGCGAAGCTCCAGAAGCTCACCAATACCATCAGAGCCTTTACCTTTACCAACCTGCTGCTCTTCACCTTTGGTGTCATCTGTCTGATAGACAACATGGCCATACAGGTAAGAGCAGATAACTGGACTCTGGTCTAAAAACCTGTAGAGATGTAGAAGCCGTTCTGGCCTGTAAAGCTCTGTCTTGCACAAGACAAAGTGTGTCCCAGTGGTGACGGAGATAAAGGCTTGCCTTGTCTTCTAGGTCATCACGTTCATCTTGCACACTATGGTTCGAGGGTTCATCCATTCTTGCTGTGGAGGCATGTACGCTGCAGTGTAAGTACCATGATGGGCGCCCGTGTTAAGGGTTCCCACCGTGGCTGAATCGTCTGAAGCCTGTGTTTGGTTCCGTTTTGTGTAGGTATCCCACCAATCACTTCGGCACCCTGACGGGGTTGCAGTCCATGATCAGTGCAGTCTTTGCCCTGCTACAACAACCGCTCTTCATTGCAATGTTGGGACCGCTCAAGGGAGACCCCTACTGGGTGAGACGGGCAATTACAGTGCCCCAAAAAATGCTCCTGCATGTCCCAACCCAGTCTTCGGGCACTCCCAGACAGTCCATGTTTTTGCCAGGAGCTGAGAAGGAGCAAAAATTTGGACTGTCTGGGTGTCGCAGAGGACCAGGTTAGGAAACAGTGCTGTATTATACACTCATTTGATACATGGATGCTCAATGACTGACCAACCTCTCTCCACAGATCAACATGGGGCTTCTCCTTTTTTCGTTGGCCGGGTTCTTGTTGCCTGGTTATCTGCTCTATCACAGTAGACACCTCCTCCAAGAGAAGGCAAAGCTAGAGGTGGAGGCACCCAAAGAAGCCCTGACCTATGCAGAAAGCAACGGCACCAAAAACCATAGCAACGGGCACCTCCCTCAGGAAGATTAGCAAAATCCATCCATCCATTTCCCATTTCCGTTTGTCCTATGCAATATCTCGGGGGTCCAGAGTCTATCCCAGAAGCTACGGGCACAAGGCAGGGAATAACCCAGGACAGGGTGCCAGGCGGAGGGAAAATCTCAGCATTAAGGACCGTTCATTCAAAAATACGTTCTTTTTTTTAAAATATCGTTTTATAGCTATTATGTGTACATTGTCGTTGTGAGTTTGACTTGAAAAATTGGATTGAAGTTTTGAAGTGCTTGGGTGTTTTAAGAGTGTGGCATGTGCCAATGTTTTTATTTAGTCTACATTAGAACAGATTCTACATTTTGTCAGTTACAGATAACATTCAAATATACCTATTTATATATATACATATTTTATATATATACTGAAGGTGGTAAGATACTGTAGTGGATTTTTTCCAAAGAAAAGATAACATTTGTTTCATAATTTATATATATGTATAATATTAGGTTACATTAGATATTATAAATTATATTCAATGTATTATCATCTTACCACCTTGGTTGATTGGACACCATAGTCTGTTTTAAGAGTGAGGTGAACGTGGTAACATGTTAAAATTCTTCATTTAGTATGTGTCTGTAGGGTGAGTCACACAATCAAATGACACTCAAAATTTCTAAGAAATGCCTCATTGCTTTGGTGGACTTCATACAAAAACAGCACAGAGAACATGAACTGTTAAGATGGAATCATCTGCTAAAGGTGATGTACTAGAAACTGAGCGATCAGTCCTTATTTCAGTAAGCACCATTTCAGACAGTGTCCTAAGTGTGTATGGGAGACTGGTAAACACTATCTCAATATTAACTGCCTCATAACTCTGTGGTACAGAGAATTGGTTAATGTTTTTTTACCCCTCCATTTTTATAAGTTTGTTATGCTGATAATCACTCACCACCATTTGGGAGTATGACCGCTTTTTTGTTGGGGTTTATGTAAAAAAAATTAATATGCTGTTGCCAGGTTTTTTTAGTTTCGAACATTAATGCATTTTTGTATAGATATGTTTCTAGCTGCATCTTTTCTTCAAAAGGGAACTTTTCTCCATTAATTTGGATGTATATGTCTGATATTAGCAATGTTTGTTTTTTTTTTTTTTTGATGATGGTCAATATATTCTGTGACATGCTGGATGACAGACAGCCGAGACAGTACTGTATTGTATTGTGGATCATGTGGGCATTCCAGATGTACATTTGCTAAATTATTTAAGCAGTTGTTATATGATCGATACTATGGTAACATGTTTGCTGTCATGTTTGCAACTTTTTAATTGTCCAGCATTGCAACATTATATATACAGATACTGAAATGTGTGCCAGTAGTCGATGCCAACGCCTCAACCTCTTGGCAAAAAAATATTGCAAATATGGGAACTTCATCTCAGGATAGTGTAAGCTTCTTATAGCTGAGTAATTATCTCACGCGAAGTGCCTCAAAATGTAAAAAACAACAAAAAAATGCAATTCCGCACTTGTTGGAGGGTCGGACCCCAGCTAACCAAAGCATTGTTTTCCAAAGGGTAGTACCCACTCCATCTTGTACTTCCTGGAGAGCTTGAATTTTGTGGCCTATACTCTGGTAATAAGGTCATGATACCTTTCAGATACACAGAGATATTTGCAAAAAATATAAAGTTGGTGTGGGGGGGTGGTGGTCTTCCACTTCATCTCACACACTGAATGGATGAGAGTCATATTTTAGCTTAGCTGGTGCTTTTATCTAAAGAAAACTGTTCCCATTTATGTGTCTTATACACATTTTACTGCTGAACAGTTTAAGTGCCTTTTTGTGGAAACCGGAACAGGGCAGTGGAGCCGCTACCCTTAGCTGTCCCTGACTTTGCGTACCGCAGAACCTTTGATTGCTGGATTCTTCTGACCTGGTCCATTAACCGTGACCTCTTACTTTTACTTATTCCTGTATTCTCTATTTTTTGAGCTGCTTTTTCTGATGTCAGTTTGAGATATTAAATGCATATTTTTGAAAATCATATGTTTGTGACAATGAGTTGCTTTTTCCCTTTGCTGACATTAACATTAATGTGTTTGATGAGGATTGTTATATTGCATGGTGAGAACTGAGAAGCCACCTCATGCCACCAGGTCTGGGTCTCTGTGGGGTGTCCATGTTCTTCCCGCGTTCTGTGGATTTCCTCTGGGTACTTTGGTTTCCTCCAAAAGTGCTCCATTAGGCCAACTGGTATGTAAAAATTGGCTCTAGAGAATTGAGTGTATGGACTGGTGGCTTGTATCAAAGTGTTTATTTATTTTTTTATTTTTTTTATTTATAGCACGTATTTCAAATCAGTCTATACCAGTCTAGTTTAGTTAAAGCAGGCCGGCTACAGATTTGTGATGAAATCCCAGTGTTAAGGTATATATCCATCCACAGTTTTATTACCTAGTAAATACAGAGGGTTTGCAAACTGCCCAAATGCTTTTGATGTAGGTAATTTTAGGATCATAATAGAATAATATTGATTTGCCATAATATTTATTGCAGAAATAGAAAGCACGAAAATGTGAGTGTCACGCCTGATCCCTGTTATTACAATAGAATGGTCAATTAGCATTTTTACTAATATGGAAAAACACAACAGTAAACTAGAAACGAAAAAAAATCCTGGAGAAATTTTAAGATGGGCCTATTGCGATCGCTGACCCTGGCGCAGTCGGTGTACCGGTGTGTCGTTGGCATGCATTTCGAAGTGGTTTCTAAGGTTTTCGTAGGCGGTTGCTAGGGTGTTGCTATGGTGTGGCTAGGCGGTTGTTAGGTGAGCCTAAGGTGGTGCTATGTGGTTGGTAGATAGATATATGCAGTTTTATACCCATAGCATTAACACTGGCACAGTAGGAAAACTTTCACCAAAATGCATTGAAGTCAATGGGGGAGAACGAGGGATGATAAAAGCAAGAAAAGAGGAGTGTGGGTCCCAATCTTGGCCATTAGGTGGCAGGTGGTGAGGCCTGAGGTTGATCAACGCAGGTTGTAACTCTGCCATTAGCAGTGGTTGAGTAGGAGAACTTCCACAGAAATGCATTGAAGTCAATGGGAGAGAACGAGGGATGATAAAAGCAGGAAAAGATGAGTGCGTGTCCCAATGTTGGCCATTAGATGGTAGGTGGTGAGGCCTCAGGTTGATCAACGCAGGTTGTAGGTGGTTGAGTAGGAGAACTTCCACAAAAATGCATTGAAGTCAATGGGAAAAGTGGAATTCAATGTATTCCAATGGGACGTTTTTGCGTGTTTGAGCGCTTATAGCGTCGCCATGGTAACAGTAACTAAAGAGAAAAGTAATAGCCACCGTCACACCATCAAGCAGTATCATTTGATATACAGTATAGTTTGCCTGGGTGCATGCAACGGTACGACCCGCATTAAGTGCCGAAAAACGGCGGAATAATAATAATAATAACAATAATAAATAAAGGTTTTTTCGACTTTGAGCTCGAATAGCACGGAATCCGTAAGGCGTGCCGAAACACCCGATATGTCAAACCGTCCGGCTAAGTCAGCCCTACGACTGGGCAGTGGAACCGGCTCTGTAGATTTCTCTCACTAAGCGCAATTTCGGAAAATGTCGGTTAAGACTCGAAGAACAATATGGGCCTTTTCATTGAAATGAATAGGCCCATAATTATAATAATAAATCATACACCCACTACAAATAAATGACTACTGGAAAATGCAGGTGTCCTGTGCTATTCATATTTTCTTTGTTTTTCTTTTTCATGATGTCTGAGTTACTGTTTGGCTTTTGTCCTTTTCGCAGTCAAAAGGGGGGGTTGTGCTACTTATATAAAGGACGAATGATTTTGCACTGAGCAGTTTTGCCTTTGTCTTGTTGCAACTGTACAAGAATACCTACTTATTCTATAGGGGTGACGCCCTGGTATTCATCAGCAACTTATTTAACCCAAAATCCTCCAATATCCTGTCTATAAAATTTAAAGTGGCAGTTAAACAAACATTCGAGTTTCAGATGCATGTCCTTAGGTCATCAGGTATATAAAGCTATAATTCTATAATTTTGAATTATAATTTACATTATTAACTGTCAATGTATCAACTATAACCACGTAGCTAGTGAAATGTATCAACATGGATACTTTACTAAACGAAGGTTTAGTAAACATGAACAACGCCAGAAAAAAAATCACTTTTACCATAGAAACGTGTAACGCGTAAAAGGTGACTGGCACCGCCAATGACCAATAAATGCGCTCCATGTAGATGTTAGTAGCCAATCAGATTTCAGGAAGTGGGGTAACTGTCAGCGTCCTCAATGACCTCCTCCGTCGCGCGTACCCCTTTAAGAGCCGCGGCCACCGCACTGCGGAGCCAACTTCCGGTGCCACTTTCCCCGGCTGTTCCTGTCCGTCTCCCGGCCGGCCGGCCCGCCCGCACACAATGGCGCTGCTTACGACCTTCTTCGCCTTTCTCTACCACTTGCCGCGGGTGTACAAGTGGCTACTGAAGCCGTATTATGTCGCCTCGCTGGCCATGTCCGTCGCTTTCCTTGTGGTCCGGAAAACGCCGGGGATTTGCGAGCACCTGCCGTCGCAGCGAGAAGACGGAAACTCCTGTGACTTTGACTGGGTCAGTATACTGGAGGGGGGGGCAGTTATAAAAACGAAACGTACAGGGGCAAGATCTTTGCCTGGGAGGTACTGGATGGTGGCCGGGAGATTACTGTAGCGCAAGTGCGCATGCGCCTGCGGCGATGGCGGCGGCTTTGAAAGGCGTGCGGATGCGTCTCGCAGCGCCCCTGTAACCCCCAACGCGTGTTTTGCTTGCAGAGAGAGGTGGAGATCCTCATGTTTCTCAGCGCCATCGTCATGATGAAAAACAGGAGGGCCAGTAAGTACTCGCTTTTACGACGAACCTTGTTTGCCTTATTTACAGTATCCACTGAGCCGAGGCGGCCGTTTGCTGTATGCTGCATCATTCATTTGGCATTACGAAGTTGGAAGGTATAGCGTTGGCTAGTCATGTAATCTTTTCCCCTTTAACTTTTTTTTTAAGTCACTGTGGAACAACATGTGGGGAACCTCTTTCTCTTCAGCAAA
This sequence comes from Petrocephalus sullivani, assembly GCA_026780845.1. Lineage (NCBI taxonomy): Eukaryota > Metazoa > Chordata > Actinopteri > Osteoglossiformes > Mormyridae > Petrocephalus > Petrocephalus sullivani. The sequence continues at coordinate 1,716,682 of JAODKM010000016.1, read as the reverse complement.
GTGGCCAACGTCATCCTCTTCTTCAGGCTTGACATCCGCATGGGTCTCCTCTACCTGACTCTGTGTATCGGTCAGTGCAACAACTCTCTATCTGAAATTATCAGTATACTTTTATATAACAATGGTATGCTTAACCCCATCTGGTTACTACTGTTTACTTGGTGGTAGTGTAAAGGTTAGCGACTGTGTAACTGAAAGGTCACCAGTTTGAGTCCCTGACCCACAAGTACTGCTGAGGTATCCTGAGCAAGGTACCGTCCCCAAGCACCGCTCCCCGGGTGCTCGCGTAGCTGCCCCCTGCTGTGTCACAATGTCACATGGGTTAAATGCAGAGGACACATTGCGTTGTTGTGCTGTGGTGTGTCAACAATGGCTATTGATCACTCTTCACTTTACGTTTCAGTTTTCCTGATGACATGCAAACCACCCCTCTACATGGGCCCTGAGTACATCAAGTACTTCAATGACAAAACCATAGATGTGAGTACCCTCCATGCCATATGCCAAGGTCTTGTAGTGCGACCTCAGGAACAATTAACAGAAACTAGCTGTAGTAGCTCAGGGGTCATGGATATTTTCATTAACATTGGCTGTTAGCTAGTTAAGCTGGTGTGTGGATTACAGGAGGAGCTGGAGAGGGACAACCGTGTGACATGGATCGTGGAGTTCTTTGCCAACTGGTCCCCCGAGTGCCAATCCTTCGCCTCGGTCTTCGCTGATCTTTCACTCAAGTACAGACTCCATGCATGACATTTGCATGTGTACACACTCTCTGTTCTTTGTATGTACATAGGTGCCGCTGTGTGAGTCTCACCAAAATGCGGTGCCATTGTTTAAAAGTCACAAACCAGAGTGTATTTCATTTATTATTTTACAGTTTTTATGTTTTTTGTTTTGGTGAGCATAGAAACTGACAGATTCAGTGCTGCAGAGTAATCGTGTGACATGGCTACAACTTTCCCACAGGTACAACTGTGCTGGACTCAAATTTGGAAAGATGGATATTGGCCGATATGGGGAAGTGTCCAATAAGTGAGTCTTATTTGTACTGTCTATCCTAATCCTGGCTGAGTCTCTACCGACATGTTTCAGTGGTATTGTGTTCTGCTGAAGTAATTCCCTCTTAATTATACCTCCTTTCTAGATATAAGGTGAGCACCTCTCCCCTCTCCAAGCAGCTCCCCACAGTGGTGCTCTTCCAGGGGGGTAAGGAGGTCTTCAGACGGCCTCAGATCGACAAAAAAGGAAGAGCAGTGTCCTGGAGCTTCACGGAGGTAAGGAAGTTCACCACTACGTCTCCTCAGCCCAGCATACACTGAGTGTGAAATGCAGTACTGTATGTGTCTGACCTTTTGCCGAGATGTTTTCATGGGCTGAATTCACATGAAGCCAGATTTCTTCTGTTCTTTGACCTATACTAAGTGTAGGAATGGAGACTGTGCCAACCAGAGGTCAGCCGATATTTGGCTTTTTTTTTTTTTTTTTAAATGTATCGGCATTGGCCGATATCCGAGTGTAGTACGCCGATTTACGTCTGTGGGCAGCCCAGTTGCTGTTGGACACGTGACCCATGCTGCCACCTGTGTGGGACCCCAGCCAGAACTTTCGTAAGAGTCCTGGGAGAGAAGAGAATGACTTAAATTCTCGGGCCGGTTGCACAAAACTGCTGGATGAGTCTTTCAATCAAGGAAACGAACCAGTCAAAGCTCAAGAAGAAATTAAGTATTACCCAAGCAAAGGAGTCTTTCAGACTTAAAGTAGTTTGTAAAACCTGAAGTAGCTCAAAATGTCTGGGATTACATGGATTATTTGTTTGAGAAATGTTATGTATCCTATATTATTAGTGAGATATTTTACCATGCAAATGTGCAGCATATGTCAGGCATCAGCTGACCCTGACTTCTAAATATCGGCATCGGCTATAGGAAAAACCCATATCGGTTGACCTCTAGTGCCAACTACAAATTGTTTCAGTGGCCTTGTTCTTGTGTGAGCTTGTTTTTGCAATTGGAACAAAAATGCTTCTACTGGCATTCAGCTGCAGTGCCCACACTAGTATTGACTAATAGATATTTATAGGATTTCCTGTTGTGGTAATTTGACGACTCTTTGCTCCCTGTAGGAGAATATCATTAGAGAGTTTAACCTCAACGAGCTCTACCAGAAATCCAAGAAGCTCTCGAAGGTGAAGGGAGAGAAACCTGTGGAGCCTGAGATTCCACTGCTACAAGAGGAGAGTGAGGTAGAGCCAGAGAGCCAGGAAAGCAAGAAGGATAAATAGCCGAACACTAGAGGCTGCACCATGTTCTGCTGAATGTGATGTCACAGTGGGACTGGACAGAATGGGGACTGAGGTCAAATTAGTTTTAAGTTGAAAACGCAATGTGATAAATTCTTAGCTGCACTGTACTACTGTAATTTCTTTAATAGCTTAGTTGTAAATGACTTTCTTGTATTACTCTAAAACATTAACTTGCATGACCTATAGTTACTGTCCCAGAATCGTCGTAAGCAATCCTCTCTCCAAGTCCAATTCCTCTAAGCTCGTTGTAGTTGTTCTGCACTGTTTTGCTTGAGTTTTTGTGGGAGAGGAACTCCAGAGACTAACCACAAACTCACTCCTAGAACTATATTTATACACTGAAGTTGCTGAAGTCTTATTGCTGAAGGGTTCTGTTTGTATTGTATAAGACTTAATTTAATCTTGTAATTATTTCATCTTAACGGAAGCAGGTGCTTGTCAATACACACTGCTAATGTTTGAGTACTGAGTTGATTTGGCTATAGTCAGGTTTCATTTTTGTTGCTAATCCGGCACGACTTTCTAATGGTCCAGTGGTTTCAATCAGGTACATACACTTCCTCAGCCTTAGAGAGGCTAAGCTGCTATTACATTCTACAACCTCATGTTCACAGCCATTACTTTTATTCGGTAATGTTTTAATGGTGATCCTGAAGGAATACACCCCCAAATCAGTATTCAGAATGGATTGGTCATGGTACTCCTTACCTGTTATGGTCACAATGTAGTGAGCATGATTTGGTCCTGCATACTCAAGGTATTCAGTCCTCACATTGTGGCTATAGAGCAGTTGTATAGGACTTTTACACTACTATAGGACATGAGGTACTGTGTGAACATTTTTACTTCATATTAAATTATTACACCAAATGTTGCTTGCATGTGGAGTTTAAAATAAGGCATGACTGAGAACAAGGAACTGCTTGGCAAAAAAAAGACAACAGCGGGGTGGGGGATGGTCTGTAAAACGTCTACATAAGGGTTAGATGACCAGAGAGAAATTAGCAGCAGACCTGGTTCCTTTATCTACTGGTTCATAGAACTTTTACACTTTTCTATTTGCACTCAATACACAATTGGTCATGTAGACACTTTATTAATAATATACACTCTTTAAGGCAATTTCTTGGTCATTTACGCAGAGCACCCCCCATAGACTCACAAATGTTTCTAAATTGAATATTTAGACATTTTGGCCAGTTATCCTATGAAAGAAATACATTCCCTGAAATGTCAACAAATCCATCAGACACATTCCTGGCACAAAGGCCTATCTAGTACCAGCTTACCATTTCTACCAGTGTACGGCGTCACGTAGTTGAGAAGACCCATGTACAGGTTTTTGACTGAGTCCTGCAGTGGTGGAAACTGAGGGATCCCTTTGGCTTAGACGCGCTTGTACAACTGGCAAGTGCCGATGGTACAGTAAGTGACCTGCACATCCACGTGACCCATGTGTATAAACACAAATACAGGACTAAGAACAGCCAAAGATTTGAGACAATTGGGTGCCAAAAGAGCCAACAGAAAACTGTTCAGACAGACCTTTGAGTGGTCATTTGTAAAACAAGATACTATTATTGAAAAACATTTCATACAATGCATGTGACAAAATAAAGTTCTGAGAATGTATACATTTAATAAGTATTATGATAATGTGCCAAATGAGTAGTTTCCTTGCAATCAAATGACCCGAGAAACAAACATTGCAGAGATGGTGCAGTTGTTTATTTCCAAGGATTTATTGTTGCCCAGTCACAAAGTAGTCTTCCTCTCTCATATCTCATGAAAACATCTGCATGTATGCGGCCCTTAAGAATAACCTCTGCAAAGCCATTAACCATTTTGGTTGGTTGTCATACCCTTGAATCATTCACATGGGTAACAGGGTGCTGTGCATCTAGTGAACATCAAGCCTGTCAGCAACAGGGAACTCCTGTCAATAAGAATGACTGCCAAAATACAAACAACCCATCAGAATTATATTTTTAAAAAAAAATTTGGTTCCTTTTTGGTCTTGCGTCAACTTTCGATACTTAGTGCCAGATTTAAAGCAGGAACACAAATGGGCCGGTATGATTCTCTTACTTGCCCCACTAATTTTTGCTGATTTTCTTCCCAATCTGTCATCTATCCATCCTGAAAGACAGAAAAAAGGAATTCTGGCTAATGCTGAACGAAAACGTCGCAAACACCAAATACATGAATTTTAAGCTACAAAAGACAACTTGCATACAATATCCTTGATTTTAGCATTTTCCGCAAAAAGGTCTTGTGGTTGCTGTTTTTGTTTGGCTTAACCCGAGATATCGGAGAAAGCCCCTGATCATCCAGCCATCTTTGGGTGATAAATCCATTTGAGTCTGACTGATGCAACAATTGACAGAAACGAGCGACCCATTAACAACTTGCTATGTGACCCATGACCTGCCTGGAACGTCTCCGGCTGGCTCGAGCGGCCGAGACCCCCGTGGAGTTCATTTACGATAAAAACATAATAAAATTAAAAAGGAAAAAAAAATTCAGTGGAATCTAAACAGACATATCTTAGGTCAGCACAAAACCAAACCTGTCTTCCATCGTCTTCGTGTCACTGCTCCACATCTCGGCTGCAGTCGAGTTAGTGGTTCGGATGGCAGTAAACGGTCTCAAGGCAATGACAGTAGTCACTGAATCCTGTGTTGAGGGATCAATAGCTACGTCTGTACTGCCACTTGGTCGAGAGCAAAATTATGTCCTTACCCGTGCAGAGATTACATGACTAATATAGTTTTATAATAAAATGTATGTATATATAATATTTCTCTGTGAAATACCTGCTATCTCAAAAAAAATAATAAAAAATAAAATTGCTGCTATCAGTCACTGGCTAAGTGGAGTACCCATTAACCATTGGTCACTGATATTCAGGTCTCCACCTCCATAAGTAAAAACCAAGGTGGTTCTCAAAAAGTTTCAGCAAATGAACTTCTGAATGTCTGTGAACCACAAGATTATTAAAATGTATGAAAACAGCAGGGCAGCCCACTGCCCTAGCGCCCATGATTCCACCTTTATTTGCTGAAAAGGTTGGAGTCCCACTGCGTCTGCTGCGAGGTGACGTCGATTTCCTCAAAGGCCAGAGTAAATCCATATTCTTGGAACTGCTGAAAAGGCTTCGACTTATACTGAAATCTCATAGGTGGTCCCTCCAACGCCAGTGACCTTCTTCACTCCTCCCCCTTGTTTGTGGGTGGGGCTAAGTGGAGGAAAAGCACTGTGATTGGCTGGTCCTGGTCTGGCAGAGGAGCTGATTGAATGAGGAGGCGGCGGTGGTGGGAGATGAGGGTGAACAGATCTGGGATGTCCATTTGACCGACTAAAAGACTTCATCTGAATCTCGTCCCTGGAAGAGAAGAAGGAGACATGGAGGAATGGGAAAGGTGGGTGAGGGAAGGGGTGACATGGGATGTGCGGACAGAGGGCAAACAGGAGGATCATATTTTGATACGGCAGGACAGGAACATTTGCAGCACATTCTGCAAAAGGTACGAACACATACTAGATAGTGAAGGACATTCACTACAAAGTTAATTTCAAATTCCATTCACAAAATAAGGACTGAAAAAAATACTGTTGTCTATGTGCCTAATGTAAATGTGGGTAGAGGATAATGAATTTATACTTTGAAAATATTGGACAGCCTAAAATAACCAGAATGGAAGACCCCTGGTAGTTACCAAAAGGTCTTTTGGACCAGGCTTAAAGTAAAAAAAAAAAAAACACAGTTATGTAGTGCAGTCTCACCAGTGGACCTACACTCACATTCATCATTAACACAACCTAATCTACAAGCACAGAGAGCAAATTAGAGTTCAAAAGAAAAAGTGACATTCACAAGTAACAGACAACATAAAATAGAATTCGAATTTCATGTCCAGCAGAAAAATTTGCAAACGTCAAATCAAAAACGCCAGCCGCAAATTAGAGAAAATATGGCTCCAAGTTGAAAAAAATTCCTGGCTGTACAAGAGACAAAAAAAAAAAAAAAAGCTATAGAACACGACCAACACTGTTATTCAATTATAGAGCACAGAAAGCATTAGGAAGCCAGCGAGTGTGAGGAACGTCAGCCTGAAGCCAAAACAGTGCAAACGCAGCAGCAGCAGCACACAGGAGCTCACAAGCTGCAGCCAGTGCAAGGTGCACAGCCAAGCTGCAGCCATGGTGATTATCACGGTAATAAAGAGGAGAGAAAAGGAGGAAACACTCACAGAAAAGTGGGGAGGAGAAGAGGCTGAGGCTGCAGAGAACAGTACTCACTTTGGAGCCTGAATCCCATTACCGCTGCCGGTGACCGCCCCAGAGGCCTTCCTGCCCCTGGGGAGCGGCCCCTCCTGACACGCAGCACCGCTGCCCTCCGGTGGCCGCGTGTGGTACTGCAGCTCACTGCCGGCACTAGTGTAGGAGAGTGACTTGCCTATGAGGGGGTGTGAAGGGCTGGCGAGGGGGGCTGATGGAGAAGCAGGGGTCTGCGAGGCATCTGGGGATCCCAGGGAGCGAGTGCGACAGGAGAGAGGCGGCGGCGGTGCGTCGGACAGGAGAGGGGGCCGGGAGAAACAGGGGGGGCGGGGGTGGTGCGGAGGCTGGGCTGCCAGGTGGGAGTCCAGCAGTAAGTGCTCCCTCTCGGCAGAGGGCGGGCTGGAAGCACGAGAGTAGTGCTTCTGGGGGGAAGACAGAAGGGCGGCAGAGGCCTGGTGCAGCTCGGACTCGCGCTGCTGAGCCGACAGGAAGGGAGAGCTGTAGCCCAGCAGCTGTGGGGGGGCGCTTGGCGGAGACAGCTCTGGAGCCGCGGACTCGAACTCCGGGCTCTCGGACGGGGTCAGCAGGCTATCGTATGAGAGGCTCCCGTTGCGGGGCGTCTGGTTAGCCAGACTTTTGTAGCTCGTAGAGGTGGTGCCCTCGGAGTGCAGCGTGCCCAGTGCATTGTGGGCCGTGTGGGTGGAGCGCAGGCTGGAGGAGCGCGAGGCCCCGCCCGATAGCACCATGGGGTCTGTGAAAGAAGGGTAGGAGCGCCCCCCCAAGGAGTAGCCCGACATGGCCGAACTAGGAATGCTGCTCATCCCCCCAGAGCCTCCGCCGCCCCTCTCCCTGTCGCCCCGTTCCCGGTGCCCCGCCCTCCCGTCCAGACTGGGCTCTGAGCGGTAGCTGGGCTGCTGGCTCGACAGCAGGATAGACGGGGGCTCCTGCAGACTGTCCCCTCGACTCATCTGGGGGGGGGGTTGCCAGGGCGTGGATGGGGTGGAGGGAGGAGGAAGAGGAGGAGGAAAGAGCATTTTAAAAAAGAGGAGCAGGAGCAGGCGGGGGGGATGGAGGAATAAGTAAGAAACGAAGAAGGTTCATTTCTAAGTGAGCAGTACTATACACACACACACACACACAAACAAACACACACACACACACACACACACACACACACACACACAGTACAGACAGGTGACATATATATGCATGTAACCATGGCACCAACAGCACAGAGGCGGAAAAAAGACACCTATAAACAAATACAGAAGCACAGCACAGAAGGGCAAGGTGAGTTAATCCAGATCAGAGCCCAAGGTGGGACAGGGTACTGAGCGACCACATGCAGACAGGCAGGGGGCAGACGGGGCACTCAGAGCCCGCTTAGGGAAGGGATAATCCTACAGCTAGTCAGTGGCTCACACACAGGTCCAAACATGCTCTTCAAGAGGGCAGGACCCGTGCAGCTCCTCGCATGCAGCGCTTCAGCCAGAGATGGCATAATGAAATACGGATCATTCACAGAAAGATGATTGTAAAGCACAACTGCAATTATGCAATATATATGCACACGCAAATACTTCTGGAGTATTTATCCAGTTTATCAAGTTATTTGAAAGCAACAAAGGGTTTTGAAAGCCGGGCCATATGAGATGATTGCGTCAGCAGCAGGAAGCACAAAGAGGCAAACAAGAGGACTTTGTGACCAGAAGGTTACGTGTTCAAGTCCCACAAGGGGAACTGCTGACATCTCACTAGATTAAATTTTTTTTAAATGTTTTAAATGTGGTTTAAGGTTGTTGGGGCCTCAGATGCTGGTGCCATATTCTCTGAAACCCCCGCAACTGCTGAACAGCTGCTGTTGCAAATTTAAACCTCGATTCTCTGCAAATCTTCATGACTGAGTTACGATTTGTTTGATCGAAGACCAAAGTGACTGTGTAATAATAGTGATATATTTTAATTATAAGGGCTGGCATGACAAAATGGATTTAAAAGGGGGAATGGGATGTAAATGAAGAGTGGGGGAAAAAAAGACCACGCAACCATAAAAATAATTGATCACAATTTTACCTTAATGATCAACTGATTGCCACTGATTGATCAAGAAAAAGAAAAAAAAAATGAATGACTGTTATGGGGGAAAAAAGGAAAAACTGAGCAAATGTTTCTGAAATATTTATACGCGCATGCACACCTGCAGCTTTAACTATATACAGGATTACTGGAACCTAAATAAAACATTCAGTAGGGTAAAGTTCAGATGGTATCAAACTGGCACAGTTTGAGCTGAACTTTGAATCCAATGAAGAATTTCATGCTAACAAAGAGCTAACAAAACAGGAGGGACTTGCTTGCATTCATCACTCAGTACCATGTGTTTACCGAACTCACACAACCCGGACAAGCATCATGCGTGCAAGCACTTAAGTGTTCAGGTTGTCAGCTCGACCTCTACACACTACCGCAGTAATACCGACCACCTCGAGCCAACCTCTTCCAACTACTGAACTTCACTGACCAAGAGAAGAGAATCACAGCTGAAACACACACTGTAGGCCATTTAAACAGACGTCTCAAATGCTGGACTTTGAACCTTTGGGAAGTTAGGACAAGCAGCCAAACACTTATGAGGCATAAGGATACTGCTGCAACAGAAGAAAGCTAATTAAGACATCACCTACACAAGGGTGCGAGGACGAAGGACAAGGAGAGCGCCTCCTGCTGGTTACGGAAGAGGGCAAGCGCGTCGGTGCGGAAACTACAGCTGGGAATGGGTCACTGGAGCTGGAGTGAGTGCTGTGGTCATGCGAGATGCCGTCCACACGATGGACGCAGTTAATCATGCGACAGAGGAGGCGAGCGTTACCTTGCTGGAGTGCGTCAACGCAGTGTGATTCTTCCCCGGACTGCTGTAAGATGGCCTGTACTTGTACATGGTGGGCGTGGGAGGAGCATCGCCCAGGAGACTGCTCTCTGCAGGAACCAATCAGCAGTCTAGGTTTAGCTGAAGCCTCAGAAGAAAATGGGTAAGAGACTGAGGGGGCGTTACAGACGGCACACTCTTACCCTCCGTGTTACCCACGGGCATCTGTCCCCTGGGATGGCCTGGGTATCTAAGCTCAGGTTTAGGAGGAGGAGGAGCCTCTGCATCAGCTGACTGGCTCTCCATTGCATCCAGACTGCTCTTCGACTGAATGAGAGGAGGGGGTGGGAAAGAGTTTCAGATTAAACGGTAACCCCTCAGGACTCAGGGTCCTGAAAGAGCAGAGAGTCAGCACCTGCAGCCAAAGAACATGACACTGGGACAGAAACAGCACAAAGATCCCGCCCCCGACGGCCTACCCGGGTGCTGTGGCCATCGACACCATTGTTCAGCGCGAGCTTTGGCCTAAGGAACGGCGGCTGGACCACCGCGGTCTGATCCCTCCTCCACCGGCCCATGTACCTGGGAGACGGCATTACGACGCGGGTTAAAGGACGGCACAGCTTTGAATAAACAAACAAATGCTGAAATCAAAAGGGCAAACCTGGGCGCCTGAGAGCTACAGAGGACATGCGAGATGTTCCTCCAGCAGCCGTTAGTGAAAGGGTTCACGCCTCCCCTGAACTTGCCCGTTACCTAGACAGGGCACACAGATTGAGGTTCTTCAGTGCGTGTGTGTGTATAGGTTGTTATATTTGTGAGGACCTTGCAAGAATAGCAAATCCTCAAAAAATGTGACTAGTGAGGCCATTATATGTAATATATAATAAAACCTATAATATATAAATAAAACCTGCACATGCAATCAAAAAAAGTAAAAATGCCAATAGTCTTTTGTATAGTTACTTACAGTTAAGGTTAGGACTGGATAGGGGTTAAGGGTGTTATGACTGGGATTGGGTTCCCCCCCCCCCCCCAAGAAATGAATGAATGGTCCTCACTAAGACAGCAATACAAACGTGTGTCTGTGTCTGTGTGGGTGGAGAGCTAAATGGGTCATATTTGCTGGGATTATTAGGCATTTAAGGATTAACCCAGCCCCCAGCGCAGGTGCTTAGAATTACCACCATTAAAATGTGAGGGAGCTCAGAAAAACTATAGTTCCTTAAACTGCCCATTATTGCCGAGGTGATCCACTCCATCGGTAAAGAGGACCAGCATCGTCACTGCCTTTCTGTTGTAGTTTACAATGTCATGGTTTTTCAGGACAGAATTCAAGCTGCACCACAGTTCTAACATTTTAATTTCTGATAGGTTTACCTAAATACATGTTGACCTCAATGGCTGGGTAACTAAAACAATGAAGGAGCTCACTGTTAACAGAGTCCACGATCTCACTGAGACCCACCTGTTCATTAGTAGTTCGGCCCCGGGCCACCAGCACTATGTGGAAGCCCGTGAGGCCAGCTACTGGGATAAAGAAGAGGCCAGCAACACACATGACAGCCATGCTGGGAGGAGCTAGATAAGGAAATGAAATCTGACAGGAAATTACGCGCTTCATCATTTGTACGACTACAGGTATATTGGAATGCTATTGGAATGGTATATTGGAATCTCCCATTTGCTATCCTTTACGAGATTCACAAACATATATACACACACACAGCTGAGAGAGAAGCTTGGGGTCTAAGCACAGGGTCAGGCCAGTTATCCCCTGGAGCATTCTGTGACTATTCCACAATGCTCGACGCTCTGATTACGGGCACAAAGGCTTCACCTAATGAAACAAGGCTGGCAAGAGAAGCCACACTGGTGATTAGCTGGCCCGGTGAGGAGTGGCCACAAGGATACGTGACGGCGGAGTGCACGCGGTCCAGCTGCTTGGTGTGGTACAGGATGAAGAGCAGGCCAAAGCCAAAGACGGCCATGATGTGGGCGGTCAGAGAGAGCAGGAACAGGAAGAAGTAGCGGTAGTTCCGCCTCCCGATGCAGTTGTTCACCCAGGGGCAATGATGGTCGAAGTCCTGCGGGGAAAGCCTCAGTCAGATGGAAAATAACCAGACGGAGGCACGAAAACAAGTACGGCAATGAGAACAAAGATCCTTCTACAGAAGGTAAGAATTCTCCGTCTGGAATACTAGTGGAAGGACGGCCAAAATAGCCCACACTGGAATGGATTCAGAAAGCACATTTCTGCATGTAAAAAGACTCATTTCACAGCTCCTGTAGAGAGTGCCTTAGTGTCAGTTGCAATCTAAGAGCGTTGGCAGATAACCGACCACAAGAGGACTCTTATAACGGCGAGGGCTGTCTGGCGCAGAGTTTGCGTGAGCAACATGGGCTACAGCCACACTTGTGTCCTCGTTCTGTAGGTCCCTCAGGGTGGGTGAGGGACGTGTGAATCCATGAGCACCGTACCTCCACGCAGTTGTCACACACGGAGCAGTGGGAGCAGCGCGGGGGCCTGTAGAAGCGGCAGGTGGAGCACCACTTCATCCGCACCTGGATGCCGCGGATCTCTACAGTCTTGTAGAGCGGGGCGCGGAAATCGTCCTCTTTATCCTCGTCTTCCTCGGCTAAGCGAGAGATGGGTTTGTCAGATGGCCAGCCGGACGAACAGGGACACCCAGCAGACACCGGCTGACTCAACCTTCACCGAAATGCCAGTTCTTGACTGAAACCGCCACATTGATGGTGGGCCAGCAGGTGACAGTTTCTCCATTCCGCACTTCAGCAAGTGAATCTTTAACCAGTTTTTGCTTCACATATACTAGAATACGCTTACAGTATTTTATGTAAATTTACCCATGACGGGCTGTTTAGACAGGACCATTAAAAAAGATAGCAGGTCCAAACCTAGAACCACACATCTGTAACATCCATTGGTGAAAAGTTAATGAATGTTAAAAATGGGGGGGGGGGGGGGGTTAGGGTGTCACACACAGTATGAGGGGGGGAGGGGTAGAAGGGGGGGTGGGGTTTTAATACCCCCGGGGAAT
>JAODKM010000016.1:1670872-1700215 GCA_026780845.1 Petrocephalus sullivani | reverse complement strand
GGGGGGGGGGGGGGGGGGGGGGGGGCGGATCACCACATCCAATTTACAGCCCAAAAACACGAGAAGAAAAATAGTACAAAAAATAATCCATGACACGGTACTGAGAGGTGAACTTTATGCCATAATACAGGCTTCCTGAATTACCAAATACGTTGAACTGCCGAAAGATCAACCAAGAGAAAGTATTTAGTCACTCAGCGATATCTCAGTCCATCAAAATGTGCCTTCACATCAACTGGAGAAACAATCAGTAAAACTCGATAATCCAGAGGAAGGTGTTGGGTGGGTTGGGAATCCACAGGCAAAACCCAACAAGTTTCTGTTCTCAGTGGCAGTTTGGTTAGTTCTGGCACCAATTCACTTTTCCGTTGTTCAGACGTGCAGCAGTTTCTGACCCCGGGCAACGTATCGTTCCTGTACAAACCAGAAAGAAGCCAATGGTTGCCAACTGACGTCATAAGCAGTTTGTGTCACCAAAAAGCCAACAGTGCAAAGGGAAACACATCATTTACTTACTGCTGTTACAAACACTACAAAAAAGTACAACATGACTGACAAAATTACAAATAACAGCATGCACAGGCAGTGAAGCGACCGATTCGACTCTGTCACCTCCTCAACCCCCTGCCCCCAAACATAAAAACCCACAAACCAAAAATCAGAAGCAACCCCATGATTTTCCTGCCGAGGACTGCCTCCACGACACATATCACTTCTAGCATGTACAGTTTTGGCCTCCTGCATTCAGCTGTCCATAGCACCACTGGTCTATGATTATTAAAACAGAAAAAAGACTGCCGATAACAGACATTAATATTCCCGTTATGATTCTGCCAAAGCCAAGTGCTGCATATAGTCCCTTTTGTCCCTTTCCCAAACTAGAGCTTCCTCAAAAGGTCATTGATCACACAGCTAATAGTTCAGAATGCATGCACACACCAGCACAACTATTACTTGAAAAATCATAATATATAATAACCATTTAATGCAGGCATCTTCTCTGCCCATAAAGCACTTAAAGGCTGCTTTCTCCCTTGATCTGCCTGAGATTTTAAGGCCACTGTTGCCCCAGCCTGAAGGTAGGAGGGTCCCTTTATTTTCTTTAAGGGAGAGACTGTTTCATGTGGAACCTCGTTTAACAACGTTTAACAACATTTCCGGTTTTCACTGGCTGCACAGTCACCCAACTGTTGCGGTCTCCCCATGAATTGACATTTTTACCACTCATGTGTCAACACAATTGTATCGGTTCTCGTCTGGCACTGCTTTGGAGTCCAAGTGTGCCTGCCGTGTGTAGGGCACTGTTGCACAATGCTGTCAGTGTGTGTAAATGCATGTGTGTGTGTGATTGTGTATCTAAACAGAGGGGAAGACAGGGTATCAACGGTGTGAGATCCATTTATCATTCAAATAAATGATGCATAAATAGAAGATTTCAGTGTTGCAAAACAAGTCAGTGCCTTGTTCAAATGGCCAGGTAAAACACACACAATCAGCAGGAAAGCACTCTGCAAGATACCAGCACAGCAAATTCTGGCAATATGAATGAGAAAGACACACTTATGAGTCAAACAAAAAAGGGAAAAATTGAGCAAAAAGGAAGATGAAAGAATGACTGTACAAGTCAAGGAATTAATTACGTCAAGAACCAGGACAGGGAGACAGGTAAAGACCGACAACTTTCTCCCCATTACAGTAGAGTGAGGGTCTGGTCCTCTTCCCCATGGTGCTCTGCAAGGCTAGGGTTGGAAGCACAGCATGACCCATTTGGTGGCCGTATTGAAACCTGATAGTGGCCTGCTCGGTCCGTTTCATCAAAACACTGACTCACCGGGAAAAGGGTGTCAACCTCTCTCCGCAAAGGTGAGACTGGATGTCGCGCGCAGTTGCTGAATCTCTATGTGGACAGTATTGCACTTTCAGCCAGCACTGCTTGGGTTGTTTACATCTCATAACTTTAATGTGCTCGTCTCACAATAATTGAGGAACTATCAAATCTAAAACTACAGTCTAGGCAGATGCCTACAAAAATACTTACAAAAAAACTATACAGTGAAACTGGACAGGATCATTGTAATGTACTCAAATTCTGCATCACAAGGGTAAAATGCAATGTTTTTACAGAAGTTCTGAACCAGTATCACACCAGTGTGTGAGTACTCCAACCACTGTAACTGACCATATCTACGTCACATTTCAACAGTAAACCAGCAGGATGAACAGGGTTAGGTGTAGCAAGTTCAAAACTGGTCTTGTTTTTATACAGTGTTTATAGGCAAAGGTGTCAAAATGTTATAATTACTCAATTTAAGATTTAAAGAAACACCATTTTTATTAATAGTTAAAAAATAAACTGCTTAAAATGATCAAATATAAATAAAGGCCACATATTAATATTACTTAATGTACAAGTTAATTCCAATGACAGTGTAGATACTTTTTTGGCAGATACCTATTCACGACTACAACATTTGTATGAAGTAAAAGAATTTACATTACATAAAAGGAAAGGCTGCTGACTTCTTCCATATTTTAGAACAATTATTGTCATAACTGTACAAGAACTACTTCCATTACAGCATCAGATCAAGGTACAGAGTGTTTTTCAGGTGGGCTGGACAAGGCATGTTTCACATTTCAAAACAGATTCTATGGATTACCTTAAAGCAAAACTGAAACCAGTAACTAACATGTCATCTCTCGCATAGTTTACAAATAGCAGTCGGTAAAGTGTGAGAACAAATCCATAGGTATGAAGTGCCAAATTCTGTGCAAGCTGCGGTGAACACATGACATTTTGTCAAAGTTGAGGTATTAACATAACATGCACAGAGATCCTCCAAAATACTTTGCTAATGCTATAACCACTAATGTTTAAGGTTAACACCTGGTCAAAGCTATGGCTAAAATACTCACCGCAATCACAGCAGAACTGTAATGTTTCAATACCATTATGCAAGTCAAAGTTTACAGAATTTAGGTCTCCAAAGTATACTTGAAATACATGTTTACATAAGGCACTAGATAACGCTTCTCCCAGTAACAACCAAAAAATCTCTAATTTAGAAAAGAATATTCAATAATACAAGTGTGTTGTTACTGGAATTACTTTTTCCGTAATATATTTCACACAACCAACTGGAAACAATTAAAAAAAACTAATGGCTAAACTGGGAAGGAGGGAAATCACATTTTAAAAACCACGCAACTTTCTACATGCTACAATAGTTATTTTACGTAATACACTGTCGATGAATACTATTTCATTTTGACATCTTTCCTAGCATCCATCCATCTCCCAGCTACTTATCCTGGTCAGGGTTGCTTAGGGACCTGGGCCCTGTGCTGGACAGCATATGGCATCAGACTAGGGAATACCCTGGATAAGATGCCAGTCCATTGCAGGCACATACACACACTATGGATCATTTATAGATGCCAATTAGCCTAACTGGGTGTCTTCATACTGTGGGAGGAAAACCACACAACACTGAGTAAACATGCTAACTCTACACACATAGTAAGTGGGACTTGAACCCCCAAACCTGCAGATGTAAAGCAACAGTGCTACCCACTAGACCATTGTGACATCCGGAGAGCTTTCCATATGGCTCTAAATAACTGCCTTCCCTTAAGCACCTGGGATAAAATTGTACTCATCTGTGGTCCATCCTACTTGGATTACATATAATCCCATGATGTTTTAGAGGCTAGGGCACAGTGCACTTGATGCAGTTATTCAAATGCACTTCAATTTTGTCTCATTTATGCTCCTAGGTTTTTCACTAGAACAATGCTTTTGAGATTTCAGTGTACAGCAGAACAGATTCTTCTGGAACCAGAACCAGAAATAAGGTTAAAAGTCTAGGTCCATAACTGCTGTGTTACCTGGTTTTAAGCGTCCATATGACGGCTCTCCTTACATCCATCTTAGGTATGCAACACCTTCCATTAGGAAAACATTACAAAGCAAAGTGGGAGTTCATTTACCTTCTGCTTGTATCTGCATGTATCTCAAGAGACCCATTTCCTTGACATGATACAAGTGGTTGCACATAGACTTCACATTTCCCAGGATGCCAAGACAGTATAAAAGCATCTGCATTTATAACATCTTTCCATGCCTATTTATTTCACTCAACAACCAAAAATCTTTGCAAAACAAGAGGTGCATATGGATTTCAAGAGTATTACAATAAGAACAAATCTACTTTGCATGCTTAAAATCACAAATTCGGTTTTATGACGATCGTTTATTATAATTATTTGGCTCTTCACAACCATTTACGCCATTAAAAGAGGTTGAGCATGTCAAAGACCACT
This sequence comes from Petrocephalus sullivani, assembly GCA_026780845.1. NCBI lineage: Eukaryota > Metazoa > Chordata > Actinopteri > Osteoglossiformes > Mormyridae > Petrocephalus > Petrocephalus sullivani. The sequence goes on along the minus strand of JAODKM010000016.1, from coordinate 1,695,892 downwards.
CCCTAAAAGTCTGTTCCGCTATATGTCCAGCACATGCCTGACCACACGCCTGACCACACATGTACTCCCACCGAACTGCACATGTGCAGCGTTACCGGGATTTCTGCTGACGATGTAACTCTGGCATGTTATACGGATCATCACACTGAACACAGACAGCGGGTGTCTACGGTCATAGGCTCTGTACAGTCACCTGAAAACAATAGTCATAATAGCAACAAACAGTAAAAAGTAACCAGCTTCCAAAACGCCCAAAATGACTAATGTGACGCAAGGTTATCATGATAGGCGAAATTGGCGGAGTTAGAACAATTTCGTACAAACCAAAGTGCATACACGCAAAAAACAGGATCTCCCACAGTTTGAATAATCGGTCTATTATTCAGCCGCTTACGTAGCGTCACGGTAGGAATTATTTGGCAAATTAATTGTCAATGCTTTTTGCTTGAGCTTAGTATTCAACTGTAGAAGAAAGTATCTAAAGATGGCTGCATTAAGCCATTTAGGTAGGAAATGAAAGCAGCGTGCATGCATCTTGTCGCTTTAAACAAAACGTGAGGTTTTCAATACAATACACAGATCGCATATTCCACTTACACACACAGGCGGATATATAAACAGGAACGCTTATAAGTAGTCAACTGGACTCGCAGCTCGCCCTAAACGAAATATCCTGCTGGTAAAACGCCTCTACGAATCCACGACGACGAAGTACCTGCGGGACCGCGTAGGTGTGTGCCTCTGCGGAGCCACTGGCGGGCGGGCCGGCCCTCCCCGGCGAATATCCCCGAACGGACGCCCTGCGCTCCAGCGGCCGGGGTCGGGCGCGGCCGCGGAAGCCTGGCGTGTCAGCGGGCCCTCGGGCAGGGACTGCCGACTCAGAACCACCTCCCTGTCCCCAAAGCTCCGCCAATGGATATTTTTAATCTTACTTTAATAAGCGAAAAGACGACCGCCTCCCTTAACTGCTAATGACAAGCCTGGCCGAATACGCTCATTTTTATTACACCTCCCCTGGTCCCTGGTCCCGTGTCCCGGGCGAGACCGAGGAGACACCTGACGAGCAGCAAAACGGCAGCTGCCCACAGACGCCTCGGCCGTCAGGGTGCCCGACACCTCTCCGGAACCCAGCTCTAACGTTACCCGAAACGTGTCACTCGGTGTCCGTACGCCGCCCCCCCTCCCCGGACACACACTCGACGACGCGAACAGGCTGATAAGCTTCAAACGAGGTTTCCACCTTTCCCAGCCCCTAACCCCTCCGCGGATCTGCTCGCCAACACACCCGGGTGGCTAAACCCGTCCGAGCCCGGAATGGCATTAGCCGGGCGGCTAACGCTCGCTAGCCTCGCAGCCCCGTCAGGCGACGGAAGCGCCGCCTCGTATTTCGCTTCCAGGCAGCCGTGTTTTGTTTAAGAGGAGGGGGGGAAAAAACACTTAAAACAACAACAACAAGGCGAATAAAACGTCCGGACGGCTCCCTACTTACGCGGTGCGGGCGGCGCTCGGGCGCGTCGACCGCCTCACCGCCGCCTGGCGAAGAACTCCCTCACGACGTTAGCCATCTCGCGCTGGGTTTTGTTTAAAACTCCAGGAGAGTCGGGCGGCCGCGCTAAAGCTAGGCTAAGCTAACTCAGCTGCTCCCGAGCCGAGCCGACGGCGGCTGCGCGGGCCTCGCGACACTTCCCTCCCTTTTGCGACCACTGGCCCGCTCGCCTTGTCAATCACATGCGCCGCGCCAATGGGACGGCGACGCTGGCATCGACGCAGCGTTCCAGCCGTACACAATCAGCGATCGCTATTCCGATCGCGACAGTCCTGCCTGGAACGTTTGTGACAGGGGCTAGAGGAAAGCGAAACCGTGGTTTTATGAAGCAGTCGATATTGTACGTTTTCAGTTTGTTTGATATAACAGTTTATTGAGGTATCTGGTGAGGTGGTGTTTTCTGCAATAATGTCATCTGGTCCTTCAAATACTGCGCCACACCGCGGCAATTGTAAGTTTACACATTACCAAAATGCTTCGTTTTTATCTGTGAAATCATGTACGAACTTCAGTGGAATTACACCATGCAATCTAAAGGAAAAAAAGATAGCGCTTTGTTGTGTTTTACTTTTGTTTTGAAGACACCATTGGTATTTTTTGCAAGAATGTAGTACTTCAAAGATCTCTTTAAAACTTCATGCACAGAATCCATTTAATTTAGAGAAAAGTCCTAAAAATCTCGCAGGTGTGAGATTCTGCCCAAGGTAAAGAACCAATATCAAACTAAATAAGAATAAATGAATTTTGTCCTCATATATCTCATTTGAAGAGTGATTTATAGTTTTACTAATCTGGTGTGAAGTATGTGATATTAGCATTCTACATTTACCGCATTTAAAACCTTAATTAAAATGTTTTTTCTTATTTCTTCTGGGTGAACTAATTTTGTAAATATAAATTACAGTGTTTCACAGGGAAATCGTTGTCACCAAGTCTGACTGAGCAGCCATCATCAGTTTTATATATTTAAGATCTGAATATGAAATCAGTATTAAATATTGGATATTTGTGCTTTGATCTGGACAGCATGAGTGTCAAAAGATAAAAAATACATATTTCTTTAAAGATACTAGGCTGCATGGAAAGTTATAATTTAATAATAGATTAAGCATGTTTTTAAAAATCCCTCCACCCGTTTGTTATAACTAATGATCATACTTGTGGGAAGCCCGGTCTTTGAGTAAACAAATTATGAATAATAAAAATGCCACCATCTTTACATCAGGAACACCGGCAAAACCACACATATCTGGTGCATCTTATATAGTCAAATAAGTAAATGGTTTTTGATAGAATACAGGCAAAGTCTTTGGCTCCCCCTCCTGGTATATTAGAAAAACTAGAGACCCTGCATTACAAAATACATGCATTCCATTCAAAACTTATGCAAAAAATAACAATGGAATTAAGTATTTCAAAACCATTACTTCCAATTTCACTTCTTAAGAAAAACAGTCCAAACAGACATATCTGTATTCATAAGTTGGAAAATTGTATATAAAACTTCTACATGGTACTAATTTGAGGTCGACCGATATTGGTTTTTCAGGGCCGATATCGACGCAGATTATTACTGGTTAATGGGACCGATAACCGATATTTTGAACCAGTAAGCATTTGCTTTTATGTGCTTTCTTTACATCCATCTGCAAAGCAATTTGGAGATATAAAGTCCGCTGTTAGAGTAAGGCTGCTCTATTTAAAGTGAATGTTACTTCTCAAATTAATGGCAAATGATTAATTATACAATATAAAACAAAAAAGTGTATTCATAACACAGTTGCGGCAAGAAGAAGACATTAAGAATAAAGCATATTTGCCTGAGCTGGACAAATCAAATTAATATATGCTTTAATACCATTAATACCTTTTGCTTAATAACATAACCGTTTGGTAACGCATTTAATTGAGTAGTTTAAAACGTTGTTTTCAGCTAACGTTACACATAACATTTGAGAATCACATACGGATGAGTAATGTAAGTATTGTAATGTAAAGTAAGATGAGCAGCGTGGAAGCTCAAATAAGCTCCTGTTGCAACATTAGCTGTCGCCGCTACATAGCGCTATTATCACTTTGTCATTACAGGTAACACTGCTGGCTCATACGGCAGTGTACTGCATTCACTGAAGGAAAAAATCGGTCTCTTTTTCTGAATTAACGAGATACACTTCACATAAAAACACGCCTGGATGTTGTCTTTTTTCTTTAGTGAATGCATGACGCTTTCCATGGGCTCACATTAAAGCGGGTAGGCTTTTCATTATGGAAATAGCTCACAGGAGCTCCGTGGTGTTTTGTAACTTCAGTGTGTAGGACTGCAATGCTTTACCTTTCAATCTCAGCAACAGTCCACGCTCAGCTAAAATGCTGCTCTCCTGTTCTCCTTTGGGTTTAACGCTGCGCTTGTCAGCGAGTGTGGTGTGAGTGACAATAAGGCTTGAGTGTTGATTGGCTATTACTCGTGGGACATAGCCAATCAGAGATTGTTGTGGGCGGGATATTAAATGAAGTCGCAGTATGAGAGCAAAGAGTACATTGGAAGAGACGGCAGCGGACCCGCAGTAGCGCACATTGTAATTACTTAATATCGGCGAGCGTTAAAATAAAATGCCGATACCGGCCCCCAATAATCAGCCAGGCCGATAATCGGTCGACCCCTAACGCTAATGCAGTGGAAAATGAGACTGTCTGGCATTTTGGAAGATTCAGGTTGTCATATACTTGCACAAACTGAGAAGCTGATAGAGCAAAACTCCCTGGTGTTTCTGAATCAATGGAAAAATATTTCACAAACCTCTAACCAATAAGACACACATACATATTCCAAAAAGAAAACAGATTGTGTACTTGGCGTTTTACTTGAAACAGCAGGACTCTTTGTAAATATCGAAATTGCATACATTAGTAAAACGCAACTTTGAATTCAAAAAAATAAAAGCATCTACAAAGCAAAAAAATAAAGGATAAAATATAGTTAAAAACCCCAGTACAAAACATCAAGTGGATTAGAAAAACAGCATCTTTCAGGGAATACGAGTCATATAAACAACAAACCCAATTCAAATAGCTGAGTGACAGGTAGATGAATGACAAGTACAGCCTCCTGCATAATGAACAACTCCCTTGGGTTCACTTCAGGTCAATAAACCGGATGTCCATGATGAGCAGGGTGTGTCTGGGCAGGGGCCGCGGGGCCGGCGACAGCACAGTCATCACCTGGGCCTGGGTGTCCACTGCCGTGACCACAATAAAGCCACACACGGGGCTCTCCAGCACCCCCCTCCTCGTCCCCGATGCCGCACCCGTGCCTGCCTCCGCCTCGTCCTCCACGCAGCTCACGCTCAGGACATGGTGCGTCAGGTCCCTCCCCGGTGTGACGGGAACCAGCTTTAGCTGCGTGTCATCCTGAGACATCCCCAGGGGCAGGCAGGAATCCGGGATGGAGGGGGCGCCGATCTTGTAGATACGCACGTCCGAGAAGCGCACATCGAAGGCGTGGGGGTAGAAGGAGACCCCGCGGAAGCCGTAGAAGTACTCTCGGATCTTCTCGTCTCGTGCCTCCCGCCGGCAGTCCTTGGAGCGCTCCACCACCCCGCCTGACTTGGGTAGCAGGACCACCTTGACGAAGTGCGGCAGGTCACGCTTCAGCTCATTGTAAAGCCTCTCCTGGTCCAGCACCAGCACTACATCCACCTCGAAGGCAGAGGCACAGTGGACTAGCGCCTGGTAGCCCGAGCCCTTGACCCAGCCGCAGGTGTTGATGATGCAGCCGCCCACGCTGGCCTTCCGGTTCACTTCACAGCGCTGAGAGAAAACCTCGGCCAAGCTGGAGGTCAGCTGGAGGTAGAGGAGGACGATGCTGAGTAAAACAGTCTAAGCTACAGAACAGCCACGGGAAGCAGTATCGACACCTGTCAACCTGCAAGTGCAGTTTAAACTTAAAGTGAAATAGGTCAGGGGTTCTCAGCCTGTAGTATCAAAGCGTATCAATCATTTAGAAAGACTAAGATGTGCCGTTATCACATTAAAATCTGGAGTTACAATTACCACCAAAACAAAGATGTAAATTAGAAGAATTACTGTTCATAAAAAAATGAATAATATAAAAGCAATCCATATTTAAAATAAAAAAGTACTGAATTTTGTAGTAATCAGTGGTAAATGTTTTTCAAAGACCAACTTTTGACTTCAAAAGTCATCTAATTTTTACATCTAATTAGTGAAGAAAAGATCCGGTTGCTCCCCACCTTGTTGTAGAGCTTGATGTTAGTTCCCGGTGTAGTAGAACCAAAGTGGAACACAAGTGGAGCCTGGACAGAGAAGCCCTCCTCCACGTCGGCTGGCCGCTCAATGCACAGGGCCGACACTGTGCCAGGCACAGACACCTGGAGAGGCAGCAAGGACATTAAGGGTTCTAGTCGCTTCATCTGTGCAAGATTTCTTTGGGGAAAATAAAGGCAAGCAGGAAGAGGTGGAATTCCCTTACTCTGAGGTCCATTACATTTATAATACTGGCATAAAGAGGGAAAAGGCCCCAGACTCACAGCACTCTGCCCCACGTCCAGCTCCACCAGAGTGGGCCGTCGCCCCAGGCGCACGGCATAGCTGAGCAGCAGCCGGCACACTGTGGATTTCCCCACGTCTGTGGGACCAACCACCATCACCTAGGGGCGAGAGCACTACAGCTCAGAGACAGGTACTGCAGAGAGGGCTTGTGCCTATGTACTGTACAACCTGATGATTTACCAGTGATCTATACTGAGTAAAGTAAACAGCTTCTTTTGTGAGTCACATATAGTCTATCAAAACAAACAGTGGGCAGATTAGCCTTAGTACACAAAGAAACAAGGTAAGCAAAACACACCCAAAACCACACGCATCCAAACTTACCCGAGGCCCTCTCTCATTGTCCCTCTCAGCCTGTTGCCTCATCTGCTCCAGTGCAGCATGGGTGTTCAAGTACAGAAGCATGGGGGTATCCTTGGAAACATAGGCCACCTGGGAGGGAAATGACAGACAGCTGGGATAAAAATGTACATGCCAGTTCAATAATTACGAAGACCTGCAAGAAGACTCCCCAACACGTCATACCTCGGTTTTTCCTGTCAGTGACACGCTGCAGCCCTGCCAGGTAAACACGGCGATTTTTGACCCAGGCCCAAACGTGTACTTTTTGTTCCGATTTAATTCCGAGCCGAAGACCTCAGCCAGTCCTGACAGCAGCTCCAGGTGGACCTTCTCTCCAGCCTCCACCTCGAAGCGTAGCTCGGTCTCCTTCTCCAGCTCGAACCGCACGCCACCTCCCCCCGTACCACCTGTGCTCCCGGCTCCTTCCTCACCCGACTTCTCGGAACCTTCCGTCGTCATGACTACAGCTATAATTAAATATATATATTAAAAAAACAATGCTTCTACGAGAAAGATTAGTTGCACACAGAGCAATGCGAACGAATGGGACGTTAGACAAAGTCTAAGCTTCCGAAAATGATAATTACATAATTAAATACAGAGCTACTGTCCAAATCACTGGTACAGAGTATGTTGACACCATAACCATTATCGCGACCGGTAAGAACAACAAATATTCACTGTAAACAAACTGATTTTTTGCTTTCGGTGATAAAATTCTACCAGTTAACTGTTCGGAAAGAATAAAATGCAAAAAAGAAAACAAACTATACAAGAGAGGAAAACACTTGGAGACAATCAAACTACACGATAGCACCTTTATCTGTTGGTTTAAGTAAAGTATAATAAAGAAGCTGTACTTACTTAAATAAAAAAGTACAAGCCCGTACTCGTGACGCAGCCGGAACACGAAGTCACCCTGTGCTGCACCTACTTCCGTCTCAGATTGATGGCGTCACTTATATATAAACCAATAGTCGCAAACTCCGATTAAGAGCGCTTAAATCTAAAAATTTCTGGGATACACTTAAATTCTTGGGTATCATTATTCGTAAATACCAGGGTTCCAGGGTATCAGATAATTTCACCTCTCCAATTACATCAATGGGAGAAAAAGATTTCATTTGAGGCTTATGAGGCATCTTTCAATTATTGGCAGAACAGTATTTTGTAAAGTATTCCTAGACTTCTTTGTTTTTCGGAAGAATTATATATATTATTGTGAACATTTTTTTTTTCATTTTTACATTACACGAGCATGACAATACAACAAGTAAGCAACATACAGCCAAGCTTGCCCCAGATTCCAAGTCCATACCCCAGCCCCCTAATCGTTATGGTAGACTCTTGGAAATGGTAACAGCCAAATGGTAAAATGAATGAATGAATAAATAAATAAATAAATAAACAAATAAATGTACATGTAATAATAATAATAACAGTAATAATAATAATATTAGGAATAATAATAATAATAATAATAATAATGTACCCATATTCATAGAGATGTATACATACATACATACACAAATACACAATGCAACAAGTCACAATTAATGTAGAAACGAGTACTTACATAAAGAGGACCAGTACAACTATGGGAGTAAACAAGTAATCAAGACGAGTGAATAAAACTGCAACATGCTGTAGTGTCAACGGTCGATTAATGAAGAGAGTGACTTAATTTTTTCAAAAGCCACATGCCATCTAGCTATCATCCTGGTGTTAGATTTGTGCATTCGAGCTGTCAAAAGCTCCATTTAACTTATGTATAGGAGTGTGAGGGCCCATACACGACTGCACATTGTATGTGGAGGATTCACAATGGTTCACAATGAGCTTTTTAGCAGCTGTGAGAGCGGAGAAGAGCGGAATCCTTTGTAGAGGTGACAGAGAAAGCCCAGAGAAGTTATTCAAAAAGAAAATGTCTGGAGTAAGCCTGATTTTTTTTATCAATTAATGAGGAGATATTAATTTACAGTTGTCTCCAAAAGATATAAAGGGGTGGACATTCCCAAAAGAAGTGCATAAAAGTCCCTACCACCCTCTGAGTACACAGAGTGCAAATCAGAGAGGGAGTCAGTCTCAGATGGAAACGTTTCAGACAGTAGCAATGCCAAGTCGAGTATAAAAAGACTGAAGTAGAAAGGAGTAAAGAATTAAAATTTTAAAAGACAAAATGCTATTTCATTTTGTGTGGAAGAGGAGCATCCACAATCTTAAGAATAATGTAATGATAGGGTGACCAGATAATCCATGTCATCCCGAACGCTTTGAGCTACTTCAAACCTTAAAGGCTCCTGGGTTTGGCTAAATAGTTCAGCTCTTCTTGTGCTATGGCTGGTTTTTTTCATTGACTAAAAGACTCATCCAGCTGTTTCGCATTAACATTAGTGACACATGCATAATTATGGGAGACTGACCAGTACACAGCAAGAATGCAGTGCTTAAGGGCTGGATTTCCTTTTAATTGAAATGGTAGTTTGCAAATCCTGTCCTAGCTCAAAATGTCCGGGATGACATGGATCATCTAGTCACCCTAGTAATGATGAACAGCCCGGCTAGGCACAGTGGCACAATAGTGCACTGTTGACTCACATCTGTAGGAACAGGGTTTTTGGAGATTGCATGTCTTGCACCAAAAAAAGTTTCTCATTATGAATAAAACAAGGAAGATAACTAAAGATTATTCACCGGTGTTACCTGGTTAACTGCAAGGTAACCAGATTGAAAAAAACACTAATACAGTGCTTTCAGGTGCAGCAGCAAGGACACTATAACTTATTTTGGATCACCAACTAACAACTTTATAAACAAAACCAGTGAAAGTGGAAGACATTCTATTTGCAATTTAAAATATTAACAAACCAGTTTTGGTTTGAATAAATCCCTGCTCAGTCAGCTCTTATTTTTTTCAAAATTCAATACACATTACTGCATATTTGGTATTCAAAAACTGAACATTAACAGGTCAAAGCATATCTGCCGTCTCATTTTGATACCATAAGATTTAGTAAAAACCCTAAAGCCACAAAGAGTTTGGTGTCTGAAAATGTTCTCTCCGTTGTACCCCCTTGATCGATGTTATTTTATCTAAGTTGTATTCTCCTAAACATTTTGTAAAATGTTTCAAGAACCTGAGTTTTTATAAGTTAATTCAGAATAAAAACAAAACATGAATGCACCAAGATAACCACCCTATTATTTCCAGAGGGTTTGCAAAAGTTAATTATAAAATCATATGAAAATTGAATAACACTTTGGCATGAAAAACATCCCTGTTCTAGAATACACCTGGACACTAAACAAGAATTTCCAAACCACCCCCCACCCCCCAAGGGCCAAATTCCATCAGCAACACAAGGCCAAGGTCTGAGAGGTGTGGGGGGGGGGTGTTGGATGTCAACTGAGGGGGGGGATAATCAGTCACATGATGCATATTCAATTGTTTTGATCCAGATGCTTTAAACTATATGATTTTTTAACTCTTTGACTTTACACCAGAGGAACTGTATTTGAACAATTAGGTAACTATTCACATTTATCATCGTTTTAGCCATTCAGCTTTTTCCCCTCCATACATCTGTGTATCACATACCTCTCTGGCAGTCACAGAAACTTGCAAAATGGAAAAGGGTGCATTTAAGTAGGAGGCATTCTAAAACGATGGCAAGTGCAAAAGAATTTTTCAAAGAACAATTTTGTAAACAGAATGCCTTTATTTCCCATTAACATAAAAAGCACACATTTTTAGCATTTATTTTAAAAAATGCACATCAATAAGATGGTAACTGTGAATAACATATGGAACTAATGACTCCACCATCAAGGTTCAATGCATGAGGCAGCAAGATTCTCAAAGGAATAACTGGGCAACTTCCCATTCGTTAGTCCTCATCATAATGCACCCAATGACAAGGAGCCTCAGGAGATGATTGGCTGTTAAGAACAATAACAAAACAGCATGATTAGCTACACATAGAACAAAGCTAGACACAGAACAAAGAGCTAGAGCTTATCTAAAATTACAAGAGTTAACTTAAAACTTGTAATAAAGAGTAAAACAACTAAGACTTTCTGAAAGCTTTCACATTTGAGTGACAATTTTTACCGTCCGTTTGATACACTTTACTGACTCTTCAGCGCCTCCTCCAGGGCAGATACTACCACTGCAGGATCAGGGAATTTGAGTTTGCGAGGGGGACCCTTCTTCAATCCCGACCAAAGACACACTTCTGTGGAAATGGAAATGACGAGAGCACAGCCAATAAGATACATCACACTGATCTTTTCAGTTTAGTCTTTTCACCAGCCCTCTGTCGGGAACAAATCTTCACATTTGAAACTTTTTTACAGAGATGAAGCCTTACAGACTTACACAGGAATTTATAAATATATTCCATAAACAGCACTCAACTATGCATCCAATGAAGTACCAAATGTCTACAATTCCAAGGTTTCACACATTCAGAATTATGATTTTTTAATTTAGGTTTTCATGACTAAATGTTTCCAAACTAAGCAGACTATCACATATCAAAACATCAAGTTTATTCTGAAACACCATATTAAAGCAAGCCACTTTTTCCATAAAGCCATTTCTGTGACCCCCAGATGGTGGACTATTCCGACTGACCCCATCTGACCATTATCCCCCACCCATCACTCACCTTCACCCCTGACAAACAGAGTGACCTCAAAACTGTTACGCCTGGGCTTCTCAGGGTTAAGCTGCACCTTCAGGTCAGGGTGGGCTTCCGCGAGGGCTTCCCTCACCCCCTCCGCATGGCGCCCGTACACTCGTCAGCTTTTACTACATCAAATGGCATAAGGAACAAAGTTATCGACGCAGAACTATCCCTATCTTAGCAAATACTAACAGTAAGGGGCTTATTTTACCTTTACAATTTGGGTGTTTGTGTCACCATTTTATAGCAGGAAATTCAGATTAAGTACTTTTAATAAGATTGCCAGAATATCAATGGTAAATATTGCACAAGTACTTAAACCACCAACTCTGTCAGTTTTTCTTAAGGTGAGTAAAACATGTTAAGGAGAAAACCAAGTGTGTTTTTACAATACTACTGACCAGTGCTCAATGACAATTCTCTGGCCGTCCTCTTCCACCAGGTGTTCCTCCTCACTGACTCTCTTCTTTTTTAGGCTGCCTCCCCCTTCCTCAGGAGGAGCCTTCCGCTTCTGCCTAGCAGCTGTGGACGAAATGAGACACGGCAACAAAACACAGCAAGTCCGCAGTAACTGAGGCTGCAACACGAACCCAATGCCACGTGAAAGGTGGCCCAGGAGGCTGCGATTATGCACCACTAGGCATAACTGGAAATAAGATGGCAGTGTACCGAGTATAGGTTTAGGTATTTATCTCCTGAAAGAGAATTGACTTATTTGTGCACTAATTTTTAAATTCTGACTACCTTCCAGTAAATCCGCATGTAAATCCATGGCTGGTCCGACACCGCTGCTCCCCCTTTGGACAGAGCTGCAAACTGCAGGCTACGACCCTTCATTTAACCAAAGTGCGCATCTACGTCCGACAGCACAGTTTATAGCTCTGCGTCCACTGACCGTCACATCTCTTATTTTGGTTTGATTTCCCAAACACGATCATCGTGCCCGAATTCGCACCCAATTTCATCATCTGAATTGTGATAGACTGCTCCCAATTCCTCAGCGCATAATGAAACTGATCTTATTTTATAAGCTTACAATACACATCTCAAGCACCCACCTCTCCCCCAACCCAGTCTGACGGGAACACATCCGTTTGGAAATAGCGCTGATACACAATACTATTTTGCTTCAATAAAAAATGAAAGAATCGTAGTAATATAATATAACCACCGTAATACTTAAAAATACTTATTCCTTAGTAAAGTCATTTGAATGTAACTAAAATAAAACGACTTACTAAAGTGAGCATTTAACGACTTTTATCTAATTACTAAGCAGCTTTACCTGCTTTGGAACGCGACGTCATATTCAGCTGCTGCTAAGCGATGCGCCTGCGCGCATGCCCGCGCGCGCCCCTTTGACCGGAAATGGCCTGTACCATTACCATAAAGGTGTGGGGGGGGGGTGTGTGTCGGATCACCTGATAGATTACAGCGCGCAGGCAGAATGGTCTGTTCCACTCGCTCTCCGTAAAAGAGGGGTGCGATAGAGCACCTGGGATCAAGTCGATTTAACTTAACCTAAAACCCTAACAATTTGGAAAACTCTGTAAATGTGGGTACTACAATGTAGCAATTACAACTTTTCAAAGCTAAACATTAAATTAGTTTGTTCTGGAGATAGTCATCCCCACGTATTTAATCTTTGATTTTGACTAGTCCGTAAATTATGATAAAGTCATATGACTGTTCCATGCAGTATCCATGGCTCCGATCTGAATACCCCTCAGAATACTTATGCACTTCTCGGGAACTCGAGGCTTCGCCATGAGACCTCATGTGGATAGCTGGTATGCAGCTAAAAGCTTTTAAAAGAATTTAGTCCCCTTAATGAAGTAAAAAATAAAGAAAGAAAGACGAACATTCCTTGATGCACTAATGGACAGACTACTTTAGTCTCCAGTCCTCAGAGGTCTGCTTTAGGTTTAACCAACCGCTTAAATAACTTGCTGATGTCCAGTATTTAGTTTTTTTTCTTTGTTATATGACGTTCTCTTGCTTACAAGGATTAGGCCTATTCATACAAGATGGTATCTAACATGCCGTGTTTATGTTGAAGGATGGATAAAATAGTAAGCAAGTGCCAGGTGCTGCTTAATCCGTCCCTGGGAAAGGCAAATATTGGTGAGTTATAAGAAGCAGAATTAGACTGGAAATCAGTACATTTCAGACGCAAATTAGGATGGAGGATAACATTCGCTCAGAGAATGTTCTTGATTGTGTTTCTGAAGTAGAAGATCTTAGCAGATCATTGCTTAACATTTCTGTAGTTTCAGTGGGTAGCTAAACTAAACACTGACACAGTGAATGCGATTTTAATTAATTAGACAGCTCTGTTATCATTTTCTCTAAGATTAATGTGACCAAACTGAATTTTTGAAAAGTAAATGTCACAATAGTGAGCCTGGGAGCCATAGTTCTGAAAGACAGTAATTTTGTGCAGACTTTTGTGGGGTACTCAGTGATAAAACCACTGATTTTCCATAGGTTGTAGGTGGTCAGTTTGCTGAATACGTTTAAAGTTATGTTCAACCTGCCATTGCGATGTATGCCTTTTTAAGAAATGAGTAACGTTGTTGATGTAAGAGATCAAATTTAAATACAAGATGAGAGAAAACAATCATTGGTCCAAACCCCTCCTTGTATTAATTTCATGAAAATGCTGAACTGGAAATGAACCAGAGATAACACTGTTTTACTGGAAACAGTCTTTGTGAGCCAGGCCAAAAGAAATCTCCGGAAAGAAGCTGCTGGAAATTAAAAAAGCTTCATAAAAAGATTTCTGATAGGTTTCACGATTATGAAAAACAACTGTTGCTAAATGCAATAAAGATGTTAGCAAGAACATCAAGTCCATCTAGATGTAGATGCTCAGGCCTCAGTGCTGCTTGTTTATGTGAGAACTATTTGGATTTCAAGAGTGAAACAGTGTTTAAGGTTGAGGAAAAGTTAAATTCACTCTGGCACCTAGATTAAGTATTGATTAGGGTGAAGGGTGATATTGACAAGAGTGCGTCTGAAGGATTTTAAGGAGACTTCCATCCAAATTCTAACCACTGATTCTGGTCAGGATCACCAGTAGCCTATCCCAGGCAAAATAGGGCACAAGGGTGGGGCACACACTGGGTGGGTTTATCATAGGGTGAAAACACATTCACAGACTCTGGGTCATTTTCAGTAGAGACACTGATCAGCCTAAGAGGTTTATGTACAGGAGCTCATGATTCTGCAGAGTATGTAATCATGGTCTCAGATTCGTCTGCCACAATTTTACGTTGAAATGGATGAATATTGGGACTAGAAGAAAAGAAAATACCTCACAGACTCCTTGGATTATGGAAATATGTCGTGTTGTAATAATGTGATTGTTGTTCCTGGCACATCTTCTAGAATATCCCAGAATAAGTCACATACGCAACCAGTTATGTTAGGTTGAACCTCAAATCAGAGCATGTTGTTCTTCATTTCCTAGGATTCTAGTTTAATGAAATTGTACACAATTGCTCTTTGTAATATTGAGACCAGATTATTTTCCAGTTTTTGTTTTTATTAAATGTGCCCACTAGGAGGCAATAAAACACTTCAGTCTTTTGCAGTCAGTTGCACTGCCCTCTCTTAAGGAATTTAAAAATGTTACAATGCATCTAGATTCTGTGGCTGGAATTATGCAAACAAAATGAATGAAACAGTATTAGATGGATTGAAATAGACTGAGATTAGTATAGTGGGGATTAAACGCTGATGGGAAGATTTTGGTCAGATCAATTCTCATTACCATCATTTCTGCACATAAAAAAATCACCCTAGAAGCCACACACATGAAAAGTTGGCGCTTTAGAAACAGCAATCCTAACAGCATGATCTTGGCCCGCGGAAGGACACCCTTGATTCATGGGGAGAGCATGGGAACTCACTGTCACACGCACAGCGGGGTTAGGATCCAAGCCCCCGTCGATGGAGCTGTGAGCCACCAGTGCTAACCACTGAGCCATCCTGTCACCCAATATGCAGTGTTATTTAAAAAGAAAAACTTTTTTTAGCCACATAAAATACTGGTAAATTTAACAAGAATTAGGAGAGTGCCGTTTTGTTATTATTGTAGGTCCATCTACCTGCATATGTTTGCTTAAACCCCCAAACAGTTTCCCTATGGCTTATTCCCAACCACACCACCATAACATCTCCCCAAAATATTTCTCCATGAACTCCTCAGACACCTCCCCCGTCATCTCCTCAGATCATCTCCTAAAAATACAACTTCTTGCTTCTTCTTGAAACTTTGTGCTGTGAGCTCTCAGCTAGAGGTGTAAATGTCAGGTCCAGAAAGTAAAAATCCAGACCAAGATTTTGTTTCACCCAACCAGTTGCGTATAAGGAGTCACAGTCCCAGAGTATTCAAGTACTTGGTTGAAACAAAATCTTGGTCCGAATTTCTTACTTTCTGGACCTGAAATTGACACCTCTGCTCACAGCCTGTAAGGGCAAAAGCATCTGCGAAATGTATAGCTGTGACTGCAACTGCAGCCTTTAGTCAATATGCTCAATGGGGGGGTCGGTTAGGGGGGGTGGTATCTGTTCCATATTAATATATATATATCTCCTATTAGCGTGGTGTGTGGCTCAATGCATTCGAATACTGTTCCTGTGGTCAGAAGATTTCTGCTTCAAACCCCTTGGTCTGCAGAGTGATTTCCCCTTGGTCTAATTTATCAAAAACATGTTTCTTTAGATAACAGTGTCTGCTTCATTCATTCATTCATTCATTCATTCATTCATCTTCCATACTGCTTGTCCTATGCAATGTTGAGGGGCTCCCGTCGAGCACACACATTCACATCTGCAGACAGTGTAGCTCTGATAACTAACACATTAAAATGTAACCCATACAGGCCAGTGTGCTCAGTAACTAAGAAGTATTAATATGAACCTTTTCTAGACTATGAGTCAGATAAACTCCTGTTTGAAGATATGCGTTCTCAGTCTTTGGGAATGGAAAATAAGCACTATGCGGAGAGAGGACACTGAATGGAAAGAAATAATAATCTGAGAAAAAAAAACAAGACTCTGACGCAGGAACAAACCAGCAATGCGCATCTTCTGACATCAAGAACAGCACTGTTTTAAATTTAGATTATTATCATTTTTTTCTCTACCATACACTGGCAGCAAAAATAGACAAGAATGAAACACAAACAGCATGTAGGAAGAAAGGACCTAAAACCATAATCATTTATCAAGCCATAACTTAATCACAGTGATTAAAAGATTGAAGAGATTACTGTCTGAACAGAGCGAGGACATGGGGGGGGGGGGTTTGTTAGGAGTAGGATGGGAAGGAAGGAATGAAAGTGGCTTAAAAGATGGTAAATAGTGCAGTGCTGACATCTAGGGTATGAGAGGAGAACAGATTGATAAAAACAAATTGAGAAGATTCTCCATTGTTCCTAATTGTCCATTTCTCTCCAGTTTACTAATTATAGAACAATTGCTGGATAAAAAGTGAATACAAATGCTTAGTTAGCTTTTTTAAATGGGGGGGCAGTGTCTGGCTCTGTGTGGCCGGCAGAGTAAACATATCATCGTTGGGCCCCTGGGCAGGGCCCTTAACCCTGAGGGCTACAGGAAGCGTGCCAGGTCACTGGTTGACCCTGTCCTCTGATCTCAGGCTTTGCTCATGGAGACAAAGATGGGACGGGTGAAAAACAGAGCATTTCTATGTGCCTGTGGTCATACATGTCCAAATCACGAAGAGAAATATCATTATCGTCCTCATTATGATAAGTAGGTAAGTGGGAAGTTGATGGGCGTCTTGATGGTTGTGAGTCACCACGCAACATCTGGGTCAGGGTTCAAATCCCAAGTCAGCATGTTCTCCCTGCTTTGCTCAGGTTTCCATTAGTTAGCCTGATTGACATCTCCCATAAAGTGTGAGGGTGTATGGACTGGCATCCCAGCTAGTGTGTGTGCCTCAGGCTCTGTGCAGCTAGGATAGACACCAGGCTGACCCTGTATCAGACAAGTGGGACGGACTGCTCTCATGCTCCCTCTCTGCTCCTACATTCTGCCCATTTGTATGAATATACCCCGAATATGTCCACTGTTCACCACTTATGGACAGCTGAGCTCTTTCTCCACCCCCCAGGGCCCCCCGTCCCCCATGCTTACCTCATGCGGGTGACGCGGCATCAGGAGAGCCCCGCGCGAGGGGGAAGACAGTTCACCCTTCCATTTCTCAGCTATATTTAGATCATAGAGCGTATGAGAGTGGGCCGAATAAGGCAGCCGACGTAATGACAGCCAATGAAAACGCAGCATGTTACTGTATCATTTGCTACAAAGATTCAGCTCTATATTAGAGATGCTTAAGAAATTTCAAATATTGCATTTTGAGTTTATCTTGCTTGCGCCAAATACCTGTAATAGGGTAAATATGTAGCATATACTGTATAAGTTTACATTGGGTTGATATATGACACTGAATTGAAGTTGTATTCCATCGTAATCAATGGGGGGGGGGGGGGCACACTCTGTGGCCAGTATATTAGATACACTCACTTGCTAATGCTAACAGCCAGTCATAGGGGTGCAACTGAATGTACAGCTATGGATAAAACAGACCACTCTCTATTCTTTAAAATTCTGCATTGTTAAATCCTGGTTTAATCCTGGTTCTGCTGGCAGAAGGTTACACTGCGTGGCAGGCTGATTCCAGGCCCAAAGATCAGATACACAAGAACAAGGTGAAGCAGGAGACACTGGCAATGACCAGAAACCAGCCAGCTAGAGGGGGGAAGCGACTTCCTAATGCCAGAGATGGCCGTAAGCTTGTCCAGCAGTGCTTCATGAATCGGAGGATGACATCAAGGGACCTTCAGAAGGAAGGGGAAACATTAAGTGGTGTGACATGCACAGCTAGGACAGTTAGTATCAGGCTCCTAGAAGCAGGACTGAAGTTACATAAGGCAAGGAAGAAGCTCTTCATTAAAGAGAAACAGAGAAGAACCAGCCTGAAATTTGCAACAAAAAAAAAACAAACATTTTTTACACTGATGCATAACCGTAAATTGAGAAATAAGAGAAACAAAAGATTGTGCTGTGGTCTCTTCATTTTTCCAGAGCCGTATACAGCATGCCGGAGGGTCAGAGGTTCAGTGACTGGTTGACTAAGCGTGCAATCAGCTATAATGTGTGATCTGTGTGATTTTGAAGGTGTTATGATTGTCCGTGCCGTATGTGCAGGTTCTAGCATCCCGGAAATACCCCCATTCCTGGGATTTTCACACGACGCAGCATCTAGAGTTTGCAAAGAGTGGTGTTGGGAACATAAGACGTCCTTGTTTAAGACAGAGGTCAGAGGTTAGAGGACAATGACCAGACTCGTTAAAGCTAACAGGGAGGCCACAAGTGCAGAAATGGCTCAGTACAGTGGTGGTGTGCAGAAGGTTTTCTTTGGACTTGTCTACCCTCAAAGCAGTTCTGGAACCAAGAGCGGGTCCTATTCAGCCCTGGCTAGAGGGACCTGATGAGGTGAGCACTGAACGTGGTTCTGCAGAGACATAACAATGACCAAAACCATTCCTGCAAAACATGCAATTATACATTTGTTCAAAGTCATATAGGATTTCATATCAGACTGGTATTAGCCTACATTTTGGACATATTTCTTTAACACCTGACAATATTACTGACAATTTGGGAGAATATACATCAAATGTACTCACAAAACTATTCCACCAAATACCAAAACTTTGAAATAAAACTGTGGGAGACAAGCTTTTTTCTGTTAATGTACCCAAACTCACCAAAAGATATTAGAGAAGATGATTCAGTTCATATTTGTTTCATATTTAATACTTTCATTACTTTTTATTACTTTTAACCACACATAGTGCTAAATAATACTGTGTGCGTAACAAATAAAATATTGATTAGGTTTTAAAGTCCTTCCGTGAGCTAAATGATCATGAACTGGGTCCAGACAGCTTGTCCAGAGAACAGACTGACATGATCCATCACATTTCACAGTGTCTGCATCACACTGCTTCCAACAGCTGGATCATCAGACCATGTTTACTCACCCTTGGTAGTGTGAAGCTGCTGTTTTGCGTTACGTACGATTGCGTCTGTTTGTTTATTCTGCAGTAGTGGCGGCTTGCTGATTAGTGCCGTAACTTCATCAGAGTTGCTGATTAAAATCCTACCCCATGGCGTTTTGCATGGGTTTGCACTTACAGTTCAAAGACATGTACATCGGTGAATTACAGTCCCTAACTAAATAGCCCATAATGTGTATGTTGCCATGGGCTGGCAGTAGCCATGCCGCCTGCAGTTCAGACTCTGTTATCCATCTGAAGTTAAGCAGGTTTGGGCCTGACCAGTACTTGGATGGGAGACCACCTAAGAAAAGTTGGGTTGTTGGTGTGGCCAACTGGCCCTGAGCATCTTCTTCTGGAGGGGTGTCATGGTGGCAGTGAAATGTCATTCTGCTGGATATCTGACTACTTTGCTGTTGCTTGTTCTGGGCAATTAAGGCAATTACAGACTAATGAGCAACAGAGGATGATGGTCCTCATCTCTCATGTGAAAGTATCTGTGAGGTAGACACCTGTCCATGGCGCTGGTTTGCCTCTTGGCAGAGACAGTGCTGAATGGATAGCTGGACATCTTGGCTGATCATGTAAGGATGGTTTAGGCTGTGTGCAGAGTCGATCTGCGTGCTTCGAGGCCGCTAGAGCCACCTCAAGTGTGGCATGCTCTATTTTCAAACCTGTTTGCCCAGCTGTAGCGGTGAGAAAAGCCACTTACCATTGGGTTTTTCTTTTTTTTTTGCAAATTTGCTAGATGGAGGACTGGCTGACTGTCTGCGTTGGGGATGAGTGTGTTCGCGCGGCTGAATCATGTAAATGCCAGCAGTGATGACAGATCCCAAAAATACCCCCAGAAAAATTTCACTTTCCTCGTTCTGTATATGGGCACAGTGCTGATGTCATATGGTGTGCAATATGCATGTAGGCATGAGCTATATTCATTCCCGATCTATCACTCTCCACCTCACCTTTGTAGAGCCCAATAGACCCCCCAACTGGGTCCTAGCAGTTGGCCAACAATCTAATTGACTAATCAGATCTCCCGATGAGTGGAAAATTCTGACACAACATTCTGGGGCTTGGCATAAATTGCCCCATCGTTCCAGACTGCACCGAGAACTTTGGGTGGAGAACTTTGACGGTCAAGCACACGTCGGGATTATTAAGTCTGGCCGCGCGAGAACGTCAGTGGCACGCCATCAAATCCCTATGGGTGGCACAGAGGACCGGCGGACAAACTGTGCCATCTGGAACAAGGAGTGCATGCCCAGAATCTCAGAGCGCACAGCTGACTGCAGAAGGGAGGCAGCAGGAGATGCCAGTGGTGTGCGAGAAGATGCAAAAAAATGACGAGGATGCCTGAAGACAATAGCCTGACAGCTCCACAAAGGAGCCGTCGAGAGAGCGTGGAGGCGATGGAGGAAACTTAGTGACAATAGCGGACGCCATGAATGGCGTACTGTCATTAATTACAGACTGAGGGTCCCGCTGCGTCACGCTCTGGCTTTCCCTTTAAGGAGAGAAGATGGGGAGAAAAGACTCAGCCCTTTAACAAAGAGGCAAATAACTACTAAAGACTACAGCTACTTCAAAGACTAGAGGTCTAGAGCAGTGGTTCTCAAACTGTGTTGCTCCCACTACTGGTAGTACACAGGGCCCATGCTGGTGGTAGGCGAAGGTGTCTATATTTAAGCATTGGACATAATGGTGGTATGCAGCAAGGAGGTGGATACGGGTGAGTAGGTCTGCCACTCACCTGGTCAACAACTTTTATTGTTACCATCCCATCCGCCACCCCCTGGTGGACAACTTTGCCACTGGTACACAGAGAGCAGAAATGGATAGTTCAGGTCCAGGAAGAAAAAATCCAAACCACGATTTTGTCTCAACCAAACAGTTGAGTATTAAGAGTCACAGTCATTGAGTACTCAACTGGTTGGTTGACACAATATCTTGGTCAGGATATTTACTTCCTGGACATGAACCATCCACCTCTGACAGAGAACATTTTCTGAGATGGTGCACAGTGTAGAAAGTTTGAGAAGTACTAGTCTAGAGGAAGAGAAAAAGGTAAAAACGAAAGAGAGGAGGGAAGAGGTGGCTGATGGCCAGCAGTCCTTGTGGGCAGGAGAGAGGGAGAGCACGTGCAGGAGGCCGCGTGAGGGGGGGGGTGAATATCGTCATGGGGAGGGGGAGCATGAATAATGGTGAGAATGATGCAGACGCCCCCTGTCATATGAAGTCGGCCACTGAGAAGGTAAAGCCGACCAGCTGAACCAATTAGATGCTTTCAGCTTTAATATATATATATTTTTTTACAAAAATAGTTAAATTGTGTCCAACTTGCAGTGAACATTTGAAAGTCCTGCCAGGTTTCCCATAATCCTTCTGTCACGTTTCCAGTAGGGTTGGGTACCGTTTGGGTTTCATTCGATACCGGTATCAAATAGATTCTTTTAAAACCGTGCCGGTTCCTAAACGGTACTTAAAACGGTACTTTAAGAAAAACACACAGCAGCCGTTTCATTACATTATTAATGTATATTTAGATCCATGACTTTATCGATTATAAACTGACATTTTATTAGATTAATCATATGTACATTAGATTCGATTTTATTTCATTATTGATGTACATTCAGGTTTTTACCGATATGTTTTCTTAGCTGTCAGGGCTTTATTGTTTATCACATCGACATTACGCACTCACATGAACACGCCAACTTCAACTTGATAGCTACCGCTTCAGACTGCGCTTGAAAATGTAAATTACGTGTTATCTAACTAAGACTGTGACTATAATGCTCATCGGTAAAGTAAAATTCCTAACATTGTAGATTTCTCACGGTATAATTATTTAGTTTACGCTGGCTCAGCAAACATTTTACTATGGAGCTAAATACGTTATTTGTATACGTATTTTATATTCGTTATACCCAATAAAACATGTTGCTTTCAAGCTAAATATACATCAATAATCTCATAAAACGTGTCGATTATAATGGATAAAACACGTCGCTGATGAGCTAAATATATATAATCTAATGAAACATCCCAGCAAACAATTTTCGGTTCGGCGAACGTTCTCCGAATGTTCGCTGAGCGGTGCGGGAACATGCCCTAAAGGTTATTTTATGGTTCTATAAAAATAACCTCAAGGGAACGTTCACCAAACGTTTGTAAAAGAATACAAAAACGTAACCTTAATGGACCCTTCAGGGAACGTTTCCTGAACGTTCCGTATTTGCTGGGATGTCTATTGTGCTATCAAGCTAAAAGTAAACGATTTCTCAATAATAATGGATGAAAACACACTTTTAAAACGCGGGTTTCCGCACCTGCATTGCGCCGTATGTATCGCATGCGCTGGTAACGGTGAGCACCACATATTTCTGTGGCACCAAAATTCACGGCGTCATTCACCGTTCACGATGGCATCGGTTATACACTAGAACCGATCGATCGAGTTTCAGTACCCAACCCTAATACTATTGCTGCTGTAAATGTAAATTGCATTGAATGGCTGCGATAACTGCGCCGCCGCTGATGAGCGCGTGAAAGTACCGAAATTTGGCACCGTTTGATTTGACAAGAAGCGATACCCGGTACATCGATATTCAGTCGGTACCTTTAAAAGTACCGACATTGGTACCCAATCCTAGTTTCCAGGTCCCATTCACCTGGCCTGGGATGGCACATAAAGTTGGCCCTGGTCTTAGGCGTCCCCATAGGTACAAATTTGCTGATGGGGGGGGTTAAATTTTGCCATCTCACCTGCCCATTGGCTCCACCAGGACAATGCCCGGAATGCCAGATGCTCAGTACAGCCTTGCCATCGATCTAGGGAGATTATGGAGACCTGGTATGCCCTCAGCTCGTGGCCGGATTAGAACCTGCAGCCATGGAGATGTGTGGTGAGATTGCTACCCAGTGGGAAAAAAAACAATAATATCATTTTACAAACAGAACATTTGCTAAGTCTCCCTCATAACCCACCTCCCACTTCTTTTATGTGTGTTTGTGTGTGTGTGCGTGTCACTGTCTCCATGTGCCTCTCTCCTTCATTAACTCTGTGTGTCTGTTGTGGGGGTGGAATCTTCACAACAACAACTGGTCCAGTCATAAATTCGGGGACAAAATGTCACTTTGGACCCCCCCCCCCTTCCTCGCCCTCCGATCTCGTTCCCCCACTGACTCACGGCCTCATCACAGCTCCTCTATATCCTAATTATTCATTCCCAAATATAGTCCATCATTTCACAGCTAGGGGAACCTAGTCCAGGCCTTAACATGAGGGCTCCAGGCAGGGGAGGCATACGATAATCGCCATGCACCGGCCCTTCTTGCATGCACCGGCCACCGCGACCTGCCCGTCGATGCGTCTATAAGCAAACAGACCGCTAATGATTCCTGTATGCGGCTGTGCACGCGGGCGCTATGGTTACTAAGTAACTCTAAACCGTAATGGTCCTGGGGGAATTTTTGCAGAGCAGAGTGATGGATTCTGAGCAGCTTACAGTTTAAAAATGGCCATAATTAAAGATGGCCACAAGTCTGGTCACGTCAGGCTGCTCCTCTCCCAGTTTGTACCATCTGTCCGCACAATCCTCAAACCCCTTGGAAGTGCTAAGTAGGGCAAGTCAGAGAAAAGAAGCTCCTCCACGCTAATCAGTGACTTATCCAAATGCATTCTTAGTAATCTACACTCCCATTTAATCTACCTCTAATACTCTTCATTATGCAGTTGTTAATTAGATATTCAAAATGAATTTCCACAAATAAAGCAAGTGAATGGGGATAGTTATTTTCTCAATAAATACCAAAATTCCTTGACATGGGGATCTTAGATTCATGTGCTTATTTTTTTAATCCAAAAAAAGTCTATGAAAAGCTTTCCAGAGGACAGGGACTTATTGGTTCTCAGACAGAAGGGGGCAAAAATGAGATTTGCACCGTAGAATAAATTGTTTTCCAGATACGCTCCTGTTAAAAAATGTAAGTTAATGGGGTAGATATGAACGTTGACACTATTTGTAAATAAACAAGTTTTATAATTATTAAGCACCCATGTATCTGTCTGCCTGTCGGTTTACCTAGTGGTGTAGGAACCAGGGGGTGTGCGCCCCCCCAATATGTAATTAGGATTCATTCAGTATCATTCACTACAAAGAGACCTTGCCATTAAATTTGTGCCCCCCCCCCCTCCATTTCAAACTCTCTCCTATGTTATTGCGCCTACCAGCTGCTCATGAGTAGTGTCACATGGAATGAAAGACTAATTAATCAATATGAAAAAAATAACATGGACTTTACTGTGTTGAGGAAAACTTAGTAAAAGTTTTATAATACAGGTAGTCGCCGACTTACGATGGAGACGCGTCCCGATGACCGTTTCTTAGCCTATATGCACTGTAATCGTGAGTCATAAATGTAAAGTAATGAACTGGATTCATTTGGCTCATGCAATGTAATAGAAAGTTTCTTCAGTGAATAATCCTGTCTGCAGGAGATGCTTTCGTCCCAGCAGCGTCCCGACGTATCGCACCGCACACACTGCCGTATATGGTCACGGTGCGTTTGGAGCCTTTCCAATCCATCACAGGGCACGGGACTGGGGTACATGCTAGCCGGGATGCCAGTCCATCACAGGGCACGGGGCTGGGGGACACTCTGGGCGGGATGCCAGTCCATCACAGGGCACGGGGCTGGGATACACCCTGGATGGGATGCCAGTCCATCACAGGGCACGGGGCTGGGGTACACCCTGGGTGGGATGCCAGTCCATCAC
>JAODKM010000016.1:1659136-1669719 GCA_026780845.1 Petrocephalus sullivani | reverse complement strand
CCCACACCACCCCACCAACCCCACCAGGCAACAAAAAGAAAGACGCCCTCTCTTTTATCTGCACGCGGGCTGGGGGGGGGGGGGGGGGGGGGGGGGGGTGATGTCCAGTTGGAAATGATGTGAGCAAAGGGGGGAGAGGGACGGATTACATCAGCACTCCCACGCCATCTCCCAGCAGCCCAGACGCGACTCGTGGGCCGCAGGGCCGGCCAGCGAAAGCCTGGGCTTAGGAGAGGATAGGCTGCTTCAGACCGTGCCCCTCGATCCGCCCATTAAGCGTCCCACTGCTGGTCCATCGCTGTCCCCGTGTGTCTCAGTGAGTTACACAGGAATCGCGGCATCTACAGAGCTTTCAGCCTCTCTGCCTGTTAGGCCGTGTAGGATCGCAGTACAGCTGGTACATCAGCGAGCTCATCCCTCAGTCAGCAGTGCCGGAATCCAAGGCCCGGGCCGTCTGATTTGAGATTTGTTTGCGGTCAGTCCATTCAACAGTCCAGATGGCTCGTCAAATAAGAGTGGGTAGCTGTCCAGTCAAGTAATTTACCTTCATATGCATTTTATTCACAGTTGTGGTGATACACCAAACTCAAATGTGGCTTTTCGCTAGTCCATATTTTGGAAACGTCAACTGGCGAAAAATCAAAACCAGTTTTCTAAAAGGGTGTCTGCGGAGGTTTTGTGAATGTTCTTCCCTCTGGGAAAAAATGTTCTGCATTTTTTCAGTCAGCCAATTTCTACACTTCAGTTTATGCAGAGTTTGGGAGGTGCCTGAAATTCTCACAGTGAATACCGTGAAAGAAAATAAATCTTGTCTGAATTATTTCAATGTAAAAAAAATTATAGTAAAGTTTAACCCAAGGGTGATTAAACATGCCCTTTCTTCCTCGATCCAGTTACATTAACTGGCCCTATGTATCTCTCCTAACATTTAACATAAAATACATTAATAACCATGGCAACAGCCACTACTAAGAATAACTACATGTTATGATCCACAGTGTTGCTATTTACAAAGGAAAATATTAAAGTATTTACACAGTGTGCATTGTAAAAGATCAGTGCTGGTGTGTACCAAAATAAGCAGATTCAGAATGAACGCTTCACCACTAGCTTGAGGTCATCCTCCACTTCCTGTTCCTGTTCCCGCAGCTCTGCCTCCTTCCTGCTCTCCCTTCCTGCCTCTATCCATTTCCCTGCCTCGCTCGTCTTCCCCTTCTCATCACCGGGCACTTTACCATTATCATGTGGCGCCGACACTGCCTATCTCTGTGCGCCTACCTTTCTCCGGGCAAAGACTCGTCTTTTAACTGGCTGCCCAGATGACTACCGTAGCGCAAATTTTTTTTCCATTTGACTTGCTTTTCCTAGAAATCTAATTCAGTGTTTATTAGTGTTCGCTTCTCAGAACTAGGCATATTTCAGATTTGCAATTTGGATGGCCCTAAAGGTATGTCAGGTCCTCAAATTTTTGCCAGATGCCCAATTATCATTTCTTAATGAATAATTATATATATATTAGGAATATTCTCAATGACAGCAGACATGCATTTGCTGGCAGAATCTGTTTACAAGAGACATGTGACTAATTATACCGAAAGCCTATTATGAGGATTACAGATCAAGTGGTGCTCTCGTGCGAGAGGGTGTCTTCTATGAGAAGTGCTGCTCATTTTTCGAGCTCAGATGTCAAAATTAGCAGTATGAAAGTAGTTTGTATAAAACTATTAATGCCCACAGTGCTGGGGGCTCGCAGTAACCTTAATTTCAATGCATTGCTTGAAATAATATCGCCAGCTCTTACAGCTGTGTATTGACATAGGAGTAATAGCGATCTTACTACAGTAGTAGTAATAGTCACAGTAACAGCAACAAGCATAGAAAGAATTTGCTAGAGTGGTGACAGTTGAGATGTGTTAGTATGGTTAGTAGGTAATGACACTACTGTTGTGCTTTTAAGTGAGTTCGATTACCGTTATTACAGTGGCGGCCGGTAGCATGAGCTGCTCCTTGGCCGAGTCTAAGCGGCTGGCTGCGGCTCTCGGTAATCTCCCTGCTGCCCTGTCGTACCCGCCGTCAGCGTAGCACCCGTCAGACCGCCGAAAGGTCTAGGAGCCAAACTGAGCAGAATCAAGACACAGGTTTGCAAAGGAAGTGGAAGGGAAGGACAAAGAGGATTTCGAGAAACAGGAGTTCTCAAAACGGGAAAAGGGAGCGTCGGGGGAGATGGTATCAACCAAAGAGGAAGTGGAAGAAGAGAAGGGTGATGGCTAGGGAGAGCAGGGAGAGGAGGGAAGAGGGAGAGGAGGGCGAGGAGGAAGGCACCGCCGGGGAGTCGAAGCCGGGCGGACATTCGAGCTCAAAGCAGCGCACAGAGGCGTCTTCGTTTCCGTAGTTGGCCCAGTACTCCTCCGGATCCAGCTTCGGCAGGGCGGCTTCCTCTTCCCCGATCTCATACTTTGCAGAAAATGATGTAGATGAGGTGGATGGGTTGAGGGGCTTGCCTGAGGAGAAGGGGAAGGCCTTGACTACTTCGGAACTCTTGCTGAAAATGCCCTTGGAGCTGGAGACGGGCTTGGACTTGGAGAACCACCAGCGAGTCTTGGTGCTGAAGGTCGTGGTGGTGGTCCCTGCCAGGGAGCCGGGGTCAGGCAGGGGGCAGAGGGCGAAGTCCATCTCTCGAAGGAAGCGGAGGTCGGAGCCGCGTTTAGGCGAGGGCGCGGTGCAGACCAGCTCGGAGGAGGACACGCGAGACTTGCGGAACCACTCCCAGAGGGCACGGGCCTCACAGCCACATGACCAGGGGTTCCCGTTGAGCCTCAGGAACTGGATGGAGGCAGAGTCCCTCAATACCTGCCCGGGGAGCTCTGAAAGGGAATTGTTGAAAAGGTAGAGGATGGTGAGCCGGCCCATGTCCCGGAAGGCCTTCCGGTGGATCTGTTTGATCCGGTTGTCGTGCATCAGCAAGCGATCCAGGTTCACCAGGCCCCTGAAGACATTTTCAGACAGCGTGCGGATGCGGTTGCCATGGAGGAAGAGGTGGGTGAGGTTGACCAGATCAGAGAACAGGTCATCTGGCAGGAAGTGAAGCTGGTTCTCCTGTAAGTACAGAAACTGCAGGCTGTAGAGCTTGTGGAAGAGGTCATGGGGCAAAGCCGCCAGCCCGCAACGATGCATGTGCAGGCTCTGCAGCTTCTCCAGCCCCCGAAAGACACCCCCTTCCAGCTGCCGCAGATTCGAGTTGTCGCCCAGGTCCAGCTCTTCTAACTCTCTCAGTTCACTGAAGGCTCCAGGCTCGATCCAGGAAATGTTGTTTGAATACAGCCAGAGAACCTAGAAGTGTTGCCATTGGAAAAGGAAACAAAATTGAAGGTGAGCAGGGAACAGGAGTATGAAAATATGGGAAATCATATGTAGGAATATGGGAATCACTTATATGAAGATCGTAACAATAATAGCAGGAACAAGTAGCCTTAAGTAACACTAGTATGATGCTGACATGTTGCGTGTTGCAGAATGGTGCAAAAACACACAGGAGCACACCTGTGTCTCGAAGCCGAAGGAGTCCACACGCAGCTCGGTGATCTGGTTGTTCTGCAGGAACACGCGCTGCGAGTCAAACGGAACACCAGCTGGCACCGAGGTGAAGTTCTGCGACTGACAGCTGACGGTCATGGGCGAAGGGTAGCACACGCACAGGCGAGGGCAGCCCAGGGCCGCGTGGGGCTTCCCAATGATCAGCCAGGTCACCAGCCATAAGGACAAACCACCTAAAGAGGCAGAAAGCACAGGAACGGGGTGGTTACGCGCACGAGGCGGCTGGGACGTGGCAGCAGTGATGAGAGCTGTCCACAAGACTGGTGCTGAATCTTTGTAAAGTTACACAGACTTTCCTCTTGCCACTGATTCAACTTGTGCAGATATCCTAGTAACATTTCTGGTCAATTTTATGTCTCAGAGCAAATATATAGTAACTGGTTGAAGTTACATTATACAAGGTTTAGTTAATTGAATGGATGATGGATGGACGTATTAAAACGGTTATGATTCAATGACACATTTTTATTGGTATTATTTCGATGATTACACCATTACATAGACGATTAATAGCTTTTTTTAAATAAACTGCTTAGAGATGCAAAGATTTCCATGTAAATTCTTGATAAAGGAGTAAATTGAGAGTAATAAAGCGTGTCTATTCACTAAGTGCCAACTTAACTGCACGTTAAGTTTGGGGTCCCGAAAACGTACAAAAGGCATTTGAAAACCGATAGAGCTCCATTTCGGTTCCCATGTATAATTAAAAGACGATCCAAAAGGGTCGGATAACAGGAAACAATAACGATCTATCAAAAATAGTACTTGAAATAAATAAATAAATGGAAGTCTGTGCATCTGCCGGTGGCTTACAATGGACTGAGCGTGCACAGTTAATTTGGTAGACGTTGAACGAAATTGTATAAAAATACATTGTGGGGAGGCATCTAATGTTACACAGAGCAATGCCGTCCCTTCTAGGTATTCTCTCTTGCACTTAGTTTGAATTTTCACGCGTTGGTTTCACATGTTGAAAGTTTTTTTTGTCTGTTTGTACGATAACGAAATAAACTTTAAAACACTCAATCCCGCCGCGTAGTACATCAGTAAAATCTTTTACGATGATTCAATTACGTTCTTTATGCAAGAATAGAAATTACATTGTGGCCAGTACAAAAATCTGAAAGACCGACACTTTTGAACTTCTGCTACTTAATTACACGCTCTCAGAAAATAGGGTACCAATTTGTACATTGAGGGTACAGCCCCAGTGACAAGCAAAGGTACAAATTGGTACCTTTTTTCTGAGAGTGCATTTGCGGTCACGGTCTGGGATGCAGACCCAGCAGCAGTCTGCTGTTTATATATGCATTATACCTAATTAATACGGAAAATATGACATGCAATTGTTTTCAAATCCCGGTTTTCAAAATAGCAGTTGCCTATTATATTCAAATCCGGCATCTGACAGTGAATATGCTGCAGAGATACGGACAGAAACATGCATGAAAGCAGAAGCGGACTCACTCTTGAAGTTGCGGGTGCCGGAGGTGCGACGGCGCCGTGTAGTCGAGCGATTCTCCATCCCGAACCAAAGCCGAAAGCGAGTTAGCCTGAGGCGTCGACGAGCTGCCTGCTATCTCCGCTGAAGTTCAGCTCTGGTTTGCGAGTCGGGTTTGTCGGCGGGACTCGGTGGCAGCTCTGCCGATCGGCACCCGCTTTATATGCGGAGCCCGCCGGCGCCTACGATGGTGGGCAGGCACGGAATCTCTCATACGTAAGCAGCCGGGTCAGGTCCTCTGAAGGAGGGATGGGCGCTGGGAGGGGAGGAAGCGATGGAGGATGGAGTGTGTGGGGGGGGAAAGGGATTCGCTTACTATTCAGCTGGGAGGAGGATACGGGCAAAATATCAATATATGTTTCTTGGCGATAAAAAAGCCGTTTTTTTGCTTTTGATGCGTCTTTGAATGACACCAAACAGGACGTAGGAAATAACGAGCGCAGTGACCCCCCCCCCCCCCCCCGGGGAGCAAAGGGAAGAGATCAGAGGCGGAATAAATCATTTTACTTAAAAGTGAAAAAATAAGGACGGATTACCTAACTGCCTCTTCTCTTGGCAACGAAAGTGTTTCCGTAACTCCAGTAATTATTTCCTTACCCTTAATGATACCCTACTGCTTTCTATGTAGATAGATTTATTGATAAATATTCAAATACTCCCGTGATATGTCATAACAAGGCGCAGGTGGAGAAGTCACCATAATTACGTATTTTATTTTCCTTGTTTGTTAATCTCAGGAAAGTACTGTATCAGAGTTAGTGTGAATATAAAATAATTGTTTGTGTTTGTGCTCAAAATCAATTATCAAACGGCACAAACTACTCCGCTGGTGTTTGGATTATTCTAAATTGGTTTTAGTTGCCAGACAGTGGAGCGAATGACCTGCATCATTACAGTAGCTATTGATGTCAAACATGAATATGTACGATGTTTATGCTTCATTGCAGTGAATAACTGTACGACTGAGTAAGACCAAGAGGACCAGAGTGTGGGATTTGAGTCAGGAGTCCTGACATGTGACACATCAAAGGTTCCCTATTCGTCCTAATTGCTCTCACATCACTGCAGATGCTACCCTATACACTTCTGTTGTTGGATATGACATGTGTGAAGTTCACATTGTTGAGAGTTCCATTGTAAAGTTCTCATTTGTTTGAAGTTCTTTTGCTAAAGTTCCCATAGTTGGGTGTTCTGTTTCTAAAGTTCTAAAGTTCCAGTTGTTAGGAGTTTCATTTCTTAAGTTCCCATAGTTGGGAGTTCTGTTTCTAAAGTCACCATTGTTGGGAGCTCCATTTCTAAAATTCGCATCGTTGGGTGTTCGGTGTGTAATGTTCTTGTCTTGAGTTCTCTTTGTAATGTTATTCTTGTTATTGGGGGTTCTATGTATACTGTTCTTACTGTTGGGAATTCCGTGCGTTAAGCCCACAAGGTTGGGAGTGCCACCCGACAGTGTGAAAAGAGTGGGCTCTACACGGCAGCGCGCAATGGCAAGTCTTTGCGGGCATTCATAAAGCAAAAACAAAACAAAAAAAACAATGAATGAATGACTGGTGCCGATCCCTCCTACAGGGCCGCGCGCGAGCGTCGTGTGCGCTCTGTTCCTGAGCGCGTCATCCTCAGCTGCGTAGGCGGCTGCCAGCTACACGCTGACATTTGGGCGTGCAGTGCGAAGCGCGGCACGGGGGGTGGTATGGAGCTGACGAGGGAACACGAGGCGTGGGATCAAACAGCTGACCGGGGAGGTGGTGGGCTCCCCAGGCCGCTAACCACAGCGCCCAGTCTCTGAGCGGCCCCGTGCCCATCAGCGCTAATGATTGGGGGCTGCTTCCAGGCCATCTCTCTCTCTCGTTCTCTCTCTCATTCCTTCTCCCTCCTCCACCTCCCCTGCCTTATCAGCCCTCTGATTCAGCGGCACGCTGACATTTGATCTTGTGTATACACAGCCTGTCCAAGGGGGGCTCTGTCCCACATGCCACAGACCGTGCCGAGAACATGCCGGCCACTGTTCCTCACACATGTGGTGGACCACGCCTGGAAGCCCAGCCAAATGGACGGACAGGGCGTTCCGA
The DNA here is from genome assembly GCA_026780845.1 of Petrocephalus sullivani. Classification (NCBI taxonomy): domain Eukaryota; kingdom Metazoa; phylum Chordata; class Actinopteri; order Osteoglossiformes; family Mormyridae; genus Petrocephalus; species Petrocephalus sullivani. Next base: position 1,662,555 of record JAODKM010000016.1, on the reverse strand, counting down.
GCAAAGCGCACGTGCTGCTGGCATGGCGCTGGTTACCCTTTGGACGCCAAAACATGATGAACACAGTGTGCGAACCCAATTTGGGCCGATTTTTGCGATGATGCACAGTAGCCCAGTAGACTGTGTCCCTGAGCTGTCAAGAAGGGTAAATTGTTGGGGTAAATTACTGCACCAGCATCAAAAAAGACCACAGTCAGTAATAGTGTTTTTCCGCAACAAGCTGTGACTTATACATCACCTTTTTATATTGTACATTACTTTTACAAATACATGGATAATCTATACATGGCTTATTGACAAAAGTGTTTTCAAATATGTTCTCTGTTGTTGGATAAATATTTGGATAACTATCATTCTCCAATCATTAAAAATTTCCAGTTTTGTAAGATCATTGGGCACCTTCTGTCAGCTCGAGTCCAAAAGGGATCCATTAAGCAATTTCCCTTAGGGGATCAATAAAGTATCTTTCTATGCTCTATTCTATATTATGTGCCGCGTCGCTTTTACGTAAAATGTGCGGCGGTTGACTTCTGTGCCCATGAATGACGGGTCCATGCGCCTTCCTGTGTCTGTCGTGTCCCTGATCTGTGCCTTTCCGACGCCTAGGTGCGATCCGTCATCACTTGCCTTTTTTTTTCCCCGCCACTTCTGTCTGTGCTGAACTTCATTCCCATCCATCAGTCAGTGGGTTGAAGTGAGGAGACAGACTCACTTTCCTCACCACTTTGGGGAGGGTGCTTACTGAGGGACTCGGCACTCTCCATCGCGCCCCCAGACCAGATTCATCACATGTGTGTTTTAGGGAGATGTGAGATCATGCAGACTTGAAATTACAAGCCGACAACCAATAATGGAAGGGAGTGGATGTGGTGAAAGGCGAACGGAAGTCTAAATATGGACCAGAGGGCTTTATTGTTCCCCGCTCAGTTCTGACGGCTGCTTTTCAGTTCTGCTGTCTCGTGTTGTCATGGTTATTTCCATAATTTCCTGCTTTTATCTTTGACTTGATCCAGTTTTCATAGCAGTTTGTAAGTCATACATGGTATCATACAGAATATTACAGACAAAGGTCAGTTTACATAGATCCCTCTTGGCCAAGCTATCATCAAGCTGTATTTTTCAAATTTTTTCAGGGGTCTCCAACTCCGGTCCTGGAGAGCTACTGTCCAGTAGGTTTTCTCTCCTACCTGCCTTCTGATGAGCCACACCTGTTCTCAGGTACATACCAGGAACAGGTGCGGCTCATTAGAAGCCAGGTGGAATAGAAAACATACTGGACAGTAGCTCTCCAGGACCGGAGTTGGAGACCCCTGCCTTAGATAATGTTTTCACATAAAGTGGCCTACTATTTTTATCCAGGTCAAACATACAATGGTATGATCCCTGCCTAAACCTTAATCAGCATAAGTTCACGCCTCTCAACTGCTATGCTATCTGATAATCAGATAACCGGGTGTATCAATGTTTTTGTGATACTTCCCAACTGCTTAGCACCGCACACATTAATGGTAATCTCACGGACACCCCCTCGCTTTTGTTCTCCAAGTCCAGAGGGAACTTAAAAAAAATCGACTCCCCACGCCCCCCTCCAGCAATCTCTCCCACGCGCAACCACCATGCACCACGCACATCGTGCAAAAACAGCCGAGTCTGCGCTCTCTGCCTTCCTGTGTGTGGCCAGGCGTCCGTGTCAGTGTGTGCGAGCGTGTGTGTGAGTGCCTAGCGCGGCGGGTTCACGTCAGAGAGCGTGCACACACACTACTCAGTGCTCTCTCTTTCTCCCATGGTAGAGACATGACAGAAATAGCCGGAAAACACATCACCTCATTCCTTGTCACTTGCTCATTAAATAATTCCCCCTCCACCCTCTCCACAACTCCCTCCTTCCTCTATTTTCACCAGTTCATTCATTAGTTTCTTTATTTTTAAATAATGACAGTCAGATTTTGATCAGAGATGACGCAGGCTGGCCCGAACGCAGCCGTGCCGCTGAACCACACCGGGGAGAGACAGACTGGGGGAGGAATTCAGAATTAAGCTAAAAAAAATTATGGTGGGAATTACATTATGAGAAGGACCCCTAAATAGTTCATACTAATTCTGATAAAATTATGTTTTGAAGGTAGTTCATTATTTATAGAGAAGGTCTATTGTGCTTCAGAATTATCTCTTAATTAGCAAGAGGTGATGTAAATGGCCAGAATGCAGTTACTGAATGAGAATATTATTGTGATTTTTTATTTTACTTCTAAGATAAAGCATTATTCTTTAAGAACAACCTTTAATACATACATACTTTCATGCGCATAATTATTTCTCATAGAAAGCAAATTATGTCCAGCTGAATTTATTTTTTAGAATTCAAAATAGAAAAGAAAACTATTTCTGATTAAGCAAAACTTGCGTGCCTTTGGGGGTTCTCACATTTGTTATTCAATTTCATACATCAGGATAAATTGTGGATGTGTCGAGATTGCTTGACACCATTCTAAGAAATTCTTTCCAGAATATCATACATATGGCTCTCAAATGAGGATTCATCAGCACTGCTGTGGTACAATGTGGAGTTAACGTAAATTTTAATATAAATTTTAAATGAGAAATGTATGCAAGAGTTTCCTTCAATACACATAATGTTAAGGCAGAATTTGCAGTTATTTCACTTTCAGCTAAAATACCTGCACTGTAGCAGTGTCAATACCAGTAAATCTGCTAGTCATTGTATCAAATCAGTGTATCAAACCAGTTCAGATGTTCAAAGGTCCAGCTGATACCGTGAGCTGGTTTTAACCTTAGCAGGGAGAATACATAGCACTGACCACCACCATTGAGCATTCCAGAACACTAGGTGGCAGTAAATGGTTTTGTGTTGCCAGCAAGCATGGTGCCGCTGAGAAAGCTAGTGCAACTGGGTACAGGTGATGTATCGATAAGCTCTGACGTTAACGGTATGGCTTTCGGTACTGGAGAAATTAATAAATCAGTTTTTTTTATTTGTGTAAAAACATAATCTCCCTGTTTATCTGACCAGCTCCGTTGTTGATTAAAACATTAACCTAGAGCGCTGTCTCGTGTGAGATGGACGGGGAAACTCACACGCGTCACACACAGTCGCTGGCGTCGATACCCGATCTGCAGGCGCATGCGCAAAGCTCTGTTCTGCGTATGGCTGTCTGGCATCCGCTGGACCCTGCCCGATCGAGTATGCGCACAAATTAAAAATTTAATACATTGTAAGATATGAAAGCAGACGTACACAATCACATGATACTTAATATCCATTATAGACATAGAAATATATGACAAGTACAGTCTGCCTGTGCTTATATATATATATATATATATATACAGTCCCTGACAAAAGTCTTGTCGCTTGTGTACAAATTGAACTCAAGTGCCGCTGAAATATATTTCTAATC
>JAODKM010000016.1:1624175-1643315 GCA_026780845.1 Petrocephalus sullivani | reverse complement strand
CCAAACCCCCCAGCCCAGGAGATCCAACAAAAGTTTTAGAATTTCTCCCAAAGTCACGGGGAACCAACCCAAGGAGGAAGAGTCAATTAAACCCCCCCCCCCCCCCCCCCCAGACAGCAAAGATGGCCTCTCTGGCATATGCTGCTGCATTGTGGCCATTCAGAGCCATCCAGGCCATAAGGCATCTTAATGTGTCCTGTATGGAGTGATATTCCCGCTAAGGTGCCTCGTTCCCATGTGACAGGGGCCTGACACACTGTCCGTAGCCTGTTTGCTGAATGGCACACCCAGGTGTGAGCAGAGAAATGTACACGGCAGATATGCTGGCGTATTGGAGCCTAAGGTGAAGTCATCCGTTACTCTGGTAACGCTCTACCCACCGGAGAGGGCTTTAACCACATCTGAGGCATCACCCCTTGTCAGCTGATGCCTCATAATTTGATTTTTGAATATGATTATACCTTCACTCACAGCTCAAATGCAATGAGTGTCAATCTCCAAAATCTTTGCTTGGATTTGGAAATAAAGTTGTGGAAGACAAGCTCATTGTTTAAAAATCGCGAGCCTGTGTTCTCATGGTTTGTCACAGGCAGCATTCTAGAAGACAAATTTTGGCACTGACACATAGGGGGGAGGCTGTCAAATGCGACGTCTCACCGGTCATTGTGTGAAGTGATGTCATGTGGTTATTGAGTCACCCAATGAGAAGTATGATGTCATTGGGTCAACTCAAATTTATCTGATTATTTCACTAGTGTTACAGCAATGCGTCACCTGGTCACCTGATTAGAATGATTAGTGTTAAGTGGGATAATATCGCATGATGTCACCTGGATATCTGACACTGGGTCATTACATCATCTGTTCATCTTGGTGACATCAGATGGCCATTAGATGGCACCTCATGCCATGTCCAGGCTCTGCTATGACCTTTTGATCTGTTTCTCAACATGAATCTGGACAACACAGTATTTGCCTTGGATCCACATAAGATCACTAGTTCATGGGGGATTAACGCAGTATGACAAGTCAGCCATTTTTAACGTAAAGCCAGATGTTCTGGGTGTCCTATATCGACACAACCGTAAGAAATACTTAGGACACCTAAAGGAAGAATAAAAATGCTCCAGAACTTTCTAGAAAACTTTGGAGACCTTATTTGTTATCTTGTGCGTAGTTTATGCTGTTGGAATAGATTTATATGAGGCAACCTGTGTACGAAACAGTCTATATACAGGTAGTTCCTGTTAAGGACACCTGAGCCATTTCTAATAAAAAATCAGGTTAAATAAAATTGTCCGTAATAATGTACATATGCATCACTTTGCGATGGTTATGAAAACATTGCATGGCTTCAGTTTGAGTTCGTCAGTTTGAGGTACACTGCATAACTGTATGTGGTTACTTTTATTATTAATTTATTATTATTATTATTATTATTATTATTATGTACTGTATTATAATTTTTTCTGACTAACCAAGAAATTTGACTGAAAGACAGACTTAGATAGCAGATGTTGTTCGTAAGCTGGGCACTACCTGTGCTAGGCAGGGGTGTTTTGATGTCACTGGTGCTGAGGATTGACGCTGAAGATGGCCCTTTACCCCTGGCTCCGCGAGCAGCCCCAGATCGGCGGGCAGCCGTTCCTGTCAGCCTTGAGCGCCACAGTCCGCCAGCAGCTGCTTATTCCAAGGTCGCCGGGGCTCGCACCACCGCTGCTAGTTTAGTGAGAAGTGTGGGCATGCCTCCCAGGTCCCATGAGGTAGGTTTGGACGTGTGTGTTTATTTAGTGGGGTGGGTTCATGCTGGGAGTTTCATGTGGCCTAGCTCTTGCCATTGAGAATTCTGAAATTGTCCCAGGGAATTGATGCTCGATTTTTAGAGACGCCACTTGACAGGAGCACATGGCCATTCAGACGCAGATATGCCTGTGTGGCAGTGGTGCCCCGCGACTCCGTCCACACATACAATACTAACAAAGGAATTCCTAGTGAAGCGAAATGTGACAAAATCCTAGCCTTTTAGCTAAGGTGAGCACATGGATCATGATGGTATTACGTAGCCGCCTGTGCTGACCTGACTTAGATGAGGTTGTATATCAAAATGATTTAATTTGCATGTAACATTTCTTCGGTTTTGGTCCTGGAAGACCTCCACCCATGGTCCCTACTTAGCATGTAACAGCCGTGCAGATGCCGACCTGGACAAAGAACCCGGGGCGCTATTTATTTCAGAGGCCTGGTCGAATTTGTGTCCCCCATGTTGACTCATTATGTTTACAGATATATACTCCCAGAAGCAGGAACGAAATGCATTTCAGCTAATCTGGAGGACACGGGCTGCGCCTTGACACGTGCGACCCCTCATTAGTCATGGCGGCCTGTGACTCGAATCCTCGCCCACATTAATTTACTGTCGGAGGGCAGGGGGCTAGCGAGGCAGCTGTTGCCTAAGATCCTGTCTTTGAGCCCCCCCTGGGGGTCCCACCTGTCCCGCCCCCATTAAGAAAGGTGCAGCTGGACGTGACAGCTGGAAATGATCCAGAGTTGGGGGTGAGAAGGTGTCCATGTGTAGAGGAGGTCAGTGATACAGCCGTGTGATTCTGAGAGTGCCCATGCACAGCTTACCTGCGTAAACCGGAGGTCTTTCGGGGTCTCCTTGTCCCCCTTCTGCCTTGAGACAGCTATCCTGTGGTGCTTGGAGTGAGGTAACAGACGGAACCTGACCCCGTTGTTCTGCTCCATCTCTTCCATAGAAAATTAGTGACAGTTACGGGCAGGACTATGTTGACCAGTTGTCCCCTTCTGCTGTCCGTTGTTGGGAATCGTACGAGTGCGCTTCTGTTCTCTCTCTCGTTCTCTCTGTTTCTTTGTTTAACTCTGGGGCTTATCTGGCTCGCCCGTTTAACTCGTCGCGGTGGGTAATCAGAAAAGACCGGCTCAGTGCGTGTTTGAACAGCAGGGCTGGGAGGGGTACTAGCACATGGGGCACTTAGTACTTTTTTATTCCCACCGAACTGATCTGTTCGGCTCATTTCGAGTCTGGGTTTAATGAGAAATCCCCACGTAGGGGGATGATTCACACAGTCTTTCTACAAAAGACGCTCTCAGGATCCACGGTGGGGAGAAACTGGGCTGGAAAACGCGGCGCGGGTTTGGTGCAGGTGCAGCGGTCGGGGGGCCGCTGTGCAGCATCTCGCTGTCCATCTTCATGGACCCTGACCACAAAACAGCTGGGATCTGCTCACCTGCCACCCCAGCCCCCCCACCAGCCCCCAGTCTGTCCCCCGTTTCGGCTAGCTCCGGCCTGGCTGGGCCGCTCGATGGTGCGGCCCCTCTCTCCCCTACGGGAAGTGTGCGCTGATACCCGCGACTTATGGCCGTCATGAGTCATGGAGCGAGACGTGATATAAAGTAAATTCTGCATTCCTGGAATAACACCGGGAGCTGCGTGCTGTCTAAGGTTATATATGGCCCGCTTCCTGGAGGGACCCCCTAGCGACTGCTGCGCTGGTGGGCCACTGGGCCGTGCTCCCCCCCCCCACTGAGTGACACTATGCTGCTGTCACAGCAGCAGAGATGCAGCAAAAATTTAATTGCCGCCGTTATCTGGAGTCTAACTAGCTGTAACCGCTGTTACGGCCCAGATACAAGTAAACTTAAACCAATACATGGCTCAGTAGTTGCAGTAGTGTCTGTTTTAGGCTTTTGACAATGGAAATGTTTTTTTTATATATATACTTTACGTATCACTTGTTCTCCCTCAGAGAAGATTTCGTGCTGGACTGGAGTGTTAGGCTTAATTGCTGGAAAGGAGGCTTTATACTCAAGCCACGAATGTAAATTCGACAGCTAGAAGACCCCCCCCCCCCACAAAAAAAAAGCTTGTAGGTCACGGCTTATTAGTAGGTTTCCTATCGGTATCATAGCGGAGGGTCTTCTCACTGGAAGCGGATTTCTGTTTTGGACAGGGGGATCAGAACAATTACAAGGTGTGCGAGAGAGAAGTAAGTGGCAGCTGTTAATTTATCTTATACAGTATACTATCTGTCCATCCATTTCCAGTACGTCTTCAATTTGGGCTGTGTAAGTCTGCGTCCCTGGGGGGTTGTCAGGCTGTCACACAACGAGATGTGAAGAGAACACACACACATACTTGTATTCATATCTTTGAGGGGACTGTCCATTCATTTCTATGGGCATAACCCTAATCCCAACTATGACACCCATAACCCCTACCCAGCACTAACCTTAACCATTAGTAACCGAACAAATACAAGACTTTTGGAATTTTTACTTTTTTCATTACAGTGACAGATTTTTATATAATTGCGTTTCCTCCTCTGGAGACAGAAACAGGTTTGGTTCATTTGGTCCCCCTATAGGCACGCACACACACAGCGTAACGCAGCATTTTAGGACACCCAGTTTCAATAGGACCTCTACCATCGTCTAGATGTGTCATTTCAGTGTGGTCTCAGTGCAGTGTGTGCAGAAAATTAGCACAGCCCAGTGAGAAGAAAAAAAAAAAACAGAAAAATGTGCCAAACTATGCAAGACGGCTGAAAGGGAAAACAACTCCTTTGTGTTACCGCGGAGACCCATAGGGTGTCCGGAGGCCCTCTGCGGATCTCACTCTCACCTGTGCCCACGCGTGCCAGAACGACTGCTGGGGGAGGGTGGGACGCCGCCCCCATCACGTCCATCAGCGAGACGCCAGCTTGTGGGCGTGTGGGCAGCTGGCGCGGGGGGGGGGGGGGGGGGCGCGCGGGGGCGCGGGGGGGGGGGGGGGGCGGGGGGGGGGGGGGGGGCGCGCCCCCGGAGCGGGCGGGGGGGCGGGGGGGGGGCGGCCCCCCCCCCCCCCCGGAGTCGGCGCTGATGGGCCTGCTGGGCGATCGTACAGCGGCAGCGGTGTTTAAGCGAGACGACGCGCGGCTGGGCTTTCCTCGGGACGGCGTAGCTGCGCCGCACTGACGGCGTGTTTTGTTGCAGCCGCTGGCTGCCGCGTTAGCTTAGCTGCGTTAGCCTAGCAGCGTTAGCCTAGCCGCGTTAGCTTAGCAGCGTTAGCCTAGCCGCGTTAGCTTAGCAGCGTTAGCCTAGCAGCGCCGCGTCCGGCCACTGGACGCCTGGCTACTTTGAGTTGCCTGTCCGGTCTGGCTTTGTGGGCTCGGGCTGTTTGTTGTTTGTCACGTTTAATTCCTGGCTGGAGGTACCTGCCTATACCCAGAGTAACGGCGGCGGGGGGGTCATTCTCTGGTCCCTTCCTTTTGTCTGGCCAGCCTTCGGCGGCACTCGTGTCGGGTTTATCCGCCTGCTTCGGGGGGGTTTGCTGCAGTATGTGCGCGTTCGGCACGAATATCGCCGCAATTCGTGCCCTTTTATCGGGGCCCCGGGAACTTTTTCCCTCCCCCCTCGGATGGGAGGCTTGGCCGGCTGCCCGCACGATGCGATACGGCCTCGGGCCGGCCACGACGCTCTGCCCCCGGCCGGACGCGCACCCTTTAAGGCGCCCTTTATTTATTTCATTCCGCAGGCAGACACAAAGGGGAAAGTTGGCTCGCTGGCCGCCTAGCCGCGTACGTTCGGCCGGACCCCGGCTCCCCGGCCGCTTCGCTCCCGCTGTCACCCGCGCCGGGCCGGCGGGCGGCCGCGTCCCCGCCACATTTCTCGTTATTCCTTTAACTTCCGAAGAAAAGGCGTTTTAATGAATAGTCGCCGCTGTCTCTCGGGCTGCGGTACCGCGACGCCCCGCAGCCGGTCCCGTCGTAGCCCGGCAGCGCGGGGTGTAGCCGTGGCGCCCCGGCCGTAGGCACTGTGCCCTTTCCGTGCGGGCGCCGCATGCACCGCAGCTTAAAGTGCTGAGCCGTGTTGTTTTTTTGGACAGCTATTCTTATTCTTAAGTTAAATATCAACATTTTTTCTTTTCTTTCTTTTTTTTTAGTTTGACTAAGAGCCCTTGCGGCATTAGCGGAGGTAGCGCTGTCACCTGATACTGCAGACGGGGCAGCTGGAACAACAGGTAAGGTAGGAGAAGGGATTCGTGCCTTTGTGTGTGATGTCCGCGCCGAATGCATTGTTCTTGCCCTTCATTCCGTGCCTGAAAAGAGAATAGTAAAGTTTCACTGCTAACTGGGTGCCATTTCTGCTAAGATCCGTTTATTTCCTGACATTGGCTTGAGAAAGTGGCCCCACGTAGAATCGTGAATATGCCGAAGAGGTTCGGTTAAATGTTTTTTTGTTTTGTTTTTGTTTCCATTTGTCTTGGGATACATGCTTTCGCCTGGAACATTTTAAGTGTCCTGGTCAGGCAGCTTGAGTGTCTGTGAAGCCGCATTTGTTGCCAAAGTTATAGGCGTCCTGAATGAAAGGTGTTGAATTTTGTCCGTTTGGTAAATCTAGGTAAACTGGTATAATTGGTCTGAGAAGGGAGGTTGATGACTGGATGTGTGTTAAATTTCAGCTTTGGTGCTTTTTAAGAACCTGTTGGGTGGGTCCGTGATCTAATGTGTCTAGGAGGGGCTGGGTGTGGTTAATCCATCTCTGTGTGAAATACGCCTTCTTCAGTTAAGCCCATTAATGTGACAACGCAAGACATGTTTTTAAATCTGTGGAAATTACGGTCTAAAACGTGTTTCTTAAGTTTAATATGCAGTTTTTATGATTGTTATTACTGGATTTAATCTTGTATTGGATATTCAGATTTTTGCTATTAGTTTTAATACAAACTAAAAGCTCCTCCACTGATCAGCACTTGTGGGTTTTAAATGCATGTGTGTTAGCTGTTCGTAAGCCACCTTGCTGGAAAGAATGCCAGATAGTTTGTGCTTAAAAATGATCTACGTATAACAGTCAGTTTCTCTTGGGAGAATTGGCTAGCTGCCTTTTCTTTGGTGTTTCTTGACGTGGATTGTTGCAGTGTATCATATTCATATGCTGCTTCAAAGCAGGATGTCTGCACTGGTCTTGGGTTTGCAAATGGCCCGGTGTGGCCTTGCCCGCATGTAAACAAACCGGGAGCTGCCTTGGCAGAGCAGTAGCATGGTTGATGTTGGGGATTAGGTTGGCGTTTCCCACCTGCCACCTGAGAGTTCTTTTGGAATTCTGTTAATCTTATGCTGTGTGGTATATAAATAGATAAATATGTATTTTGTATCAGTATATGTTCACACTATCAGACAGTATCTGTATGTCTGATCTTTGTGTAAGAATATTCCCCCATGTCACCGGCTGGCTTTTATGTATGCAGGTGTTCATATGCCATTCCATCAGTCAGACTTTATTAAATTAATTTCATCACAGTGAACTTAGTGTTCCACAGTGTCAGGACAATTGTCTGGTCAGGACTTCTCATTTTTCAGTGGTGTAGTGTACTTATGGTGCACTGTGTGTAGTGCCGCAGTTCAAAGTGGATCAGCTGGGTAAAACCCCACATCTCATTAGGACATGCAGACTTAAATCACTGGACGATTAAAACAAACAACTTTACTCGAATCACTAGTCCTACTCCCTGTTGCGCATGAGAGATTGAGCTGGCAGCAGTGGTGTGTTTGCGTGGTCAGACAGCCTGGCAGAGCCATAGATATTCAGTTGCCTTTCACCTAATGACTAATTTGCACATGGTTTCAATGTGGCTGTGTAGGCAAAGGAAGTGCCTTTGAGATGTCTGGTACCATGCAGTTGGCTTTGAAAATCAAGACTTCAAAATCTTTGACACACTAGCAGAATGTCAAAGAGGCTTGCTGTAAAGTACTTGGTGGCTATTATTTTGGTAATGGTATATAAAAATAATTTGAAAGAATTTGGCCATGCGGTGGGTCCTTATTGTCCTTGCCAGAGTGGCATATTTTACGGCTTTTGGGAGTAAAGCTGTATGAAGCCGGTTGCTTGCTATAGGAGTAGTATGCTGATTATTTCACACACGGTTAACATGCTGCCGACTTGCTGGGCAAATGCAGCCGTGTCCCCATTTTCATGGCGAAGCGAGATCTGCTGAGATGCTGGTTGAGAGGGTTAAGTCAGCTCTGCTCAGGTCACGTGACTGGCTTGCCTCTGCACCTCATGAACCCTGTGTTGACACTGAACAGGGCTAAAATACATTGAAAAGAGAGGACACTGACTGACTAAGTGGTCTGCTGGGTTCATTGACACCACACCAAGGGAGGGTCACATCTGGTAAAGAATGTGACCCCCACAGTAAAGTGCCACATGCTTAACAGTAACTTTAATACTACAGGGAATTGTAGCAGCTTGATCTCTGCCTGTGGTGGTAGAGAGAGGGTTACTGCAATGCTGTGCTGGCATGTGATTTTTTTTTTTTTATAGAAAAAAGTGGTTTGGTGTGTAGCTCCAAGTGCTTCCTGTGGGTTTAAAGCACTGTGTGGAGATCTGGTGTTTCAGGGTCATTCAGTCTTCGTCAGCAGCCTCTCGCAGGCTTCCTCTTGAACGCCTGCCGCACCGCCCCGCTTCTGTGCTAATCTTATCCCCAGCCCTTTTGCTTCTTGGCGTACTTTCTGAGTCTTTCACAGTACCTTCAATACTTAGTCTTATGCCGAATGGAGCTAAAGTGCAGTCGAACATGTGTGTGATTGTTTTTTTTCTTTTTTCGACCCCCATTTAGAATTTTTTTTCCTTTTTCACCCAGTCCCTAAGTTTTATTTTTAAACATGTATGTATTACTGTCTTCCAGTGCTGTCTTGTGATTTTTAATAAGTCTCTGACTAACAACTGTTCATAGAGATGAGTAAACTAACTCACAGGTGTCCACAGAGCCTCTGTGCTGGGTAATAAAAGGATCAGCTATGTGAGACGGTAGTAATGTCAGTGTCTGTCATAGAACCAGACCTCACTGAGTCTGTGGAGTTATTCAGTGATACCTCTCATCCCTGGCTGTGTTTTTAGTGAGACCATGCAGCTGTGTGTGATGACTGTTGCCAGCTGTGGCCCTTGTTGCATAAGAAAGGATTCCTTTATTTTGCTACCAGTAAAGGTGCCGACGGCTGGGTAGGTGCAGAGGGAGGGGCGCATGCGTAGTAATTAGGGCTGTGAGTGTATGTGTTGAATTAGGGCGTGAAAAGTGTGTGTGTGTGTATGGGGGGGGGGATTGAAAACAGGAAAGTCCCCATGTATTTTCAGCAGTCAGGTGGTGCTAATGTCCCCATTGTTTTATAACTGGGTGTGGAGTGTGCAGCGACTGTCCGATACTATAATAACAAGAACATGGACCTGCTGTTTTTGCCTGAAAAACCAGGAAAACCAAAAGCTTTGTTGTACAGCAGGACAAAGCCTGGCTTCCTGCTGCCAGGAATTACTATCATTCCAGGTTACATGATGCATTGCTGTCCAGGCTAAAAACACTGAGGTCTACTTTCGATAATCTGACTGTGAAGCGTCTGTTTGTATGCTGGATCACAGACACGTGTCTCGAGTGCCCGCATATGGGTATGTTGCATGCCTGTGACTCATGGGAAGCCTGAATGTACAGTTACTGACATAATGCTGTGCCATATGGGTGTTTCTACACACACACGCATATATATTTTCAAAAGCAATGTGAAAGATGGAAATACTGCTAAGAGAATGTAAGAGTTCAGTCTTGGGGGTGTACCTCCTGTGTGGCCGTAAGGCAAGGAGGTAGCAGAAGATCTGGGAGGAAAATTGGCTAAGAGCAAAGGAGGAAGAGGCTGGGAAGGAGTGGGTGGTGACGAGGAAGACCGGACGCACCTGACTGATGTGGCGATGAGATAGTCGGCCTGTTGAATTCCTGATTAACACTGTAGTTCCTCGGCAAACTGCTCATTGTAGGCCTTTGTGTTTCTGCTTCTGTTTCTAGGTTCTAAGATGATAACTTGATTCAAATTTGTTGTTTTTGGATGTCAAGGATTGGAGGCAGTCGAAATGGGGGTGGCACTAGATCTGAAGAGAGGAAGAGAAATGGGCAGGATGAGAACAGAGCAGTAGAAATGGTCACTCTTGCCTGTGTTGAGATTTGAGGATTACCACTTGAGGTCCTTTCCCTGTGGAACTCCAACACAGACTCATAACATCCTGTTACTCAGGAAGCTGCGATATTCAGAAAAGAATGCAGGGGGTCATGGTTGGTGGGGGGTGGAGTGTTTTCATTGTTTGACAAAATTCATGCTTGGGTGTAAATGTGTTGCTGTGTGTCTGCTGGGGGTTTCTGCCAGCATCATTGGAGATGATATGGCTGAGAAGCTCCGACAGGTCCCTGCCAGTCCCTCATGCTCCTCCCGATCGGCAATGTCTGCTTCCAGCATCCTTAGACAGAATAGGAAATTTGGTCATCTTTCTGCCGAAATAGACTCATAAATGGAAAAAAGTGAACATGTATGTTTTTAATAATAAGGATGACGCATATGTATCAGTTTAACGTCCAAGAAGTGTTTGCAAGATAATTCTGCGGTGCAAATTCCTGGCATGATGACCGAACTTACATGCCCGAAATGGGCAGAATTATGCAGCAGTAACCGAGAAACTAAAATAAGCGTTAAATACTAAACCCTAGACGCGTGTGTCAGTAGAAGCGCAGGTCAGCGTTAGACATTCTTCGCTTGATTTGTGTGTATCCCAGCTGCTGCCATGGCATCTTTCACTCTGCTTAGACACGCCCCTTTTTTGTCTCATGGATTAAAAAAAATACAACTGTGAATGTTGTGTAACACTTAACCCACACGGCAGATTAAAGTGGACCGATGGGCACCACAGACCATCTGCTGGTTAATTATACATCACCTATGCACTTAAGTTACAACCACAGCAGCAAACGGTACTGCACGAGTCCTTTATATCACAACTGTTATTTCTATTTTTGACTTGGGAAGCCATTGGGAAGGGGGAGAGTATTTTTTTATGCTTTTGTATTTGGTTTAGGATCTGAAATTACGTTTGATAGTCTGCCTAGAATGTGTTAATGCTGGGAGTTCTAATTTCGATCCCATAAAAAAAAATAATTCTGGGAGCAGGCAACTCTGCTTGTGGTTGCAAAACTATTTCCTGCTCCAAACAGGCTCTCACAGATAGCGTTCATTTCCAAAAGGATTGACGTGCACACCTTTTCCCTCCCAATCATTCACAGTTGCTCTTGTTCACACAAACTTATCTTTGTCCCACCCCCCACCTCTAACCAGCAGCTGCGAGTCCTGCCCCCCGCCACCGTGTGTAAGTGGTTGGTGCACAGACAGGATTTCAGTCTTAATGGGGTGTAGCGTCTTGCTACTGTAGTGCTGTCGTGGTAACATTCCCTCCACTGGGGTGGGGCAGCTGCTGGGGTAGCGGTTAAGGAACTGGTTTGTGGTGTAAAATCCAGAAAGAGGCCCTTTTTAGTCAATTTCAACATGTGCAACAGTGCTGTAACTTTTTGGTTGATTCCAGAATGTTCAAGACAGTAAATGGAGGGGCATATTTGAAATGTAGTTATTTGCATTGTTGGAAAGCTAAATCCAGTATTAAAGTAAGAATTAATACCAGCTTCGAACTGTGCCGCTGTTGTACTCGAATGCCGAAAATAACGTGCTGTTAGATGGTGCTTATTAAAACAACAGTAAGCCTTGTTTTGGCTTGCCTGGATATTGCTGATCCTATAAGTCAGGAAGCTGGTCCTGACGAGAGTACTGTAATCGGGCGTCATTCAAGGGCACACTATGCAGTATCTAAATGGGCCTCGGAGTGCACACAGTGTGACGATTTGTGAGGGAAATGTCGAGTGCCCCTCACGCTGAAGATACTACGTGAGCTGGATCATCTTGGATGCTAGCTGTTGTTGAGTCTCGGGGAGGCCTGTCAGATTGTTTGTACAGCGGGACGCTATTTGGAATAACTGGGTAGCTAGGTGGTTTTTGGAACAAACCTTGCCATTGCAGGTTTGTGGGGATTTCTGGTAGTATACAGCCATGGTGTGAGTCTGTCTTAAATGGTGCAGTATGTGCTTTGCTACTCAACGGTACAATGCCCGGAATGTAATCTACTTTCTTTACCACTACAAACAGTATCTTTATCCCCCCCCCAGTCTCTGTGCCTCTTCCTCTGTTTTTGCCTTGGCTATCAGGGGAGATAACAATTCCTTGACCTGTCCTTATAAGGGCTTATGGTGAAGGCTAAACGAGAGGAGGGCGGGGCTTGGGATGTATGACACAATGGCATGCTTGAGAAGAGGAATGGGAATCCACTCTGTCAGACTTCTGCTTAACAGAAAGGGCATTTACCTGGGGGAGTTAGACAGATCAGGAAGCGCTACAAGTCGATATGTATTAGAGCGTGCCTTTGGTTTAATGCATTGTATGGAACACAAGTAAATTTTATTGTTTTTGCTTAGTGAAGAATTGTCGGAGTTTATGCCCTGATGATACTGTTGGAGATAATCGCTGCTTCGACTTTCGGGGCTACACTCTATCGCGGTTTTTTCAAATACAGTACTGTTCTCATTAAAGTATATACAGTACTGTACATTCATTAAAAAGTTGATGGAGACAGTGAAAATGAGAGCGCGCTCGGTTGTCTGAGACAGTTATGTCCCCTTCCTATCCCGGTCACTGACCGGCTCAGCCTCACGCAAGTTTGCGTCTCTCATACACGCTTCCTTATCGCTACGCATCGGAAGCATCTTTGTTTGCGATTTCTGAGAACTTTTATCTAAGCCCCACGACGGCTCCTAAATGTGCTGCTTCTTCTAAGCCTTCTGCTGCTTCTTATTGTCATAGGTTAGTGCTTCTGTGTAAGAACTGTGTGTGTCTGTAATTAAATGCACAATAATAACATGATATTGGTAACGTCTAATATCTTATTTTCTCTTATTTTGTCTAATATATTGGGTAATGGTGACTAAAGGGTGTTTCATGTATGGAGGGCTCAGATATTAAAAACCCTATTTAGAAGGTCATAAACAGGTTTTCTATGCTCTACGAAAATATTCAATTTATGAATAAAGAATCCTACTTCGCGGAAATTCACTTTTCGCGGTAGAGTCTGGAATGGATTCAACGTGATAAATGAGGGACGACTGTTTATTAGCCAAATATTTTAAGTGATTAGTTTGATGTGGAAGTGTAGCATTTAAATGTAGGTTATCTCAGGTCTATGCTTGTGGCAGTGTGACTTTGGTTTCCCTGTCAATGTAACGTAATCTGTATTACTTTGTCTGAGGTCAGGGTTTCGTAGTTCAGGTCCTGGAGGGCTAGAATCCAACACAGTTTGCAAATTTCCCTGCTCTAACACATCTTAATCAGCTAATAACCAGATTTAGTAGGTGTGTTTGAGGAGGGAAATCTGTAAACTGTGTTGCGAACTGGCCCTCCAGGACTGGAATTGGGGAATCTTGTTGTAAGTGAACACTTTTTTTTTTTTTAATTAAATTTTTTGGCATCTTAATAAATATTACATTCATGTAAAGAAAACGACATCAGTAAGTTGATGTACCCCAGTTTATGCTGCAGTGCCCCCTAGTGTTTAGTCATTCACTGTGATGTATTGGTGATGTCACCATCGTAATCTGATTTCTGGAAATCAGTGACAAATGCTTCTGTCATACATGAAACCTTGTGAAACACTTGTGTGTCAGGCCTGTTCTTTTCCCAGGCTTTCCCCAGATTCCGCCCCTTCCTCACCCTCCTAGTGGGAAAACGTAAGTACAAGAATTGGCATGTCAGCATTCAAGTAGAAACAGTGTACCTGACTTACTAGATCATCCATCAGAGGTTTACACAGCACAGCTTGGATAATGCAGTACGCAGTGACTATCTCTAGGTTCCTCTCCTAGGTGTTTAACTGGGCAGTTACACCTATAGAACTTTATTCTTTATTGTTTCACTCTACTATAAGAGGAACAGGAGGCTGCAGTTATTGGACTCCTTTGTGTCCAGGTATGTAAACAGATGGAGGGGTGGAGGTTAGTGAAAGAGCCAATAAGAAAGCGTGTGTCTGTGTGTGCATGCTTTTATAGTCAGACAAGGCATGGTCAATGTAGGTGTTTGAGCCTAGGCGGTTACCTGTCAGGTTGTAAGTGTTTATATGAGTAAGTGCTGGCAGGTGTGGTATGAAGCATGAGAGCATGGGTTGGAAGAAAGGTCCATCAATCAGCCATTGTCTCTGCTTCAGAGTCAATGCAAAGACAGCCCGACCAACTTATAGACACTGACTGGGGAATTTGCTGGTGAATGTTGGTGACTCGACCGCATTTTGCTAGCTCATAAAGGAACCTTTGCTGGCTGTGGCCTCGTTTCTGCACCTTTCTGAAAGGTGATTTCATGTCCTGATTTCATGGAATGGGCAGCACAAACTACAGTTTGTTTTATAGCATCTGTGATACTAGGTCAAAATTTAATGCTCTTCTCACCAAAATGAAATCGTTTCACTATCCAAAATGGCTATGTGACCTTAAATTTAACAGTTAAATTTGGTTTGTCATGCTGCCCAAAATAGGCTGTATCCAAATGTTAAAGTTCCTCTAGAATAGATGGCTTAAAGGTTATTCAGTGTTGTGCATCAAGTGTGTTTTTTTTTCCAGCTGTCACATTTCCTCAATTGTATTCTGCCATAATTTTTCACCGTGTTTACAAATCTTATGTTGATAGTTTTTGCTACTTGTGGTTCTTGTCATTTCTCTCCCAAGAACTACTTCAGCCGCCCATAAAATCCTACTTTTGTTCCGAACTTGCAGAACTTCAGTATTGAATTACATTAGCTGATTTGTAAGCTTGCTTCTGCATGAAATTTATATCTGACTGAAAGGTCACTTCCCACTTGTTATATGGCTGTAGAATGTAAACTCTTCATTGCGAGTCCTGGATGTTTTTCGAAAGAGTGAGGTTCCCTCAGTGATAATGATGCTGCCACTGCTTTGCTGCTTCTCCTGCAATCCTGACCTTTCCTGACCTCTGTTATGACTGAAACCCATCTTCAGTCCTCAAGAGACTCCTTATTCAGAGTGATTTTTTTCATCCTATTGAGTTGCTCAGCTTTTGTAAATTTCGACTACATTGTTTTCCTTCCGTTCGCTTGATGTCGTTGCCCTTGTTTCCTGCTGGAATCCGCTGCCTGGCTTCCTGTCTTCCTGTCTTCAGGAACTGCTCTGCCCTCTGCAAACAGAGGCATCATCTTTCCTTTCCCTGCCCAAAGTTTTGTGAATGAAGTCACCACATTCCAGTGCCTGTCTTATCGTCGACGCTCGGCCGCAGTCCACAGGTGAAACTGAATCATCCTTTGCCTGCTCCCACCCACACACCAGTCGCTCTCTTGCGCTCTTGGCCTGGGGCTTCCAGTGCTCCAGTGGGTAGCCCTGCAATGCAGCACCTCCTCATCTCTCTCTCCTTGGCAGTGGCCCCGTCTGCCACACTGTGCCAGTTTGGCTGAGCACAGGTCAACGGCAGGTGGGTCACATGGGTGGGACCCACCACTGCGTGTACCCAACCCCTCCACTATGGCATTTTTACTTCCTCCTACGCTGTCTGCTTGCATCTTGGACCCCTTGTCATCCACGTACGAGGTTCACACCCTCTGCTGGCAATTAGAAAATGATGTGTTGGTTTGTGGACTGGTAGAATCCATGTAGCCCTTTAGGATTGTACTGCTGTGGATTTATTGCCTGCAATCAGTCTTACTGGGTTTTCCCTGTTTCCTTTACTAGTATATTTTTACAGTAGTATATTGCGACAATTACTATTGTTGTTTTTTCTTGTATCAGATTTTATCTGCTTTGGCAAAGTCTGTGTGTCGTGGTAGATTTTGTTGGATTGATGGCTTGTATTCTCATTTGTGTTTTCTTGCTGTAAAAGACAAACTCCTACAGTAAGACCATATTTGTGTAAAACCATTCAAGATCCGCAAATGAAACATCCTGTGTTTTGAAGTCCTGCTTTCTGGGATACTGCTTGTTGGGTGAAAAAGTGACTTTAGTATGTTATCACCCCGAGCTGTGCCACTCCCTGCACAAACTGGTTTGACTGGTCTGGTCAGTGTGTGTGTTTTTTTTTCTTCTTTTTTTTGAAAGAGCAAGAGTGTTATTGCGTTCTGCCTTTTTTATCGTTGTATTGGTGTGTGACTGTCTGCTAACCTCTTTCAGAAAGTGGGTGGTGGTGTCTGTCCTGATACCGCATTTACTTGGGAATGCTGGGACGTGGTCTCATTCAGCCCGAGGGGGCAGTCCTAACGAAACGGCTCGGTATGTCACTGGTGCTGTGCCAGGCACCGAAACAGCCACGTCACAGAGCTGCCCGCCCTCCCTCCCCCAGGGCGCCGCAAGCCTCTGACTCAGCGTCCTGGCAGACGGGCCGGGCGGCTGCTGACGCGACCGGGATCGCTGCTCCGTTTCCCATGTCGAGAGAACAGCGTGACACCGAGGGTGTTCGGTGTCTCCCCCTTCCCCCCCGCTGCCATCTACGGGGTGGGAAAGGTGTGCATTTGCCAGGAAGAGGAGACCTCCCTGCTGCTGTCTGCAGGACTTTTAGCTTTTGCCCCTATGGTGGTCATGGAAGGCTGACATGAAGGGAGCAGCAGAACGTTAGTGGTGCTGACTGCTGGCTCACTCTCCACCGTGCGGCGCCATCTCAATCAAAGGAGAACTGGTATTCAAGTGGCATCTTGAAACTGGTATTCTTCCTCTTAACAGGGTGGGATTTCCTTTTAAAGACATAGTCTAGTTAGAGCAGATGGAGAGGAGTGATGAGAAATTAGTCATTAACACCTGCACGGAGGTGGAGTTCTTCTCGCACTGATGAGAGAAGCATTTTTCAGGATCCTGAAATAGAAGTGGTGTCATAGCAGTTCGGTACCTGTGCACAGCGGCACGCGGGAAGGCCAACAGCTGCCCTTCGTGGGTCCGCAGAAATATGGTGTGCCTCCCAAAACACTAGAGCTAAGGATGCAGTGCGGCTCTCATGAGTTTTCCCTGGATTGGCGTGTTTCTGTGGGATTTCTTCACCAGAGGCGATATTTTCAGCCTTAAGGAACTGCAGAGGTTTCACCTCAGGCCTTTGTTGCTTTACTATTATTTTCTGAGCGTGAGTTGGAATCTCCTGTTATCTTTACTGCCTGCTAATATTCTGACTGAAGCAGGCAGCAAGGTGATGGAACTAAACAAGAATTCATGAGAACAGTAGCGGAATCCCACGCCTCGCAATGCATAGAGAATTTGTTTCCGTTGTGTGAAGGGAGTTGGAACTGGGTCACTGCATTTCTTCCTATTCATTTGGTTTGCACCCCTACTTAAGGGGTTCACATTCCAGTCATTCTTAGCATGTGAAATGCATGACTTTGCTGCTGCAGTAGAGATGGAGCAGCTGTATCACAGCTCTGCTGGAGGCCGTGACAAGGAGGACGTTCATCTTCAGCTTATTGCGAAGAACTAAAGCCGTCATATGTCAGCATGCCTCACCGTATGATGTTTTAAAATGTATAAATGAAATGAACTGCTGTGCTTGCAGACTTGATTTGAGCTTGTTTAAATAGCTGCTTTCTTGTTGCACGGTAAAATTAGGCCGTCCTTGGGTTTTACTATTCTGTGCTTGCCTTTTTCCAGTGAGTAATGAGCATATACTAGGTGAAAAGCAAAGGCTCTTTTAGCTGCTAATTATTTTCAGTCAGGTAAGATTATCTAGTCTAACCCAACCAGCCTGTCTTTCAATTTTAGTCTCTTGTTATACTTCATATCTTTGATGTCAAGCTTATTATAGAAACTACCAGTTTATAAGTACAAATTAACCTGGATGATTTAAAGACTGACTGAGGTCATTACTCACAGCACCAGCTCCATACCTCCATAGAGGCTTTATTCGGAGAGGAATGTGCCTGGGCCCCTGTCTGCACATGAGTACTGTGGTCACTTGTATCAATGAATGAGCCATCCCTAAAGGAGATGGATGGGGGAGGGGTAAAAAGGAGGCATCTTCCAGCAATATGTTGCCAAGGGGTGGGGGGTCCTTGCTTGTCCTGCTCTATATATCTATATTTTAACTTCTCTCTGTAGTCGATCCTTCTGTTTTCCCAGCATGATTCTGTGATCTACTTAAGCCCATGCGACTAGAACTATTTGAGTTCCTCCTGCCTTTCCACCTCAACCTAAAAACCTTTTTTTTCCAATTTAAAATAAAGGTAAATATCTGCATTATCCTCTTCCTACATCTTTGTATTTTCAGGCAGCTAATTCAACTTTGGTCCTTGTCCCTCACCTGGGGGTCTGTTCTCTGTCACATACCCTTTGCGGGTCACTTATTTTTGGATTCTTTATTTGGCTCATGATGGCATTTGCACAACAAGCTTAGTGCCACTTAAGAGCAGAATGCAGAAAGTATTGGAATACCTGAGATATGCATTTTCGGTATCGTTAATCCCAAAGAGTGAGCTCTCTGGTTAAATGTATAATTAAATAACGTCCAATGAGATTGAAGGGCACTAATCCAGTTCGCACTGCAAGGCACGGAGAAGCACAAGTGTATAGCAGAGTTTGGAGGACTGCTGAGACGCCGGTGGGAGGCCCTTGACTCTTTGCAATAGGCTTTAAAGCAGTCTTCGGTGGCCGTGGTGTATAACACCCCTGAGCTTCACACGGGTGGCTGTAGGGGTTTGTTTCACCAAGTATGTCTTTTCTCCACAGTTAATAGGCTTGAGGTGGTGGGCTGCCGTTTGCCGTCTTGCTATTTCCTGTTCTTGCTGCTCCTTGACTGCAGTTTAGCATGTTTTCTCATCCCTGTGTCCCTTCTTGATGCAACCTTTTCTTCTTTCTATTAAAAACTGATTTACTTTTATGTAATCCCGCTCACTAAAGTCCAGCTGCCTGTTTCTAAGCCCCTTTTCAATCTCATGTCATGATTTTAACCCTATTTTGTCCCGGTTCCCCCCACTTACACTCGACTGGTTTAATGGTTTCTCTCTTGCCACCTCAGCCTGAAGCGGATTAATCCAGCTCCCCCCCCCCTCCTCTTGGTGTAGTGGTTTAACCCAACCTCCCTCTCTCTCTCAGTGTGTGTATGGAGCAGTGTGAGAGTGCAGCCTCCCTCCTGGCCTCAGTGCGGGAGCAGGAGGTACAGTTTGAGCGCCTGACTCGGGCTCTGGAGGAGGAGAGGAGACGAGTCGGACACTCCAGCCCTCTCCCCCGTCCCCTCCCTACTCCGCAGGTAATGCCTCCTTTTTTGGTCC
>JAODKM010000016.1:1596436-1607747 GCA_026780845.1 Petrocephalus sullivani | reverse complement strand
ATATTTAATCGGATTAATCACAACGCTGGATTAATCCGCGTTAACGCGTCAATTTTGACAGCCCTAATATATATATAAAATATATAATGTGTGTGTGTATATAAAATGTGTGTGTATATGTGTGGAGAGATGCTGAGAGAGAGGGAGATTTATTTATATAGATAATATGCATATGCTTTTAGTAAAATGAAGTCGAACATAAAAAATGAAGAACATAATGCACAGAGCGACACTTACAGTGCCAAACGCACAAGGCGCAAAGACACTATCAGCAGGGACTGTTTTCCTTCAGGAAAGGTGTTCTGTAGGACTGCTGTTATTTTACTGTACATGTGCCCTTCCTGTTATTTTAGGTAATAGAAAATCTTGGCCCTTCTTGCCCCTGCCTTGCACTGTCTTCCTGGTTCACCCTTAGGTGTATGTGTGCCGGCACACAGCTGTGTCCTCTCTGCCATCAGTCCCCTATTTTCCCGTACACTCTCTGCTGCTGCACCCCTCCCGCTTGGCCAGAGCCACCTGCTAGAGTTCCGTACAGTCAGAGCCCACACTCTCCTAAAGCTGGTGGGCCTCCTGTACTCTGGAGAACTGGAGGGTTCGGGGGAGCGTGAGAGGGGGGAGGTGATGACTGCTGCCTGGAAGCTGGGCATCGAGGGTCTGAAGGAGGTCGGCGGGGAAGAGGGAGCGGTGCATGAGCAGCATGATGGCGGGGTGAGAGAAGGTGAGAAGGAGCGTGAAGGCGATGGTGGTCAGGTCACAGAGCTGGGGAGGAGACTGGAGGACGCCAAGGGCCTGAACAAACATACAGATGGAACCAGGGGGCCTGGCGTGATGAAAGACAAAGGTATGCAAACAGCATCCCCGAAAGACAGACGAGGGGTTTGCTGGTTGACAGGAGGGGGGGATGGTGGAGGACAAAGCCAGGGTGTGAATATTGAGAGCAGGTTTGTGGCCCTGCCCAAAACAGCAAGTGAGAGTGAGACCCAGACTGAGGTCAGTGATATGACTGTAGGTAGAGCAGACATAGAGACAGAGACACAGGAGTTTGTCCTGAAAAACAGAAAGACAAACACAGGCACACAGACCTACACAGCTGTCTCGATGGACAGAGAGACAGACACAGGTTCACAGACAGAGATACCTGTCTGGATGGACAGAGAGATGGACATAGCTACACAGACTGACATACCTGTCTTGATGGAGAGAAAGACAGACACGGGTTCACAGACAGACATACCCATCTCCATGGACAGAGAGACAGACACAGGTTCACAGACAGACATACCTGTCTGGATGGACAGAGAGATGGACATAGGTACACAGACAGACATACTCGTCTCCATGGACAGAGAGACAGACACAGGTTCACAGACCGACATACCTGTCTCTGTGGACAGGGAGACAGACACAGGTTCACAGACAGACACACCTGTCTCCGTGGACAGGGAGACAGACACAGGTTCACAGACAGACATACCTGTCTCCGTGGACAGGGAGACAGACACAGGTTCACAGACAGATATACATGTCTCCGTGGACAGGGAGACAGACACAGGTTCACAGACAGACATACATGTCTCCGTAGACAGGGAGACAGACACAGGTTCACAGACAGACATACATGTCTCCTTGGACAGAGAGACAGACTCGTCCATCTTGAGGAGGCAATGGATGCATGATGGACACAGCCCCAACTGGCCCCTTTCTCCAATGTCAGCGTGCTCTACTCCCAGCTCTGCAAGGAGCTGGGCTGACTGCCAGTCAACAAGATTTTCCATTCCATTACTACCCAGCGTCAAGCCGCTTGCTTTCTGCACGGCCTCTCAGCCCCAGTGGCCGAGCCCCAAATCTGGGGGCCCACCACGTGACACGGAGAACTCTGATGCACTGTTGTCCACTGGGGACTTACAGGGGGAAGGTGGAGCTCAGTTGGTGAATTCTAGTCATGTGACACACAGAAATGAGGCCTGCTTTGTCACTGTGAGAGAAGGCGACTACACTACCACCCTGGCTGGTCATACATTCGGCGATGCTCCCCTCATGAATGTCAGTGTTGACCCCTCTTCTGGCCCAGCTTTGGCCATTGCGAACCCTCCCAGCAGCACCGTCTTTCCTATAGTCCCATTTCCAGCTAAAATCGCTGCTGAAACAGATGAAAATTCTCCCACCCAATGTGTAACTGCCCCTGCTGTTGCCCCAGCTTCAGTTCCTTCTGCTCGCCCTTCAGATACAGTTGCCCCTTTGCCATTGATAATTGCCCATGATACAGACAGTTTTGTCCCAACTTCAGAGATTCTTGCCAGTGATACAGATATATCTGCTGCTGCAGCCGAGTCAGCCTTTCTGGTGGCCCCAGCAGGAGCTTCCAGCGGTTCTGATCTTCGTCCACTCAGTGTTTCAGAGGCTATTCGCACCACTTCCTCGGCAGCTGATCTTCCCACTGTTAACCCTGTTGCCATGGTGATGTCTCAACTCTGCATGGCATTGGACGCGAATCCACGATTCCCACTACCACATACGTCCCTTCCGTCTCCTTCCAGAGAATGCTCCTCACCGCCTTGCGATTTGAACGACCCTGGTGGGGGACCCATTCAACCGTCAACCTCCCCTGTCTGCATCCTGTCCCAGGGGCTCTGTGATTGTCCGCTGATCCCTGCTACCTCTCCTACACTCTCTCAGGTGGAAGGGCTTCGTCAGCACCAACCCTCTTCCTTTCTACCTGGGCAGGCGCAGAGGAATGCAAACGGACATTTCGGATCAGGGGGTGGGAAGGTCGATGGAGATCGTGTCCGGGGCCTGGATGCAGAAGAGAACGGCGAATTTGAAAGGTTTGAGGGCAACATTGTAGGGTTTATCAACTACTTCCTGAATCCAAAACAATCTCAAGAGGTGAGCGGCCATGTGGGGGTAGGGAAGAGCAATGATACCGGGCTCCAGGAAATGGTACCTAGCGGGCCGAGGAAGAGGGGGAGGCGGAGGAAGACGGCGCTGACGAGAAGAGAGGTGTTGGCGGCAGAGAGGGAGCGGGGAAATCCCTCCTCAGTGGGAAGGGGTCGTGGAAGAGGAAGGATAGAACTCAGGCCAAGGAGTCCACAGAAGAGTGTTAGGAGGGGCTGGGGGCGAGGCAGGGGTGGTGGCCAGGGTATGGGCAGCTTCAGGGGCAGACGGCAACCAATCAAGATGAAGCTGAAGAAACGAGCTGAGGGAGGGGCGTGGGAGATCGTGGATGTGAGGGCCGAGGCCTTCGGAGCTCCAGGACAAAGAAGAAGTCAGAGAGCATGCAGAGGTGCTGTTGGGGGACAGGGGCACGCCCAGGTGGGTGAACGTTTTACTTTGCTGTCCTGTCAGTATAAAGTATTTTACTTACTTTAAGTGTTACGCTTGAGTTAATATCAAGGTTCATCTTAAGGTTTCTCCTCCCCAGGATGCATTTCCCATCATAAAAAGGCCGAGGGGTCGGCCCAGGGTCCACCCCCTCCAGATTCCTTCTCTTCCCAGTCAGGTTTTCAATGCCGTTGTCTCTCTGCCTGATCATGGCCAGTCATCCATGTGCCATGCCCCCTTCCAGTCCGGCTGTGGCTGGCACCCCCGGCAGCGCCAGCTCCGAACTCTACCGCGGGCTGCCCCAGAGGAGTCCGCCGAGCAGTTCGAGAAGCTCCTGGATGATATGGTGGGGTTTGTTATGGGGCTCGATGCCAATGATGAGGGTGTCTGCCCTAATGACGGCACTGCCGGTGGGACTGCCAGCCTCCTGCCGCCCAACGCAGATCCCTCTGCGGGTCCTTACATGATGGATATGGTCTGCCCTGGCTCTTGTCTTCCAGAGGTTGTTATAAACGCTTCTTTCCGCAACGTCACTCCTCCTCAGGCCTCCGAGGGCGACTTTGCTGTCGCGGCTAATCCAGGTAAGATAACAGTTTGTTTACACACATAAACTAAATATACTCAGGTCAGCTGTCTCTGTCCACTGATATTTTATATTTGAAAAGTCTGCGGGCAGTGTCATGGTACTGAAAGTAGAAATCCAATTTGAGCAAGGAGGCCTGATCACATGGACTCGATCGTCCATGCGTTGCAAGTTTATTTTTGTTTTGTTATCGTCTCCTGTGACTGTTTAGTACAGGGGTGCCCACACTTCTCCGGCTTGCGAGCTCCTTTTAAAATGACCAGGTCAAAATGATCTACCTACACTGAATTTTTTTTTTTAACCTATATACACTTACTATATACCTATATACAGTATACTTTATACATACAGTATATGTTGGTGAACCTTGCATCACTGCATAAACCCTGACGGCACAACACAATCCAAAACATTTACGGTTCCTTCCTTGGTCCGGCTCCCCCCGCTCGTTTTTATAACCCCTTTTTAGTAGATATACATTGGAATAGCTGGGTCACTTTGCTTTTGGATTTTTGCATTAGCTTGCAATACATTCACGTTTTCTGCTGGGTGACGCGTTAGAAGAGAAGGCATCTAAGTTGTCGTTATGGTAAGCTAATGTAACAAAGTTTTAAGCAACAGCAGACTGGTCGGCCTTCACGTCAATCAAGCAGCGAATGCAAAGGGAGGACATGATTGGCTAATGTCTAAAACTTTTTTTTTTAATGTCAATCTAACTGCATTATCTTTGCAATCTACTAGTCGATCGTGATCGACATATTGGGCACCCCTGGTTTAGTATATCATATGCCACACCCTTAAGCCCACTTTTCTTTGAGACCTTAAATCATCATACCATATTTGCTCAAGCAAATGTTCATGAAGTGGGGGATACCTGTGTTTACGTTGATTTAAAAAGTAGAATAAGAGCTTCCACTCTCAAGGTGATCATGCTTAACTGTGCAAGGTTTTCATTTGTTCTGAAATTGTGTGTGTGGTTTCGGGTCTCTTGGGCCACATGCTGAAGACCTGGTGATCTGCTGTTGAGATTACAAGCGATCTCTTGTGATGATGTAGAGTATTTGCGTTGGGTGTCCCAGAGGTCTCTGTTGTTCCAGGTGCTGCTTTATGTTCTTCATAAGACACTACTGTGATGTTGCCATTTCCCCCCGCTCCCTCCACAGCACCCCCGCAGTCCGTCAGAGTCTCACCCGTAGCTTCTGTCCCCCGCACAAAGACTCCTCTTCATGAGCCACATCATGGCCCCGCCTCCAGCCACGGATGCTGTTTCTCTCCCTTCTACTCTGTTCTCTCCCACACCCATGACAAGGCTGCCCCCTGCAGAGAGCATTCAGAGCCTCCCGGCAACCCTATCGCAGGCAGCTTCTCTTTTGAATCTGTAATAGTTGGACCACAGGATTCCCTCCCGTCATGTTCTTCCCAGGCTGCCGGGGTCATGGTTTCTGGTTCCGCTTACAGTTCGCCACAGACGGCACCGGCAGACTCCAAAGCGCCAGCGAGGTGCTCCGGTGCCGATGTGGTTCAGCCCCGCCCGCTTTCTGGCAGCGAGGCGGAAAGAGCACAGAGCCCAGTTCCGAGCCACAGTTCAGAAGTCTCTACAGAACGCAGTCGTGCCACAGAGTCCTCTCCGTACTGCTCACCTCAGGAGACTACAACAGTGGTGAATGATATCCTGGAGCGCATTTTGTTATCCCAGTCGCAGTGCGTAAGAGGTGTCCAACCCGGGGCGATTGTCCGGGAGGATGGAGCTGAAGTACAGGAGGAAGCAACGACCCCTGGCATTTTGGGAGAACATTCGAGCAAAGACACACGTGATGTGAGCGGGTCAGAAGATACGGATGGGTCCTTAGAATGTTCACAGGGTTCTCAGACAGAAACACAGCACCTCCAGGATCACGGCATGCCTCTAACAATCATTCAGTCTCCAGTTCAGGCAGAACTTACTTTGGAACCAGAGCAACCCACAAAAACCTCCCAGGACACCACACATATTCCGGTGGAGTCCCAGATTTTGTCTTCAGCTACACACTCTGAAAGTTCAAAAGACCTCTCTTGCTGTCCCGCCCCTGGTCCTGAGGAACTACAAATTCCAAGTTTAATGACCGAACACCTTCCAGCAGATTCTTTACCCAAAAGGCTGCAGAGTCCAGTCACAAAGCGTCCTCTGGCTTTTCGTGGGGACAAGGCACCACTGGGTAACAGGTTGGGAGGCAGGCAGAAGGTAGATGCACGACAAAGAAAGAGGGAAATTGTGACAAGGAGTCAGACTAAGAGGAGGAGGACCGAGGACGCTAAGGATGGCAAACGAAGGACAAGCTCAAACCAGAGAACACTGTCTGCAAAAAGAGGTCGGTATAGCCATACGCCCATGTGGGAAAGGCATGCAGATGGGACAGTCGTAAAGCGTTTGAGGCGTTCGGCAAGTTGGTGCGAAGAAGAAAACGTCGGCAGGTTACGAGATGGTAGATATAGGACTGCGCAGAAGAGGAAGAGGGAAGGGCAGACTACAGGGGTGAGTTTGAGGAGGGCCAGCCCCTCTGCTTACAGCTTGATGAACCGGAGCACTTGCTCTGGGATAAACCCTGGAAACTTTGCAGTGAGACGGGAAGCTCGCAACTCTGTAGCAAGGGTGTGTATCAGCTGCACTGAGAAATCTTTAGACAAGCCAGGAAAGTTGGACTGTTATGTGAACAGGCTGGCTAAAGTTAATTGCCTTGCAAACAAGCCGATGAGGACCGAGTACGGTACGAGAAATCTGACTAATGCCAGGTACCGCAAAGCAGATGGGATCGGTAAAGGAGGTCCCACAAAGAGAGAGTCTTCAGAAAGAATGTGTAAAGCCAGTCTGGTGTGTCGGGATGATAAACAAAGAGATGTTAAAGCTAAAGCTGGTCCAAAACTTGCTAAATCCACTATCAGCTGCTGGAAGGCCCAGAGGTGCCAAGTTGGGAGTGAACGAAAGATGATGGAGGATCGCCAAACAGATCAAGGTGGACTCCATACAAGAGGGAGGAAGAGGAAGATACAGGATGCTGTGGAGCTGAAAACTAGAAAGGGGCCTCCTGATAAGCGAAGGCAGGCCAAAGCAATCTGCAGTGTCGGTCTGCAGCAGAGACGCGGCAACGTGCCACAGTGCCCCTCACTGGACCTGCTGCAGGGGAGAATGAAACTAAGACCCAAGAACCAGAACCCAGGTCTGAGGGATAGGAAGGCGTGTGCTGTGAAGGCTGACAGCAGGCTTCTATACCGTTCAGGTGTCCATAACTTCAGGGAACTGCTGCAGTGCAAGAGTGGAGAAAGGAAGGGGAAGGAGATGGAGAATCAAAGGGAGGAGAGAGCAGAAAATGAGGAACGGGAAGGACAAGAGGATTGTAGGGATGCAAAAGCTGATGGTGGTGCAGCTGGTGAGGACCAAAACTGTGTGGACCGAGAAGAAGTAACAGTGCAAGATGATAATGGCCACGGGCAGATCCTGGAAAGCAAGGCTAAGAACATAGAGAGAGAGACCATGAATAAAGAGAGACATGCAGAACGTGACGGTGTTTATAGCACAGATGGAGAGGTTGGAGGAAGTGGACCAAGTGAGATGGATGGAGTGGATAAACCAGAGGCTGATCGACCGAAAACAAAGTGTGAAAGTGATCAGGAAACCACATCTCCTAGTGGGATTGACATACAAGACGTGTCAAAGGGAGACCCCGTAGTGTCAGGTAAACTAATCAATTAAAAACCAGAAAAGACCATTTAGATTAAGTTTGAAAACTGCGCTAGCAGTTGATTTACTTAGATCGGCTGTTACGGCCGTGCTTAGTAAAGGCCTCAGATAATGTACTGTTATTCTGTAGCTATATTCCGATTTACTTTTTATTGAGGTTTGTGACTAAAAGCCTTACTTTTGTCTAACGAAGTACAATGCTTGCAAATGACAGGTTGACAAGGGAACTGGAGGTAGATATGAAAACAGCAAGTCTCCTGAAAGAAAATGTCTGTCTGCCTCTTGTGGCTTTGCTTTAGGAGTGGCCGTGGCTTCCCAAATGCTGCACAGTGTCAGCAGGGCTTCAGTGGAATGTTTGGAGTTGGAGGGCGAGGTAGACGTGGAAGTTGATGTGTTGGAGTGTTCCAGCCCCACCTGCGTTTCACTCGACACGCTGTACTGGAGCGCAGCACAGGGGTTAAATGATGCAGCCCTTCTCGAGGTGGACACTGGAGAGGAAGATGAGGAGGAGGAGGGAGAGGAGGTTGATGTGACTGGAGAAGATTCTACATAAAGCCTTATTTTCAGCCCCACATAACAAACACATCTTTGTCTCTCCTCCAAACTCTCCCAAGTGAGGTGAGTTTGTCGCATTTTTCGTAGTTAACTAGTAGTTCCAGCCATTCCTGAAAAGGTAGACTGTTAGCCAGTTAAAAAATAAACAGGAGGGGTTACCTCAAAACCTTTATTGAAAGTAATCAGTTTCATTTAATAAAGCTGTTTAAAATTATACTGTTGTACTGCTTCATGAAACACTGAAAAAATGTACAGTGAAATACACATAAAAATAACTGGGCAATAAAATACATAGAAAAGGGGTCGGACCTGACTAAATCAAACCATGTAAACAAGAAGACACTCATGGGCCCATGTCATTGTTTGGTGGTCTGGTGCATAGCAATGAGTTAGACACAGTGCAGCGGATGATATAAACTATAATATAATGGAAATGTTACCTTTTTGATATTACTACAGTTGTGCTACAAGTATAAAGGGCTGCACAATAATTGATGACTGCGTATGAAACAGGTACAGCACATTCCCCCAGTGGTCGGTAGGGGGCGCTCCCCAATTTCACCGGAGGAATCGCCTGCTTTTGAATGCATAACTTTATTGCTGCGCGTCCTTTCGCGTTCCGTTCCGCAGAGGGAGGCGAGTGCGCTGCGCCGAGCGCACGTGCTTTTTACATTTATATAAGTGAAGAGGGGGTAGTCGCGACTTGCTAGTGAAAAAGGGGGTAGAGCGGGGCATATTTCGGCGGAAAGAGCGAAGACTCAGGGATGGACCCTTTAAAGGCGCAGCAGCTGGCCGCGGAGCTGGAAGTGGAGATGATGGCCGATATGTACAATCGGTAATGCATTTGACCCTCGCGCGAAATGCCATTGAATGCCATGTATTATTTTAATGGTGACACCAACTGTTCCACGGGTTGAGGTTTTGCTGCTAAGGCAAATCATATGAAGTGTAATGTATTATGATAATGTGTATGCTGGTGTTGCAGAAGTGTCCTAGTCCCGGGGTTGCATTCAATTCCCCATTTATCTGGATATGTGTAATGCTTACCGTGTGAACATTCGGCTAGAATTAAATTTGCCAAAGTGCCATCGCAGTTCCAGCGTAAGGGGGTTTGCCGATTCGACTGGCAACCGGGTACGGCTATATATAAATACTCGAGTTCCGATGCAAATGAGGTATGTCCTTGAAGGTGTCGGGATAGGGACTGAGCCATGTGGTACTGGGGCTGTGGGCAGAAGCCGCACCCTGCCTTACGTCCTGTCTGACACCCCCGTCCGCAGCATGACCAACGCCTGCCACAGAAAGTGCGTGCCCCCGCACTACAAGGAAGCGGAGCTGTCCAAGGGGGAGGCCGTCTGCCTGGACCGCTGCGTGGCCAAATACCTGGAGCTGCACGAACGGCTGGGGCGCAAGCTGACGGAGCTGTCCGTGCAGGATGAGGAGATGATGAAGAGGGCGGCCGGGGGCACGGCCTCGGGATAGCGGCGCAGGGCATCCCACTGGGGCGCCCACTGAAGATTTACCTTCGACTACCATGGGACTCATTCACCAGTGTATATATGTGTAGTATTTTACGTTCGTCCTGGGATAAGTAACTGTTATAAAATGCTGTTTATTTGTGTCCGTCATCCAGTGTGTCTGCGGCGGCTATGCACCGTTTGTCCGGTCGCGTAAATAAACTTGCAACATTTCTAATAAGTTTAAGGCTTGAGTTGGACTCGTCGGGTTTATATGCCGGCCATGGTGTGAATGTACACACATGGTGTGAATTGTTTGTGGGTAAATACATTGAACAGTCACCCCTTAACATTCGCAGGAATCCGTGCCCGAACCAAACAGTATAGAACCCAATAGAACGCGCAGCACATACTAGGCATATAACGCACGGCAGTCAAGCTGTCAAAAGCGCATACAAGTATCAGCTAAGAACATTTGTATTGTTTTCCACTTTTCCCATTTTACGTTATAGAATACTTTAATGCCTCAACTGAAATGACTGCTTTTGAGCAGAAAAAGTAAAAATAATATACTATTTATATTTTATAACTAAATAAGATAACCCAGCAGCGGGCTCTCTAAACCCCGTTTTTGTTCTTATTAGTTTTGTGTGAAAATTATTTCTATTTAAAATTACATTAAACCTCTACATATGTATCCAGTGTACCTCATGAAAAGATTGACTTGTTTCCCGAATTTCCTGAAAATTATTAAAGGTTTTTTCAGCAGACAGACAATTAATGGGAGCACAACAGATAAAAAGAGGATATATATATATATGTGTGTGTGTGTGTGTGTGTGCATGTTATTTCACCACTAGTTTCATTAGTTAGGCCTGTTGAAAGAGTACAGCTTCTGATTTGGCTGTGATGTGCAGATTTTTGTGCACAATATGTGATGAATTCTTATCCATATGAACAGCGTCACCGTGCTTACACGTGACTTTTCCCTTCCCACACGCTCCTCCCCCGCACTGACTGACAGCTTCCAGGCTGCCAGCCATTTTCAGTACAAAGTGCTGGCGGCGCTACCGCAGCGCCATCTAGGGACAGTTTGTAAAAATGCATCAGAGTTTCACCCCTTGGTACTTCGATACCGTTTGCCCCAAGCACGACCCATTTCCGCAAGCCCGACCGGTAACATAATAATTAGTCTAATAAGTCTATTGATGACCAGTTTCTAACTAAACGTACCGCACTCCTGGACTTCCCACTACGGAGTATATCATTTGTGTCAGTCATCAGTCCCCATTCTCTTGGAGGCACTTTCAGAAGGGCTGGGAACGCTACTAAAAATGTAAGATTAACGGCGCTCTTATGAGTAACACGAGATTCCACGGTTTTTCAAATTGTATGGGGGCAGAGTGTGGCTCAGTGGGTTAAGCCCAGCCTTGGCACGTCTGCGGGCCCTTGTACAAGGCCCTTAACCCCCCCTTCACGCCAAGCTTGCTTTTATGGAGAGCAAGGTTCGGGAGGTCAGAAGAGGATTCAATAAGGTATCAATTATGCACTTACACTAAGAAATATCAAATAATACTAATATATATTAGGGCTGTCAAAATTAATGGGTAACACTTTAGTTGAGGGGCCACAAATAATGCAGTAATACATGCTTAGTAAATGCATTAATTAACCATTAAC
>JAODKM010000016.1:1570231-1581507 GCA_026780845.1 Petrocephalus sullivani | reverse complement strand
ACGGGAGGTGCCGGGGGGGGGGGGGGGGGGGGGGGGGGGGGGGGGGGGGGGGGGGGGGGGGGGGGGGGCGGGGGGGGGGGGGAGAAAGGGGGGGGGGGGGGGGGGGGGGGATGGGGTAGGGAACAAAGCATTGTGTGCGGTGTGCATATGTGACTGCATGGGGGGGGGGGGGGGATGATGAAATATGGCTACATTTCTGCCTCTTTCGTCACCTGGTGGCCACACTGTCCTTTAAATAGGGAAGTTTACTTTTGGCTGCTGGTCCCTCCAGTTTGGGCGGGGGAAAATTGGGGAGGGGGTGTTGTAAAAAAAAGTGAAAGAATAGCATATGGAAATAATTATGATAATAGAATATTCTGATTGGTTTTATGTCAAATTAACACTTGCTGTATGTATTACTTCACGTCTTACGTTTGTTTTACGTTTATATTTTGGTTCTTGCTTGCTCTTGAATGTTTTCTTAAGGCCAGTTGTCTCTGCGTTCTGCTTCATTCATAAGAACTGCTCTTGATAAGATGGTTAAGTCCAATATTGTCACATTTCATGTTGACAAAATTGGACCTGCCATTTCAGGCTCTGGACCTGCCATTTCAGGCTCTGGGTCTTGGCTTTTCAGGCTCTGTACCTGCCATTTCAGGCTCTGGATCTTGGCATTTCAGATTGTAGCTTTCACATGTTGTCCCGTACAATGTGTACAATATGAAGTATAAGCTATAGCACAAATTTTGTACAAAACAAACATTTTTTTCTTTGAACCAGTCAGTAAGACATGGTATAGAAATTATTTATGGTGCATCGATTAATACAAAAGTTCCCAGTATTCCAAAGCATGATTTAATTCATAATGGGGATTGTATTTCGAGAAATGTTTTGTTTTTTGGAGACATAATGTTTGATTTGTTGCCCCTGAGGTGCATTATGAGGTCCAGGATTCAATCCCTGTGGTTGTCACATTGGACAGGAGGCACAGAGAGCACCATCTAGCTTACATTTCCCGTACGGTTGGTGGTACCCGCCCCCATGACAATAAACCCGGTAACACATTGCGGGAAGAAACACATTCTAGTTTTCAGCCCTGGACAAGTGACTGGGCCTGGACTCCCATACTGGGAGTGAATGTAATAACAATGTGGAAAATGAAACTGAATGAGTGGAAAAAACACACATGATTGCAGGGGTTAAATTAATAACACTTTATTAGCCCATCCCTGCAGCCCCTCTAGGGCCATGACACAGCGTCAGTCACACACGGGAGTCACAGCTATGAGGTTTTCCCAGCTGCCCCCCCCCCCAGACCTGTTTCCTGAACAGTGACGGGGGGGGGGGGGGTGACTGCAATACAAAGGACAGTGCTGACTAGTAGTGATGGACAAAATGACGCTTCATGAACCATTTGCTGTGTTGTTTTACCCCAGCAGATGGTGTTCAGATTACAGCAAAAAGTATGCTTCATAGCAAACAAAGAGCACCATCTAGTGGGGTCAGAATACACAGCAGATGGTTCATAAGGCATCATTTTGTCCAGCACTATTGACCAATACACTGGCCGGATATGTGGGTCTGGGTTGTATGGTGCGACATGGCGTTTGAGCGCTCTCTGTGGAGGTCGTCACTGTGTGTGGGCTTGTGCAAGGAGCCTATGTCCGCCTGGCTGTCAGTGTGGGATGAATCTAGTGCTCCTCTCAGTGCTGAATTCTGCGGATGGACTGGATCTGGGGCGTCTGGCTGTGGGAGCCCCAGTCCCTCCAGTGCTGGTAATCACCGCAGTGCCGCTCACACTCCATGATGTACTGCTGCCCCCTGTAGCCTGGGTACTGGTAGCACACAAATCTGTGGATGGACAGAGACAAGTGTCCTGAAGGGGCACCACGGGCAGGGGGGCTGGCAGGACAAAAGCAACCCAGAGACTTATTAGGAGCCTCGGGACTGTGTCATGTGAATAGAGCATCGGGGACCCATCAACAGAATAATACAGCACTTTGGCATCTCGCTGAAGGTCCAGGCCATAGATGCCCAGAGTTTATACAAAGATACTTTGCTGTCGTACTCTTGACAGTGAATTGGCTAAACAGGTAAATAGATGTAAACATAAGGTGGTGGCAATGAGTCATGCCCCGAGTGGACCTAACTGCCCATGGGTTTCTGTGTAATGCCACGGGCGGCCATGATGGGGGGTCACACTCACGCTCCACTCTGCACGTGCATGGAGCCCACTTCGTTGTTGCACCAGCCCATGGCCTGCAGGGAGGGATAGTCGTTGCAGAGCTCGGCACTACGACCCATGAAGTTCTCCCTCTCAAAGATCATCATGCGGCTGCACCGGTGGGACTGCGGGGGGGAGGAGACGTGATGGGCGGCCATCGTTGGAGGAAGGGCAGGATACACACACACACAGGAGGGAATATATGTAAGTTAGCATAGACAATCGAGTGTCAGGTAGCATAGAAGTCGATTCGATTCAAATCAATTGAAGAACTTCATTTTTCGGTTAGGAACTTTATACGTGAATAGCATCAGTGCATGTCCAGCTTACCCACCCACATATCACATACAACATATCATTTGGAGCAATTAGCAGTGGTAAATACAGCTTGCAAAGCACAATAAATAATGCATTATAAATAAGCAATACATGATTTAAAAAGATAAGTATAAAAAATGGTGTAGCATGGCAGCTGTTTGAAAGCGAATGGTTATTGGTTTAATACAAAAAATAAACTCTGGTTGTATCTTAAAGCAATACACTCAAAACAAACAGTAAAAATGCCCAACTGTTGGCCAAAAGGGAAGCTGTGTCTTTTTCCATGTAACAGAGATGTGTATGCTAAAGCGGCTAGCGATGTAAGACGGCTACTGACCGCACAGTAGATGGGGCGGAATGACATCATCCTCTCCACGTGGTAGGACAGATTCCCGCTGTAGGCATCCCAGTGGGGGTACTCTCCTCTCTCCAGCACAAACTGCTGGCCCTGGAAGTCGTGGTGCTCAAAGCCCACCCAGCTGTCGCGAAAGACGGATGGGACCAATAAGAAGAGGAGACATAAGATGAGGCCAGATCACCATCTACGCATGGATGGACTGAACAGCAGAAGGGAGTTGCTAATATAGTAAAAAAAAACC
The DNA here is from genome assembly GCA_026780845.1 of Petrocephalus sullivani. Lineage (NCBI taxonomy): Eukaryota > Metazoa > Chordata > Actinopteri > Osteoglossiformes > Mormyridae > Petrocephalus > Petrocephalus sullivani. The sequence continues at coordinate 1,578,387 of JAODKM010000016.1, read as the reverse complement.
TAATACACTAATTTATCGATGGGTGCGTAGAGGCCTACAGCACTTGCTACGGCACGGGCGGGCAGACACTCACGCCCCACTCTCCACCCGGACGGAGCGGATGTTGTCAAAGCCGCAGTCCTGGATGCTGCAGCACTCGGTGGTGAACTCCTGCCAGCGGCCCTGGAAGTACTCCTGCTCGAACACGGTCATCTGCATGGGGGGGGGTTACTGATCACTGCACTAGCATGAGCTTCCATTGTTATAATGGCTGATCTTTTATTATAACTCTTACTGACTCCTTCTCTGTTCGGTTAAGCTGAGCGTTCGGTTGCCAGTGCTATGCATGGTGATTGCAGTCAATATACACGGCTCTAGGGCCCACTCTAGGGTTAAGCAGGACTGGCAGTTCCCTAGGGCCCCCTGATTTAGCTGCATTGTGGAGGAAGTGAAATTATCAGAAATTTTCTTGGTGGGGGCCTCCCAAGTAAAGCTTTGCCTAAGGCCCCTCAGTAGGTAGAACCGAGACTGATATAGTCTATATAAATACCCTGAAGAAAGGAGCAGTTCCCATTCCGAATCCCATCATGGAGGGTCTAACAGACTTCTGCATCTTCACAGCTGGCGTGTATTTCTGAGAGAGACAGAGAAAATAGTCACCAGGTGCTTTCCGTATATTTAAGTTAACTCACTTCTTAAACTGCCCTTGCCCTAATAAACTCAAAATCATATCAGCACGGGTTTTCGCTACCCTCCGCGTTTACTTACCAGCCCCCACTGCTGTACATGCTCACTTGCCATCGGATACTTTTGCCATGTGGAATTCAAAATCATTCGCGCAATATTAATTGTCTTGCCAAAGCGAAAATATAATTATTGTATTGTTTTGCGCGACATTGTTTTCTTGCAAATTTCTCTTATTATTGTCTTATTGTTTCTTTTGTTCGTAACAGGAAAGGTCAACATGTATACACATTTTCTAAAATACCAATAGGGCCTACCAAAATAATAAAAAGTAACCCTAACTGGCTTATTAGCATTTCTTGACGTCACGACAAAAGTCACATACACTTAAAATAAAACAATCGTATAAACCAGACTCATGTACCAATTATACACACGCTTTACAAACGTGATAAAACGTGATAAAGTCACATGATTACTTAATTGGTAACAGTAATCCCCCCCTGCATTTAGAATGGGATTAGACAGTGAAATGACATCTTACCGAGCCGGTAACACGGTAAGGGGAGTTAGATCTGCGCCTTTGCACTACAGCGCCTGCAGCTCTGCGGGAACCTGGCGCTCGGGTTTTATACTGACAGCCACATTGTGCGTCGGTGACATCGCAGGGAAAAAAATATGACTGACATATACTTTCTTTCACACGTCCTTTTTTTCTTTCTCCATCTAATCGCGCTGCGCGCCGACTCAGCAGCGGAACAGACTCATTCTGGGGGGGCGTTTTTGTGTCAGTGGGGGCAGGGGCCCGTCATTAGCGTGGGTGTCAGCAGTGCCCATCGCGGGCAGCACAAAGGGCAGACTATAGGCGAGGAATTTGGGAATGAACCGTTTGCACCCAGGCTGCAATTTACCGAACGCGCCGTTTATGAGGGATGAATATCGGGGTGCAAACGTGAGTTTGTCAATGTAGCTTCCTAGTCTTTTCCCCCAACACTTCATACTGCATTATTGTCAGTTTGCACATCCCACATAGCTACCTCACCCCCATGTAACACTACTTATTTATTATACTGCCTCCTCTTGGGTGTCCTACCCGGCACCCACCTGCGACTGGGGCACAATATCTCATTGTTTTCCAAATACATGTGATATAAAACCTTGGAACTCGCACTTGAAAGCTTGTGACTTCACTCCCAAGCTGTTCTGCCTGTGAGAGAGCGCAGTCACTCCTTTAATGGGGTAAACAAGTCAACAGCAAGTAAATGCATGTGAGACTGGGGCTTTACAGGAAAGCCGAAGCGACTTCCTTTCGTCAAAGCTTCAGACTTCGAGCATCGCATGGCTTCTCTCTCCTCCTGACAGCGTTTGATGACGGAGGCTTTTCTGTTGTTTGGTTCCCGTGGTCTCAGCGGGTTTCGCCCCCCCTGTCCGTAATCCTGTCCCGCGGTGAGCCAGTGTATATAAAGGATGGGAGTGAGGTGGGCGTCGTGCACACATACAGAGGGGCAGCAACAGAAATCAGCTCCACACATAGCGGTAAGGGCCGGGGAGGGGGGGAGAGCACGGAAGGAGTGGGACGAATTCAATTATCGTGTAAAAGTGACAGGAAAAGCTTGTGCCTGTCGTTAAAATCACAACTTCACGTCTAGCAGTAGTGTAGACAGAGATCAATCTAGTCAAGGCACACAGGGTGCTTGGGGAAAATGGGCTAATCTATACATTATCAGTAATCGTCAGCAATTTGCTACATTTTGTACTTGTGTTAGCGTTTTATGTATTTACATGACCATCTTTCTCAGTCATCATGTCTACTAGCGGAGAGAAGGCCACCAAGACCCCCTCCCAAACTGATGGCAAACCTGCCCACGGCAAGACGTCGGATATGGGCATGATGGCCTACAAGGTAAAGAGGGGCACCGCACAGGAAATGCAGATAAGAAACATGGCCAAAGTGGCGAAGCATCACAAAAATACTGCTATAGGTGCTTTGTAAAGTATACAAGTGGCTGTGAATGCAAGTAGGGGTTAAATTTGTTGGTGCAGACATGTAGTTGACACAACGCTAGCCTAAGCGATGTGACCGGTTGTAATGATCCTATGTCCTGCCCACTGTTTCCTCTTGCAGATGTGTGTTTACGACCAGGAGAATTTCCAGGGCAGGTGTATGGAGATTACCGGAGAGTGCATGAATGTCTGCGAGGGTGCTATTGACAGAGTGCGCTCCCTGCGTGTCGACTGTGGCCCGTGAGTCTCTCGCCCTCAGCTTGCATACTATCAGGGTGATAAGATGTCCCTGACGGAACTCGCCAAGCCCCTGCTGTAATGATGACCTCAGCCCTACGGTGTGATGCAATGCAGAGATTTGTGGCATTACTGGCCATTCTTTGAAAATGATGCCCCATCCCTGTCTGTGCACCCAGCTTTGTCGGCTATGAGCAGATGAACTTCTGTGGGGAGATGTACATCCTGGAGAAGGGAGAGTACCCTCGCTGGGACTCATGGAGCAACAACTACAGGAATGACTTCCTCATGTCCTTCAGACCTGTCAGAATGGTAGTGCTTTGTGTATTTACTCGTGCTTTTCGGTCATAGGAGTTCTACTTACACAGACATGTTTTGCTGGCAGAATGATAAAATGATTGGTTCAGAGAGACAACCAATTAGATCTTGTGTCAGATGTTAGCCCAACCAATCAGATGTCTTGGTTCTGCCTCCTTTGCAATTTGATTGGTTATCTTTTTAAACCATAATTTTTTGTTCTGTCCTCAGTACATATTTGTGTAAGTAAAACTTCCATGAGCATACATTTCCCATATTTTGTCCACTGTCCACTGTATTTACTTCCTGGGGCTTCTGTCAGGACCCAGAGAAGCACAAGATCTGCCTGTATGAGGTTGGGGACTTCAAGGGCCGCAAGATGGAGATCATGGATGATGACGTGCCTAGCCTGTTTGCTTATGGCTTCACCGACAGAGTTGGTAGCATCATGGTGAGCTGTGGAACGTAAGTGACAGGAGAATCTGCTACACAGCATGAAACACAAAGAATAGTTGTTATTGTTGACTGAAATTGAAGAGAAAGTTTCAAATCTCACTTGGAACATGTCAATCTTTTTGTTTGTTTTGGAGATGAAACCGGCATTGACCTAAAGTCAGGCTTCCTCATGATATGTTACAGCATCGGGAACCAGCACTCACTCAGTCCTCATGTAATCCAATGGAGAACTTTCATTCTAAAGTTCTGAAAATTGAGCGAGTTTTAGAAATGTGTTAATTAATAGGTTATATTCCAAGTACAAGTACAGTATGCCAGCACAGCACGGGGTGTAGGGTGGTGCGCTCTGGGAGTGGCCATAATCTCTCTCTCTTTGCAGCTTTGTGGGGTACCAGTATCCCGGTTACCGTGGCAGCCAGTACCTGCTGGAGAAGGGTGACTACAGGCACTTCAATGAGTATGGCGCCCGCCATCCCCAGATGCAGTCAATCAGGCGCATTCGCGACATGCAGTTCCACCCACACGGCTCCTATGTCATTGCCAACAAGTGAGGGGCGAAGAGAGCGAGAAAGACAGAAGGGGGGCAAGGGGGGGACGGGAGGAGCAAGCGGGAGAGGAGAGTTTAAATCTGATGCCCGCACTGTAGTCCAGGCACCCGATTGGGACGCTGCCGCGGAGTAAGGACTGAGGCGCTTAGCGTGCATGCTAACATGCTAACGTCACCCTCCCTCGTCAACATTCACAGTTAAAATTTAAGTATGGCACAAAGTTGGCACTTACTGCTAGCTTCCAGTGTTTCTTCTGTTATTTAAAAGGGAGAATCGATCGATTTATTAAGAAAAACCGAACAGCCCCTTTGCCCTCAGTACTCATTTCAGAGATTTTTTTTTTTTTAGTATATACTACTTTGTCTACATCTAATTTAAAGGTTGGTGTAGCCATGAGATATAAACTAAATAGGATAATTAGATAATTGGTAATCTAAAATATCTCTAAAATGATGGACCATCCCTCTGCTCTTCTCTTTCTCTCTCAGCTCGACACTTTCCCAAATTTGTCGCTATCTTTTCTTTCCCCTTGTCTGTTAATCCCTGTTTCCTGGGTCCCAGCATGAAAACACTGATAAAAATTAAATAATAGCTTATAATAATATAGCTATTATAGCTAGTAATCTCACTGTAGTGCCTTGCAATGGGATGTAGTGTCCCATAAAGAAAATACCTCCCGTTTAACCATTAAAAAGGAATACATTCAAATTAACACAACAGTGTACAAATTCTTGAAATAAAAACATTTGATTTCACCCAAACTCTCGTGTGTCTTTGACTGCAGATACCCTGTTGTCCTCAGAACATATTTGCTGTCTTCTTGCCTCTGCTCTGGGGCAGAGCAATCATAATACATAATAAACATGTCTATAATGTGTTATGCCTTTATAAATAATTATAGCCATGTTTTTAATACTTTATGAATGTGCAACAATGAATTATAATAGCCATTAGGCTTTATTAATATGGGCTTGATAGAAAGGGTTAGCTAAAACAAATATATAAAAGCTAAAGAATAATAATAAATTGTGTGTTTTGGTAACCAACCCCTGTATTTAAGGAATTTTAAGGTTTGTTAAATTTAGGTGTTTGTGGAAAATGTGTTTATATTTCTTCCCCCTGTCTGTTGTTGGAAGTGGAATTGGTGCCTGACAGGCTTTGGGTGTGGAGTGGTGTTTATAATCTCTGTGTGAAGATGAAATTGGTGGTGCAACCACCAGCTGGCTGGGGCCTTTGAATCCTGCCCTCATTGTGTGTCATGTGCGCAGTTCGCATGTTTTGCCTGTGTTATACGGGGAACCTCCCACAGTCCAAAGGCACTTGGTGTTTCTACATTGCCCACAGAGTATGTGTGAACACCACAACCATATGCTACCTGCGTGGATTGTAATTATAACAAAATAAACAATCACCAAATTTGACTAATAATGTATATATATTTAAAATTTTATTAAAATCCCGTAAAAAACCTTAATATATATTCTGAATATACAACAGGATTTATTTAAAGCGTGACATAATTTATTTAGCAGACATGTTGGCCCCAATGCAGAAGTGAGTTGGTTTGGTCAGTAGTAAGCCTGGTGTGTCCTCGGGGGCCCTAACCTATTTCAGACGTAACCTTCTCTTCCCACACCTCCAACTTCCTCCTGAGAAAGGTTACCACCTGACCCCCCATTACTCCACCAATAACCGCCCCCCTCATGACCCCCCCCACTGTCCCCTTCAGGGCCCCGGCAATAACCCCCACTGTGGCCCCCACTGCGACTCCCAAGACCACCGCGGCAGATCCGCCGTAGCGGCCAAGGCTGCAGATCCAGGGGTGGAACTTCCCTGCCATGTCCCCAGCTGGGTACTCCCCGGTCCCGGGGCTGCCAGGCTGCTCCAGCACTGGGGTGAGCTGACCTCCGGCTCCCCCTAGTGGCCTCTCCACTGAGCCTTCTCTCCAGATCACTGTGGGTGACAGGGCGACGAGCATGGCGGGCGCCTGCTTAGCACAGACGCTAACATGCTAACGTCACAAACATTTGCATTTTTAACTTAATGTAAGCTGCTGCTAAGCCTTACAGCATGTTCCAGCTTGTTTAAAAAAGAACATAAATCACTATAAATATGATTTGCCTGTTTAGCCATATCTCTATAGTGCTGTTTACAAGAAATATGGAAGTTACAGAGCTTGTGGCTGTCAGTGCAGTGCGATTCCATCAGTGGCGGCCAAAGCCCTTGGTGTGTAGCGTGGTAATGGGCCTCACCATGGTAACGGACCTCACCGCAGAGGGCCTCCTTTCTGGCCTGTCCTTCCTCTCTCTCGCTGTTCAGCCCCCTTCCGTCTGCATTTCCTCCCATCTCCCCTCTCAGTTCCCTTTCTCTTCTCCTCCACACCTCTTCAAAATCGCGTTTCAGCTCCTCCTCCTTCTCCTTCACCTCCCGCTCGCACCTCTGCCTCATCTCCTCCATTTCCCTCTCCATCTCTGCCAGCCTCTCCCTCAGCCTGGCCTCCCCCTCCGCTCCGGGAGAAAGGTCAGGCCTGAAGTGCCAGCCCTCGTTGGCTACCACCATCTCCTCGATCCTCCCCAGCAGTGACGTGACCTGATCCTCCAGCCATGGCTTCCTGTTGGACAGGAAGTGACATCGACCACTGCACCGCTCCAGCAGCCCCTGGAGGTGGACCCCCCTCGCCTTCACCTGCTGCTCCAGGGCCTCCCCGCTGAGCTTCCCCCCCCCGGTGAGGAGCACCAGGCTATGCTTCCAAACCCTCTCCCCGAAGACCCCCAGACAGCCCTCAGCAGCCCTTCTCTGAGTCTCTGTGAACAGGCCCCATGTGACTGGGATGACCAGCAGGAAGGCATGTGGGCCGGAAGGACACCTCGACAGGCTGCGTGCCAGCTCTGCACGAAGGCTGTCGGGGACGTCCGGCGTGGAGCCGTCCCACCCGGGGGTGTCCACCACGCTGACTTGCCTCCCGTCTCTCTCGGCCTTCTTCCGCACGCATGCCTGCGTCTCTCTCCCGCATGTGAACTCCTCTCGGCCAAGGATGGCATTTCCCACAGAGCTCTTCCCGGCTCCCTTCTCCCCCAGCAGGACGATTCGCAGCTGGGACAGCCGGTAGGGCTTGTGAGGCTTCCTCCCTGGTAGATTCAAAAGATCGAAATCAGCAAATTCAATTAGTCTGCTGATTTTCTCCGGCAGCACAATTATCTTCGTATTGAAAATGAACCATTTAATACTAAATTAACTTCATTTACAGAACAACAGCGCCCTCTGCTGGAGAAAAGAATAACAACTCACTGGCGAGGAAGGGCGAGAGACTTCCTGGCTCCTTTACCGGCGGCCGTTTCCGACTGAACATTTTGCTTTCTGCCGAGAGAATATTGCTGCCCTCCGACTCCCGACTCACTTCATGTCGTTCTTCTCCGTAGCCCAGAGAAGCAGACGGTTATAAACAGGCTTCTTCCCCTTGAGCGAATGCTGAGAAGCGGCCGGAGATGGCGTTTGTAGGCGGCACTGACGAGCGCAAAGTCCAGCTCGCCCCTGGTAGCGAATCGGGTTTTTGCGATACTTCATGAACATTATCTTTCGTCTGTAACACTAGGTTTCGGCATTATAGGTAAAACTGGCACTGAAAAGGCAACAAGTTACCTTCTACTGCGCTTAATAATTTACAGTTGAACGTGTAAAGTGTAACTAAATTACTCTGGATGCGGCAAACAGCCGCTTTAGAGTGGAACTGTAACTCCTGAGAAATGCTGCCTGGAGGCATCATTACTGAAGGCCAAAACCTCTCCTTTGACTGGAGAGCAGGGGGACAAAAGGTGTCCAAATTCTACTCCATTCTGAATAATGAGAACTGAGAAGGTGGGCCATGTGTTAATATCTGATGAGAAGCATGAACAGAGATTTTGCCTCCTCCTGTGTCTTATGTTTTACGGAGTCGTGGCTCTGCGAGGACAT
>JAODKM010000016.1:1544427-1569916 GCA_026780845.1 Petrocephalus sullivani | reverse complement strand
CCATAAGTAACCAAACAAAATATGAGACTTTTGGCATTTTTAGTTTTTTGATTGCAGACACAGATTTTTATAAAATTAAAGTTATTCTTATGGGCACCAAAAAAATGTCCCCACAAGGTATAAAATAACTGTTTTTTTATCACACTGTGGGGATATTGGGTCCCCACAACGTAATATAAATAATATAAAATAATGATGCTGGACAACAAAAATCCACCCTGGGTTATCAATAAAATTCTGTTTTTATCATAAAACTTATAAGTGAATGGAAAAGCAACTTGAAAGCAAATAAATGAGATTCCAACAATTTTACACTTTACTACATGCAACTAGAGAATGTCTCACCCAGGAGCATCGTATCAGCATAATTTTAGACAGTACATTAATAGGGGCAGTTAGGTGGTGTAGTGGTTAGGGACACAACCGTGTAATCAAAAGATTGCTGGTCCGAATCCCCGGACCGCAAGTACCGCTGAGGTACAGTACCGTCCCCAAGCACTGCTCCCCGGGCACTCACGTAGCTGCCCCCTGCTGTGTCACGTTGTCACATGGGTTAAAAGCAGAGGACACATTGCGTTGTTGCGTGCTGTGGTGCGTCAACAAAGACGATTAATCAAATTCATATTTTCCATTTAAATATATATATTATACAGGCATGCAAGAGCAAATGAGTTTGTAAGAGACTTAAATACAAACCTTACACTTCCAAAGAAACATAAATAAATAGCCTGGCTGCCAGGTAATTTACAGTGTTTTACGCGTGAGCTTTAGTGGAGGACCTCGTGTTCACTTTGGACGTGCTGGGCAAAGTGGACACCGGCGGATTAGCGCATGCCACAGGTGGTGTGACCGGGAACTGAGCCTTCAGCGCCGCCCTTCTGGTGACTTTCCCACCGCGCGTTCTTGGGGTGGCTTCTACTTGCACCTTGAGTGATACCGGCGCCTGAGTCTGAGGTAGCTTCAGCAGAGTCGTCACGGGTGTCAAAACCGCACCAGGCTGCAATACGGGGAAGGAGACACCCTGATCGGAGAGCACAAAGACGACAGGGCTCAGGAACTTCGCCCCCTGCTGCTCATCCGTCGTCACCGTCCCCGGTCGCATGCCTGGATCCGACTCGCAGCCCGGAGCCACACATCGAGGCAGGATCTTGGGGAACCTGGAGGGCCCGTGGAGCTCTGGGTCCAAGCTCTCAGGCAAAGCGCCATGGACGGAACGTTTGTGGGCCTCAAGCAGCGGCAGGTTCTCGAAGTCGGCCTGGCAGCGGTCGCATTTTGAGGGCTCGGCGGTGAGGTGCACCCTCCTCCTGTGGCTCCGCATCTCACGGGCACGGATGAAGCGGCGCTGGCACACGTCGCAGGCGTACGGCCTCTCGCCCGTGTGCGTCAGCCGGTGCGACGTCAGGTGGTGCGGCCGTCGGAAGGCACGTTCGCAGTCCGGGCAGCGGTACGGCCTCTCGCCACTGTGCGCCCTGCGGTGCAGCTTTACCTCGTACTCCGTTTTGAAGCGCTTCCCGCACTCGGGGCAGCCGTGCGTCCGCTGCAGCCCGTGGCGCACCTTGTGGCCTTTCAGTTCGCCCGCGGTGCGAAAGGCCAGCAGGCACTGGTCGCAGGAAAAGGGCCGGGCATCTGAATGCGTCACCAGGTGGCGCTTGAGGTGCTTGGAGCATCGGAAGGCTTTGGGGCACTGGGGGCAGGCGTGTGGCCGCTCTCGCTGGTGGGTGATGCGGTGGACGCTGAGTGCGCCGGCGTGCCGGAACCTCTTGTGGCACTGTGTGCACTCGTAGGGCCGCTCACCGGTGTGCGTGCGCTCGTGGCTGGCGACCTGGCTCATGCTGGCGAAGGCCTTTCCGCAGTGCGTGCACATGCAGTGTTTGGGCGCCAGCGCTGCCCCCTGCCGGCCCCGCTCCCTGCCCTCGTGTATCCGCATGTGGCTCTTGAGGCCGTCAGACCGGAAGAAGCGCCGGGGGCACCGTGGGCAGCCGTACGGCCGCACGCCGCTGTGCAGGCGCCGGTGCTTGTTGACGGACTCCGGCCGCGTGAAATGCAGGTGGCAGACGTCGCAGGCGTAGGGCTTCTGCCCGCTGTGGCTGTGCAGGTGCGACACCAGGCCCTTCCGCTGCTTGAAGGCACGGCCGCAGTGGGGGCAGGCGTGTCCCGCGGCCCCCGCCTCCGCTCCGCCGTGCTTCCTCATGTGCCGGCGTAGGACCCACTCCTTCCCGAAGCTCCTCCCACACTGGCCGCAGCTATGGAGGCTGCTCCCCCCCTGTGCGCCCACCTCCAGGGCCTGCTGAAGGGGTACAGTGGCTTCCAGAGCGCCTCCCTCTGGTGGGACTGAGTTCTCCCCCACTTCCTCAGCTGCCCAGGAATCTGGGTATGCATGACGGTCAGGATCGGGGCCCTCCAGCTCTCCTCCCCCCTTCTCTGTGCCGTGCGGCTGCTCCTCAATGGTAGTAGTGGCTACCGTCAGCTCATAATCCAGAGACGGCTCGGCCACGACGAAGCAAGCTGCCTCTGGAACCTGCCTGATCTCTACAGCGGCCTTTTCCTGAGCCAGACCTATGGTACAAAAGCCAGACATGTTAGGAGTCATCACCTCCAAATGCTACTTTGTTAGGTTCTAAATGGTCATCTATAGACATCTTAACACCAGTCAAACCCAAAAAACATCTGGTTTACAGGGTGTTGAGACATCCCTCTCAAAATAAAAAAATAGCTGACTAATTGCAATATTTGTGTACTAGCCCAGTAATACAAAGCAAAGCCCAGTACAACTTCAGCGGTCAGCTCCTCTCTGTTAATGACAATATAGTTGAATCTAATCTAAATCTAATGCTGCCCCTAAGTACAACAGATAATATGATCATGCTGAGAACATGAAAAGTCAACCATGAAGACAAAACGGTTGCAAATAAAAGCATACCTTTGTCCACCTCTCCGAAGTCGTACGGAATGGGCTCGTTATTGGTGGCTGATTCACCGCTGTCAATTTCCAGACCAAAACGTTTATCCTGCAGATGATGCTTAGCCGACACGGCCTGCATCTCGCAATCTTTAGCAGCGACCTCGCCGTGAAGATTGGTGACATTGTCCTTCACCCAGGCAGTGATCTCGGCGGCAATATCTTTCAGGATGAAGTTCATGCAAGAGTTTAAGCGCGTTTGGAAATCCAGCAGATAGCTGCCCGCTTCCTCAGTGTCCAGCGAGTTGTCCATCATATCGGCAGGCTGACCCACATTTACAGGCTGTAAATGTCTGTCCGCACCTTCCAGTCTCTCTGACAGCCGCCTGTCCTCGGCTTCCTTACTGGAGGTGTCGCCGTGAAGCCGAGCGAATCTGCTTCTCACCAGCTTAGTTATCTCACAAGTCGTCCTCTTCAGCAGCAAATCCATGCACGCCTTTAGATGTAACTGGAAGGTCAGTAAAAACGCGCTCTCTCCCATTCTTTATGTATTATCGCCACGTTATATTTCGGGATCTGACAGTGAGGAACAATTCACGTTTTGGCATCGGCAATAAATACATTACATGCACCCGTTTCCACATGTGCGTCTTCTTCGCTGGCATTTTCGCTCGCAAAAGTTCAGGAACGCCAAGTGCGGCGCGCTGCTGCCACCTATCGGACGGGAGGCCGACAACTGGCAATGCCTAAGCATTATTATCAGACCATGACAAAATGTATACGGTACCATAAAATTGACCTTGATTATACAGATATTTGCATGTGAAATTTACAGCACCATTGATGCTGATGCAGTGATGAACAATCAAGAGCAAAATGCAAATAATTTAATGCAAACTGATAAAGCTTTTTTTCTTTTTTCAAAATCATACGGACAAGTGGACATAACTTAATGACCCCGTTCAGAAGTGTTCCGTGGTTAATGGTACAGTCAATGGCGGCGCCAGGGGGGCGCTTGGGGGTGCTATAGCTACCGCTGGAATAGCCGTAGCACCCCCAGGATGTAATTTTTTATGATTATTTTTAATTTTACATTTTTATTGCGTGGATACTATGTTTGACCAATTAAAAAATAAACATGTATACACGGAAAAAGATAACGTCACCTAGAAAATTATCATTAAATAACTGACGCCGCTTAAGTACTGTGTATAAGTGCTATATATGCTCATTTTATTAACTGAATCTCTTAATTATACAGTCTTACCTTCCAATACAAATCGTCTTTATATTGTTCCAGAATCTAAGTTATTTGCTTATTTTTATTTATTTACGTTTACAGTGTATCTGTTTCTGTAAATGAAAATCCCTGACAAGTTTCGTTTCCCCCCAAACGAAAGCGCACCCATTGCTAGATGATGTCCAGGAAACCAAAAGTTACTGACCCCTCTATAAACGCCCCCGAATCTGCACCTCGCCAGCAGCTGATCCGATACTTCTACTGAGACTGCAGCAGGACATTAGAGATCCGGTGATTACTGAGCTTTTCCCACGTTAAGCGTTTCAGTGCCTTAATTGTGACGCGTTACCTACGGGAAAAACACCGTTAGTTAGTAAATAACCGACATATAGGACAGGAAGCAAAAGTAACTCTCTCTGTCCCTGTTCTTCACTCCTCTAGCCCGCCGGCATGGAGTCTCCTCAAAGTGGGTCCCTTAAAGAAGAGGACATATTTTTCGGTAAGTGTGCCTGCAGTATTATGATTTATTTTAAACGGAGTGTAGATGTAATGAGTATAAACCGCACTGCTTAGAATCCGCTTTAATCTGTGAGATGTTAGTTTTACTGCAAAGCTGGCTGTAATTCATGCAGAAGCCAGCCGTCGTGTAAAGTAGATTTTTAATAGCTTTCTATCTAATATCTATCTATATCAACACAGCATGCTTTAAGTCCAGCTTTATGCTAATTAGCTATGACGCAGTTCGGCGGCAACCAATGGGAATGTAGAGATGCTACGCTAAAGACAAGCACGAAAAAGACTATTCCGACCAAAGCTCCCAAGCACAATGGAAGGGAAAGTGTACGGCGTAAACTGTGACACAAAATACATCTCCACTCTACGCATTTTTACCCTTTTAGACACAGCAAAAAAATGCCCGTGGCATCCATCTACGCCTTTAAAAGACCCATGTACATGCATTTCACTATCATTGCATTTCGTCAACACGGTACAAGTCGAAAAGGGATAGTTATTTGTTACGTGTCGCTGTTTGCGTACAGGGACATGAATTAAAAATGAGGCATAGACCAAAACAAGGTGTCTGAAATTACTGGTGTTCCAGGTGAGGTGGTGAACTGCATAATTTATTTTTTATTTTATTTTGAAAGCGAAAGGAAACCGCATAGTAATTTGAGCGCCATAGCATGAGAAACGATGCGATGGGAACGCACGGGGATTTCAGAGGATTTGGGAGCGTCTTTCCCGGTAATCACGTGACAGGGACGAAAGTCACGTGACACGAAGCTCCCAGCAAGTTTGCTTTGAGAACTCGAACCGTGATTCGACACGGTTTTAATAACCTTTAAGTTTCCAAATGAACTTACACTTACAGTTAGTGTTGAATTTCTCTTGCTCTCATTTAGTGTTTTATGGACGTTATAATATAAAGATAATCTTACCTGGTATTTAATTCCAATGTAAAAGTCAGGCTTTGTAAGATCAATTACCTGATCTTTTAAGCCCTGGTTTAGCCACTGTCCTCTAAATCAGCAATGAGTAGTAAAGGTTGATAATCATACCCTGTCTCTATGTTTATGACACACTGCTGTATAACATTTCTTCACGACTCATATGATGCAGATGCTGAATTCCAGGCCGAGGCCGAGGAAAAGGCTGCAGATAAGTGTCCAGAAGAGCTGTATACAGACACAAACACTTTGGTTCCTGAAGATGGGGTTAAGACTTTGGGTTACAATACAGAGGACTGGGAATTAGTTGGGGTAAGCTTACATTCCAAGTTCCTGCATTTTAAACACAATAATTTAGTAAAAACCTTGCTAGTATACCAGATCTACACCTCCTGGTGGCTATAGATCAGTCGTTCTCAAACTCCTCATAACCCCAAAACATTGGTCGAGTCTTGCTACCTCATTCTATATGATAACATTCACTCAGCAAGGTGCATTCAAGACTGCTATAGTTACCATATGTATGGTTTGTTTTTGTAGAATATAGTCTTTTTGTAACCACCTGTAATGTGATGTGATCTGACTAATTAACATTAAATCTTTTGGGAGGTAAAATCAGTTATGAAATCTCAGTTGCTCCAGGAGGTTGAATAAACAACAGAGTTTGTTAAAATTTTTTGCATTGCTCCTTGAGACGGTACATATATTGACAACAGGGGAGATGACATCTGTCCCACAATTATCAGGCAGTGTATCATTACTGCAGTGGTTTGGCTTGGTTTGAAATGGTAATCGGAGCTCAGTGTTAATTTTCCTTTTACTTGGACAAGAAGGTAAAATTTGAGTATGATGTTCATATTCACCAAAAAATTACTGAGATCCACAGCCTTAGAGGTGAAGCTGCAGTTTCAGTATCATTGTGTCTTCTTTTCCGTTACAGAAATATGATAATACTCTGGAGAGAGCAGCTACCGAAGATGACCAAGAAGACCAAGTGAAAATTTTGCATGACAGGAATGAAGGTATCATAAAAGCTAATGACTTATTTACACTTTGTTTTATTAGGGATGGGCATTTCATCCAGCATTACTAGTCAAATTTCATGAGTCATAGATGGATGGATAAATGGGTTATTTGAATAATTTTAGATTAACCCACCCCACAGAGAAATGTGGGTGGAGTATGGAATGACTCATTTGCTGGGATAATGTAAAACATTAAAAAGTTGCTTACATAAATGAATCTGAATCCGAAATGAACCTGAAGAGAGCTCAAGCGCAGTAGCATACAATAGCTTTTAATAGCCAGTGCTTTGGATAGACGTGACAAATGGAGATTTCTTTATTTTCAATGACACAATCCTAGCAGTACTTCTCAGGTTTATGGGCTACTACATTAATCTATTTACACATAAAATTAGACATCACTCTTTAATGCAAAAGGATAATCTAAAACATTAAAAGTAGCCTTGGAACTAGGGCTGAATGACATTGGAAAAATTCACAATGTGATGTTTGAGTCTCTGTTTACTGGGATTGGCAAAGTCAGTAGTTCACATTCTGTTAACTTGCCAGAAAGACTGCCAATACACTTGTATTTGAAATATTAAGAATGTTTGTCACAGAACATGAATTTCAAGAGCATTGCTAACAACAAGCATGATAATTTTATATGTACATTCCGGTTAACAGCAGCAGCGATATCAGGATAAATAAAGTGTCTGTCTGTCTGCCTGCCTGTCTGTCTGCCTGTGTGCCTGTCTGTCTGTCTGCCTGCCTGTCTAATCGGGTTCTCTTACACTTGTTGTCTGTCTGTCTGCCTGTCTGCCTGTCTGTCTGTCTGCCTGCCTGTCTAATCGGGTTCTCTTACACTTGTTGCTGCAAGATGTGCCAAAATCCAAGATATTTGCTTGTGTTAAGCTGATAATTTCTTCTTCACCTCACTGACTTTTGTTAAATTTCTCACAAACACACCAACTGTATTTAAATATTCAACAAGCTGACTCCTCCCTATTAGGTACTCATATGTAGCACCAGTTTGAAAGGCCTTTTGTCTCAGGAGGGTTTCAAGAAGAGTTTCATGTTGTAGACAAGCCTGGACTGGGAGAACTGGGAGGTTTCCTGGTGGCCTGGCCTGCCATCCAGAGTAGACCTTTAAACAATCAGGTGGTGAAACAAACTAGATGTTTCAGCAGTAAAATGTGCAGGCAGTGTCTCTCTCTCTCTCTCTCTCTCCCTCCCTCTATCTCTCTCTCTCTCTCTGGGTTGGACCTGGGAAGCTGTGACTTCTTCCTGACTCTGTCCTCCTCAGCCATTTCAACCTGTCAATAGCCATATTAAAAGTCTAATATGCTGAACCATACAGTGCCTCCCAAGGCACCTTGGAGCGTCATCTACACGTGGCAGAGGATGACAGTATTAGTGTCTGTAATGTATGCAAAATCACCATTGGCCACATTTCTTCTTTTTCAGAAACAGCTGGAGAGGCCCAGGGGCTGCAGCTGTCTTCAGTCATGCCATCGGTGAGCAGATCTGCCACCTGTCTGTCACCAACCACTCATTCATCAGGTGAGGCTTGGTATGCACGTCGCTTGATTGGAGGATGGTTCTCTCTCCTAATGCAATGCGTCACTGATTAGAAGTGCAACATTGTTGAAAAAGAATAAGCATTTTACTCTATGAGGAATGTTGTCCGAAATGAAGAATGTAATACATTCCTGAATGCTAGGGGATCAGCATTTGCACCCACAGCAGCTGCTCTCTCCTCTAATAGCAGATCTGATGCAATTATTACTGAGCATAAAATTAATGACTTGGACATAAACTCCATCCATCCATCCATTCTCTGCAGCTTATTCCAAGTTCGGGTCGGGGGTGTAGCAGTCTAAGCAGGCAGTGGGTTTGCCTTGAGCCCCTCCCAAATGTCTGAGCTCCTCACCTTCCCTCACCCCATGCACCCTGCAAAGGAAACACATTTGTATCCGTGGTCTCATTCATGCTATTGATTATGGATACTCTCTGTTTGTTAACATTCTATCAGGATGGACATTTTGGGTGGAGAATCCCCTCCATGGTTTCTCTTCAAACTGTGATATAGGGAGGCGGGACTCTTGTGTAAAGAACACGTTAAATTCTCAGAGTAGGAAAGACAAATGGCATGCCTTCTGCACACTCTACTGATGTGATCTTTTGTTGTAATTGTCCTGTAATGAAAAATACGAAGGCGAGTCTTGTTTCTAACCATCAGTGTTTCATAATTTGTAATTTCAGATTTTCTTTTTAAATTGTCTCTCCCCTTTGCAATTAGAACTGCCAGCACCACACAGCGTGATCGTCTCCTCTGTAGATGTAACTTCTGCTAACGTTGGCTGGGAGAAGCCATCAAATGTGGATGGTGTTCCACATAAATTCAGCGTCAGTTGGCTGTGTGCTGGCCAACCAAGCAAATCCATCACCACAGAGGAGAAGCTTGCTGTGCTCTTTGACCTGCGAGCTGGGACGGAGTATGAGGTCACTGTGTGCACCGTGGTAGAGGACAGTGGACAGGAGAGTGATCCAGCGTGCGTAACATTCCTCACAAGTAAGTTTGGTCTATCTTAAGTTTGGCTGCAGCTGTGCATAATATACCCTCATAATGAGGTGGTGTGTGGTTCTGTGGGTTCGGTCTCTGTGCTCGTGATTGGAACTTTGCTGTTTCAATCCTGTGGTTTTGGTCGAGTGATTTCACTGATGGGTCGTTGAGCAAGGCCCTTAACTTTCAATTGCTCCAGGTACTGCCTGACCCTGCCTCAACTAGAGGTCGCTTTGGATAAAAGCATCTCCTGAAGTATAATATAACATATCTAATATAATTATAGTATGTGTTATGTGAAAGCTGTAATGCTGTAAAATATTATCTGTGGTACAGAAGACTTATTTTGTCATCCTGCTGATAAAGCATTCAATGTACATTATCAAAGGGTATTGATTAGATTTGAGACTTGTGAGTAAAAACACAGTTTTTAACATATTGTGCTTTTCATTTTTGACTGAATGTATCAAGAAATGCCCCTGTTTGACCTTAAATTATGTAAATATAATTTTTGACGTGGACTTGGACTTTTGACTTTGAATGTTTGACAGGATAAGAAAATTGTTCCAATGATCTTAAGACCAAAGAAAACCACTATTACAAGTTGTTTAAATTTCATTGAAATAATTTATGCAAAAAATCTTAATATTGATAATTAATTTTTAAATAAATACTAATTAACGTGGTTTCTACCAGAACTTCCCCAGCCAGAAGACCTTACCATCGAAAATGTGACCGCTGACTCTGCAACTCTGAGCTGGCAGATACCAGTGAAGATGGTGGGCCAGCCAGAGCAGTTTATGGTTACCTGGGACTTCAAAGGGATGAAGAAACACCTCAAGGTGAAAGACAGGAGTGTGACCATAAAAAACCTCTCTCCGGGCAGAAAATATGTATTCAACGTGGCCACCATTGGGAACAATGGCAGCCAAAGCGAGTGTGCGTCTGGTCGTGTGAGTACAGGTGAGAAGGTGTGCTTTTCCTGTGGGCTTTGGTGGTAGATTTATTGCCTTATTTTTCAATCCCCTTTCCATCCCTATGGAAAGTACCTTGACATGCATTGCTACCACAGGGTATCTGCGGGTCATTAAAAAGAATTGAAAAATGATAAATCAATTTTGTGAAAATTAAGGCAATTGAAAAGCATTAAAAAGTCTAAAGTGATATTTCGAGGCATTATTTTTCCATTGTAGTCTCGACATTTTTTCCCAGAAGACCTATTTTATTATTATTGCATTTGAGCATATGCTTCCAAACCTTTGTCTAAAGTAATTATAAATTAAATTTATGATGAAATGAAGTAAAACATTATTAATGGCAATTATCAAAGAAACTCATTCTGTTCTCGTACACGAGCAGCGTTGCTGAGAAATGCAGCTGAACGGAGTGCTGAGACGTCACGTAATATGCTTGCATCTGCCGATGTCCTTATTCTGTTTTTTATAATTTAAGTCACACATATTTACATTTTAATAAACAATTTGAATAGTCACCTTCACCAAGTCTTTAAGCAACTGTCCAACATTTAAATTATGAGTTATTCAGCACACACCTAACGGAAGCATAATTTTACTGTCGTACGGCGACGTATGAGGCAAATCGAATACTATGCATGTGCAGACACTCGTACGTATGATCAGCCAACGTTTACGATTTTTCCTAAAGTAGCGCAGATTGATGGGTAGGGTGACATATTACTGCATTTCGCTTGCCAGCGTGTATCGATAGGTAGCATGGTCCAGCAGAACTCAGGTAGCCTCTGGGATTGGCTCCGGACCTCCTGCAACCCTGAATAGCATAAGCGGTTACAGAAAATGGCTGGATGGATGGATCAACACTATTACCTAAATATCACAAGTCTTAAATGCTAGTTTATATTTCCATCATTGTAAATTGCTGCTATTCAGTGGCATGTTATTTTGGTATACCTATAAGTTTGATTCACTTGGAACTAAAATATGAAGTTTGGCACATTTTTATGTTTGTTTCAGTCATATATTTATCACTTCTAATTAGTGGGATCAGAAAAAAAGAAAAAATAAATAACATACATTTCTGTAGTTGTTTGTCCTATTGGCATAATCTACTTACGTTTCTGCAGCATAATAGTGGCCACCGTCAGCAACATATACAGTCACCCCATAGTAACTGGGGTACATAACGAGACCCATAAACACACTCAGACACAGGCGCTTTGCAGAACTTTTATTAGGCAGACAGAGAACACAAAGAATCCAAAATCGGAGTACCTGGCCGAATTGCAGCATCGTAAAATGTGCCATGAAGTGTAATGCTGCGTATGCGTAGATGTGTGAGGTATAAATTGGGGCAGGGCTGTCACAGATGGATTGTCGTTGGGGGTGTAGGCCTATGCAGGGCCTTGCAGCCCCAAAGCCTGACATGACTGGGCCCCAGGACAAAGAGGTTTGAGAAATGCTGGTCTAGGTGATGTCACTAATTAGAGCTTTAAGTAATGCAGAGGTCTTAAAGAATTTTGAAAAGGTTTTAAAAATGGCATTAACAGGCATTGAAAAATAGAATAGAATGAATAGAATGCCTTTTATTGTCACTGTACACAAGTACAATGAGACTGAAGCATCAAATGACTGATACCTGCAGAAACCCTGTACCAGAGGTGGACAAAGTACTCAACTTCATTACTTGAGTAAAAGTAGAGATACCACTGGTCAAATGTTACTCCAATACAAGTAAAAGTCATATAGTCAAATTTTACTTAAGTTGAAGTACTGAAGTACTTGCTTTTAAAAATACTTAAGTATTGAAAGTACATTTTCTTTCACTGCATTGCTGCATTATTGCCACAGCACATGCAGTACCTAATGCCTCTGATTAGCTTGTAGAACCTGCAGAATAAGGAATTGGTAGAATGTTACAGAATGTTAACTTTAAAAACTTTAACTACAGTTAGCAGTCAAGCCTTGCCGTGAAATTGGCGGGCAAAGTCATTTCACTGGCCGTTTTGCACACTTTAATATCATTGCTATCTAAGAGCTTGGACAACTTTCACTTTTAGCAAATAAAACATTTACATACCTCAATATGTTTGCACGGTTTGGTATGTGAGTTTCGTAAGCCGTTATATAGTTCGTTTTAGGCAGACACAGCACGCATTTAGAACAAAATTAATCTTTAATCCTTTCAGATAATATAAACCTTTGGTCAAGATATGGCCAAGGATGTGAAAATGGCACCGAAGAGTCTCCGACTCTGTCTCAAGTTGTAGAAATGCAATACCGGCGTTAATTTTACTTAATTTTATAGTTACAGACTACGTCAGATGTGGCATAACTCTACTGATTACTGATAGGCTGTCACCTGGGGAAAAAATCATGTTTTAGTCATAAGTTTCCAAAATAAATACTACTCAAGTGAAGTACAGATACTGAAAAAGTACAGTACTCAAGTAAATGTACTTTGTTACTGTCCACTTGATTGTTACAGATCACTTTACATATAATAGAGATCATGCACTTTAGGACAAAGTGTTACAGATACAGATAAAGTCCTCTGTAGCGCATTCCCAAGTGCTGTTTGGCCAAACCTGTTTTTGTACCTTTAGTTGCATTCAAGTAGAACTTTTATTTGCTGTTTCATGTGATGAACTGTCACTGAAGGCACTAAAGCTAACTTTTATAAAATAAAACCTTAAATTACTGCCCGTCAGGGATTAAGTAACAGCATTATAACCAAAATACTCTTCCAGTGTATTTATTCAAAGTCATTGTGTTAACTGAATATGACTTGGTAAATTAGAGAGAACCCTAGTGTCACGTTTGCGGCGGGAGGAACGACCCATGAGCAGGCTGCTGAGACAGATCCCCTTCTGGGGTGTTTATTTTCAGGAAAAGGGGAAACAAGGGAGCCAAAATGACAGCTAGCATAGACAACAACCGACAGGGGTAACAGGACTCAGATTAACTAATAAAGGGCAGGACATCAGGGAACAAACACAAGGCAGGTGTCCTGGGATAACAAGGGGATAGAAACGCAAGGCAAAGCTAAATGGGACTCAGGTGTGGGCAATTAAGCCCCGCCTGAGGGAAACACAGAGGGGAAAAGACGCAAGGTGGGGCTGAGCGTGACACCTAGCAAAACCTAAATTATTTTCGAAGATAATTTCATTTACATGTCCTAATTTAAGTTGCACATGAGATCCAGTTCCTGTGTCCTTCTCGGTTTTGTTCAGGACCATCTCCACCGGCAAGCTTAAAGGCAGAGGAAGTGAGGAGCACTTCAGTGAAACTTTGCTGGCAGAGGCCGGCCAGCATGGAAGACCTCAGTTATCAGTACATCATCACCTACGGCTGTAATGGAGAGCAGCGACAATCACTGGAACTGGAATCCAGTGCCAATACAGCCATACTGCCGGATCTGGAACCTGGAACGGAGTACACCTTCATCATTAGCACAGTGCTTCTAACGGGAAGTCGAAGCAGAGAAAAATCTATATGTGTGTCCACAAGTAAGTAAACTTTACAGGGTGGATTTTGTATGGCTAGAAGTTGTATGTGTTTTGTTCATTTGATAGTCTCCACTTCAAATTAGCAAAACAGACTATTGGTTTGAGGTTTAGAAGTAGAGTAGACAATGTGCCTTTGTTCTTTATTTGTTTATATTTTGCGTAACGCATTTGTATGAAGGACACTTGTCCCACTTCGGGAACAGGTTATTGTGGAACTTCTGCAAAGGAGGATCTAGAACATGAATGCGGTCTAGGCATGGAGATCTGACATTATAGCTTTTATTCCAGCCAGTTTTTTATTTGACACATTTATTTTATTTGAATACTTTGCTCTGTTTGACTCTGTGTGGAGAATTTTGTAGGTTTTTCAGATTTAGTTACTGTTATATGAATTTGGAAAATTTGTTCCTTTTTTTAATTACAGAAACATTACAGGGTGAACTAATACAAGAACTGGGACTGGAAAGTTACCTCAAGGAAAAACTTACGCTAAGCGCCGTGCTGGAAATCACCAGTGAGACTGTGAATGGGGGGCCTGTCCAGACTGTCAAATCTCTGCCGTGGTATTTTCTGAGGAAGCTCATGATGGTAAATGTGACTGCTAGGAGTGGCGTATGCACGAAAAGCGATGACGCAATGCTCCAGAGCTTAGACAGCTTTCTAGAGGATCTGTGTGACCTACAGGGTCATAGCAATCGGGTCAACCCCATTGATGTCATAACAGCTCTTTTCCAGTGTTCAGATGGTTGCCTTCAACAGGAAATGGCCTTGAAGATGTCCATGTGCCAGTTTTCTGTGCCTCTTCTGCTTCCCAATTCTGACACACACCAGTGCATGTTGATGCTTTGGGCTATGAGGGACATTGTGAAGAAGTTTCGGCCACATTCTCTGGAAGATCCAAAAGGATTTGTAGAGGACAGCATCGTGCTTACAAAGCTGCCCATGGTATCTTTTGTCAGACTGGGCACCAGTAGCTTGAAAAAGTCTCACATCTTGAACCTTGTCTTGAGCAACCCTCAGCAGTATCATGATACTTTTGTTCATGACAACATGGTGTGTGGTGATACCAGAAGGAGGATTTCTAATGGCCTGGTGGAAATTAGCTGGTATCTGCCTTGTGGGAACCAGAATATTGACATCTTTCCTGAGCCTGTTGCTATTTCCAACTTGCGTGGGGACATAAGTTCTTTTCATGCACAGTTTTATTTCCTCTGTCAAACATCTGCAGCAGTCTTTGTGTTCTGTGATGACTTTACTCAAGGCTGTGAGGTGCTCCATCACCAACACATTAGGTCTCAGTTGTTCTTGGTCAGCAATGCACAGGCCAGCAGCTTCAATACGGCAAACTTTAAAGCACTGATATCCAAGCTCCAACTTCAGCCAAAGAACATCCTCATGAAGCGTCCAGGAATGAATGATGCAGAATTTGTTAATATGCTGCGAAAGGCTGTGAGTCAGCTATTGAAGGAAAATTCACTCAAAATGAATATTGTAGACATGTCAGCTATTGCACATGAGTTAGGAATCAAAGTAGATGAAGATGGTCCCAAGTGCCAAAATGGAAAGAGGATGGCAGAGATGATGACATCAGGAATCGCTGACATACCGGATTTCAAGGTCAAACAACTCCCTTTGCAAGGAGAAATCTGGAAAGAACTTACTAAACTTGAGAAGGAGGAATGCAGGCTGAGAAAAGCTGGGGATAGAGACATTGAAATTTATAAGAATGACTTGCTGAAAAATAAACAGAAGTTGAGGGAGCAGCAGAGGGCTCTCGATATGTCTGCTGCTATGTCAAATTTTATTTATGCAATTTCAAGTTCCAGAGAAGACCGTCCATATTTCCTCAAATGGATGCGGATCAACTTGGACGGCATATCGCGAACAAACCTATCTCGCCTCCGAGAGGAATATAAGGAAAAGTGCCTTCACTCTCCTGAAGATAAGGAACTCATCGCTAAATTGGACAGGCAGATTTCCAGCTGCTCTTTAGGGGTTGAGCACTTTCTGCGAGAAATGGGCCAGCTGTATGAATCGGCCAGCTCGCTTCCTGAAAGCGATCCGGCTCGACAACAGATGGAGAAACTGCCACAGCTATGTGCTGAACTGCTGCTGGACGGGTTTCCACTGGAGCTGATAGATGGGGATGCATCAAACATTCCCCTTAAGTGGATGTTGGCAGTAATGAAAGCTTTACAGTGTCTGACAGACTCAAAAAGTAAGATCCGGGTGGTGACAGTGCTGGGGGTCCAAAGCACTGGGAAGTCCACTCTGCTCAACACCATGTTTGGAGTTCAGTTTGCGGTCAGCAGTGGCCGGTGTACGAGAGGCGCATTCATGCTGCTAATCAGGGTGAAGAAGGATTTCAGGAGGAAACTTGGATGTGATTATATCATGATCATTGACACAGAAGGATTAAAATCACCGGAGCTGGCCCAACTAGATGAAAGTTATGAGCATGATAATGAATTGGCCACTTTAGTGGTAGGCCTGAGTGACATTACCGTCATCAACATAGCCATGGAAAACTCCACAGAAATGAAAGATATCTTGCAGATTGTTGTTCATGCGTTTCTGCGCATGAAGGAAGTGGGTAAAAAGCCTTGCTGCCAGTTTGTGCACCAAAATGTCCCAGATGTGTCAGCCCATGACAAAAACCTAAGAGACAGGAAGCTTCTTCTGGAACAGCTGAATGAGATGACCCAAACGGCAGCCAAAATGGAAAAGAGGGGTAGCAACAAAAAATTTACAGACATCATGGAATACAACCCAGAAACTAATAACTGGTACATCCCCGGACTCTGGCATGGTAACCCTCCCATGGCTCCGGTGAATGCAGGCTACAGTGAATCTGTAAACGACTTCAAGAAAAACCTCATTACTTGTTTTGACAAGTGCCAGACCCCAACACACACATTCGCCGAATTCTTTGAGTGGACTAAGAGTTTATGGAGCGCAGTGAAGTACGAGAACTTCATCTTCAGCTTTCGCAACAGCCTTGTGGCCGATGCCTATTCTAAGCTTTGTATAGAGTTCAACAAGTGGGAGTGGGCTTTTAGGAAGCACATGTACTCATGGCTGTCGCAAGCTGAGGCTGAAGTGTCAAACTTCGGCAAAGTAGAAACTGGGACTTGCGTTACTGCCGAGGATTTACTGAGCCAGCTGAACACAGAGTTAGCTGATGAGCTCATGAAACAAGAGAAGATCATTTTGGACAACATTTCTCAATATTATAAAAGAAAAGACAACCACATTTATTTGGTGGAGAAGTACAGAGAGGATTTTGTGAACTCTGCCAAGACCCTGACAAGAGAGACGCAGAACTCTGTGAAAAACAAAATAGAGGCAGCGATGGAAATCAAAAAGGGTATGCTCAAGCTGGAGACTGTCAGAAAGAAGCACACGGACACCATGGAGCAGAAGGTTCTAGAGCTGATTGACAGATGCAGGGAGATCAAAACTGAAATGTCACCTAAACAGCTTGAGTTGGAATTTAAAAACATGTGGGAGGTCACCGTGAAAGAGCTTTCTTTTGTAGGCCTACAGAGACGGGATATTGGTGGTGACATTCACCGTCAATTAAGGACTAACTTTTATAGAAAGGGAAGTCATGTGCATGAAATGCTGTCCAAAGTTAACTTGTATGACTGTGGTAGAGAACCTTTCAAAGTACAAATTGATTACGGTTTTTTCAGGAAGGCCTGCAATCTGTTTTTTGGGGATGAGCACAAGCGGAAGATACAAGAACTGGCAGACAGTATCATCTGGAATAGTCAGGAGTTTATTAATGAAAAAGTGAGAACAAAAACAGATTACCATGACACATACACAACTCAGCTGTTGTGTTTGATAGATGACTCTCTGGAGAGGGAAAAGGACCTACAAACAAGCAATAAATTTGGGGTCTCTCTGAAGATTCACATCTGTGGCTATGCAGCAAGGGAATTCCAGAAAATGCATGATTGCTTTATTGGAGTAAATGACCCACGGCGATGTTTGGAGGAGTTCAAGGACCAGTACTACTCTGATTTTAAGGACCTGTGCTCCCAAAGAGACCAGTGTCAGAAGAAAGCTGAAGAGTTTGCCACCTACTGCCTTGCTCCTGCCATCAAGGAGTATGCTACAAAGTCTGTAGGCCCAGATATTGTGGATGAGATGTTGACGGGAGAGAAATCGAAGGACTTCAGCACCCGCTCCTTTTTCCAGTACTCCATCCTCAAAGAACTGCTTTCAAAAAACGATTTTGAATATTTCCTTCAATACTCTCAACAGTATGAGAAGTTTGTGAAAGACTGGATTTTCCAGCAAATAGTGGAGTACTTCTCAAAAAATTATAACAGGCTTTGCAACATAGTGGTTGGTCACCAAACCAAGATTATCCGGAAGATAAAAGAGACTGTTGAGGGTGAGAACTGTGCCAGAGGTGGGAAGAGTGGGAATATTTGCCAGTTCATTCAGGAAGTTTGCACAAAACTTGGAAAGGAACTTGTCATTCCCAAAGGTGCCCTGGATAAATTCATGGCCTTAAACAATGCAGTTCCTGAGCAGTTTTCTGGATACCTTATATCCATCATGGGAGAAATGGGAAAGAATCTAAGGGCTGAGTTTGAACAGCAAAAGGATGTGAAATCAGTACTGAGAAACCTACCGTTCAAGCCTGAGAATGAGCTGTTCAGAAGGGTGTTTGGCTGTGGAAAGCAGTGTCCCTTCTGCAAGACTCCCTGTGAGGCAGGAGGTAAGGAACACTCAGAGCACTTTGCATCCATTCACCGACCCCAAGGTACCGGACACTACAGATTTGTTGAGTCTAATAAACTAGTCACTGATGTATGCTCTTCCGACGTTGCCAGCGAAAGACAATTTGCATGCTTACAAACATCGTGGAATTATCATCCATACAAAGATTACCGGAATTTTTTCCCTGACTGGCGCATTCAGCCTGACACAAGCATTGAGGCCTCTGACTACTGGAAGTATGTCTTTGCTACATTTAATGACAAGTTTGCCAAAGCATTTGATGCTAAACCTGCTGATGTGCCATCAAGCTGGAAATCAATAGGTAAGAATAAAGCTTTGAAAAGCCTGGAAGAAGCATTTGGGCTGAAAAAATGAATCTGATTCAGTAGTTGGGAAACACCTTCAAAGCAAAATACAAATAATTAGTAACCTGCATGGAAAAAGTTATAAATAAAATAAAATAAAATTTTTACTTTTTTGCATTTTTAGTTGTAAAACAGAATATTTTTGCTATGTAAATTGTGCATAATTACTGGCATGGTGTGTGGCTCTTCGAGTGGTTATCAGTTCAAATCCTGTATTCGACAGAGTAGTATGTTGGGCCTTCAACCCCAATAGCTCCATGGGTGCCGGACAAATGGCTGGTTCAGTGCTCTGTCCCGAAGCTTGCCTGTGTCTCAGTAGAGGATGGTGTGATGGTGGATTTCATTGCAATTAGTGACTCATTGTGCAGGGACTATTCTAAATGCTCTTGTTTTTAGTATTTACTTTTCCAATCTGTTTCCAAAAAAAGAATCTTTTTCAAATACAATGAGCGAATAATCCACCAATGTTTCTTATGTTTGAAGTGCATTGTATAGCCATTGTATGATACTACTTAGACTTGTTATAGAATAGTCATTGGAAGCTCAGCCCTGGCTGAACTTGCACTTAGATGATTCCTTTGTTTGCTTGTGATGTACTGCCCTGCTTATCTGTCACTTATGACAAAAACGTCTGCCAAATCTATGCAAATCAATGTTTAATAGTAGTTTATCTTTGCATTAATAAAATAATTCACAAAATATGTAATGTTTGGCATTTATGTGTCTGTTTGTCTTTTGAATCTTGAGACAGATCGGCCAAAATTTAAGCGATGCTGTTCAGTGAAAGCTGACATTGTGAATGTGATAAATAGAAAAGTATTTATTGGATCTTATTACTGCTTCATAGACACATTACATGGATGAAGATCTACACCTGTTTTCCTTTTCAGACAAATTGCTCATTTTGCCTGCTGTGTGGCAGCAAAGGAAGGAAAGACACCTGGTCCTGTGAACCCATTAGCTCTACTTTGCTGGCACATAGTAGGGGTGACATGCGGGAAGTGATACATTTTAAGGATCAACCCAAAATCGAAGCACTGCCATATAGAGATAGGTGTAGTTTCAGACGTTTGATCCCATTACCATTATAACTGAAAAAGTATTTGACAGATCATCTTGTGCTTTGCTGATATGTTATGGCGAGGAAGGGAGTCAGAAGCAGAGGTGCAATGGTGCTGTGGTTTAATCAAAGCCACTCTGACAAAAGCTCTCTGCTGCCTCCGTAACTGATCTGGTGGCTGATCTCATTAAGGCCCTCTGATGCCTAGCAGTGTGTGAGCTTTCTGGGGAGAGCAGCCAGCAAAGCCACTGCAGCCCCCCCCTCGCTCCGCCCCCTTCCGTGTGCTTCTTCATGTGCCAGCAGAGGGCCCTGCCTGTCCGCTACCCAGCTCCAGGGCCTGCTGAAGGGGTACAGCAGCATCCAGAGCACCACCTGATAGGCCTGAGCTCTCACCCATCCCCCTTGGCTGCCCACGTATCTGGGTATAGGTGATGGTCAGAATTGGGGCCTTCAAACTCTCCATCCCCAATTTGTGTGCCATGTGGCTGGTTTTTGATGGCAGTAGTGGCTACTGTGAGCTCGTGATCCAGAGACGGCTCGGCCACGCTTGTGCTCCTGCCGACCCACTCGAAGACACGGGTGTGAAGGCTTGTTGTTGGGCAATGTGGGTGTTTTCTGGTGGCTGAGGGGGCGGGGGCAGTTCTGTGTGATGTGCCCGACTTCCCAAAAGTGGTTGCAGGGCCTGTAGGTGTCGTCTTATTTAAAATTTTATGCAGCCAAAATTTTTGAGAATCCATCCCCTCCCCAAATTTTAATGCTAATTATAATACAAAGAAATATATGTTTTATAATTACATCTATGCACCCATTAATCCTCAAAGCATTTATTAACATGGGTATCCCAGATAGCACAGGGCTGAGGACTGAACGGGATGCCAGTCCATCGCAGGACACACACACACACACACACACACACACACACACACACACATACAGCTAATTTAGAGGCAGCTGTATATGCTGCCCAACACACATAGGGATGGGAGTAGGATCCATGTTTAGTGCACTCTGACATTTATACCCATTTTTTATTATGTATAAAATATGCATATATGATATATATAAATATGATATATTTAAAAGCTTCGTTCTGATATGTACGTGATGTAGAAATCCATCAACATCAATTATATTCACAGTACTGTGGTCTGCCTGTGTTCAGAATATGTCTGTTTAACTCAAAATGGAAAAATTTAGTGCCGTTACATTTCCTGGAAAAGGATCATAGGACAGACCACAATATGAAATGTATTACAGACCACGTTATCAATCACACATAGCCTGTGAGGTGTGGTCTTGTCATGTGGCAGTTGGACATTGTTAGACCAGATTGAACATATGCCCAGTTCTTCCAGTAATTTGCAGTCTACATTAACCACCGTGTAAGGAAACACTACACTCATTAAGCAAATATTTACTGCTAAATTGGGTTTATTTTAAAACTAAAATTCATAAAGCCCACAGCATCAACCATGGTAAATCCACTAATCTTTGGCTAACAAAAACTAGTTAACTGAGAATAATACAATTGATAATACTGGAAAATATAGAACAGTTTCTTTTAAAGATCTTACTATCGACAAATAGGAATTCACTGCACAATGCATAAGATGCATACAATCGACGTGAAGCTCAACAGATGGGGTTTGTTAGAACTGTGCTTCTCTGTACAAGGCATAATCATCTGAGCAACAACAGCACAATTATTAAGTTGTTTTACTGCAATTATTAAGTTGTTTTAGTGCGATCCACTGGCCATAGCTAGCATTAGCATTGAGGCTAGCATAGACCGATATGCATTTGTGTACCTCTGTGCATTTCTAACTGGCTGTTTATATACATCTCTTGCATCTTTTATTTTATAATGTGTTAAGTGATAAAGGAGGATTTATAAAACTGAGCTGTGTTACATATTTCTTAAATTTCTTCACAAAACGCCTTTAAACAGAATATATTGCCGTTGCCTAGGAATGCCTTGTACTTATAATTTTTTCTCGTTCCTTCCTGTCTGTCTTCCTTTAAACCCCTCACTCTTCTCTCCTTCTTCAGACCGTAGTGTTTCAAAAAGGATCAGTGAGACATCATTCGAACAAACTCTGAAAGATAAACAATACATGGATTATTTCAGTGTAATTCAACAGCTGTGTGTGTGTGATCAGTACTTTATTCTCTTATATATAGAAATACAGCCCGCATTAACTGCAACCTAAATAACATTATTGAGATTTTTTCCTGGTAATTTCAAAAGCATAACTTTTACTCATTTATTCATTTATATAAGAACTTAACATGTAGCTGCGCAGTTTCGCAATGGCCTGTTTGCAAACGCAGAAGTCGCCCAGAAGCCCTCACCCTCAAAGTCTATCTGCCCGTCGCCTGACGCATCCGCGTCCTGCAGGATCTCCTCCATCTCCTTCGCGTTGAGCTGCTCCCCCAACATCAACTTAATGGCCTCTTTCAGCTCCGCAATACTGATCTGCCCGTCTCCATCTGTGTCGATCTGAGTTAAAAGGAATCAAGGGCAGGTATAGTGAGATGTAACAATATATAAAATATCAAAGCTCCCTAACCTATGTCTGTTTGGTGCCTAGTGTCCCACAACTACAGACTTCCCTTTTTAGATAGAAGTTTTAATATTGCATGTAATGTAGATTATGTGAATAATTTTGCATGTGAATATAAAAAAATTATATCCATTACCAAATGCTGTGTTCCTTCCCTTGTGATACTTTGTCCTTTTCTTTCGCCACACTTTTCTATTCCCATCATTCTGATACAAGTTGATCTTGGTTTCATCTGTCCATCTGACAGTGATACGCCTACCTCCTCAAGAGTGCTCTGGACCTGGCTAGATGTTGTGAGGGGGTTCTACTTCACCAAGGACAGAATTCTGTGATCATCCACTTTAGTTGCCTTCCGTGGTCTCATAGGCCTTTTGCTGTTACTGAGCTCACCAGTGAGTTCCTTTTTGTAAAAATGTACCAAATTGTTGACTCCTGAAGTTTCAGCTATCTCTCTGATAGATTTTTTTGCTTTTTTAACCTAATGATGGCCCCCTTTACTCGCATTGACACCTCTTTGGACCTCATGTTGAAATACAGCAACCAAACATAAATTCAGTGCTTCAAATCAGCTTCAGACCTTATATATGCTTAATTTGTAACTGAGTACCAAAGGAATGAGCCACACCAAACACTGAAACTGCTTGTCGGTCACATGTCCAATTACTTTTGAGCCCCTGAAAATGGAGGGACTCTGAGGAAAATGGTTGTAATTTCTGAAAGCTCAGTATAATACCTTTGTTAAACCCCTTCAATTAAAGCTAGAAGTTTGTACTTCCATAACATATTGATTACTTAATGTCAAATCCATTGTGGTGATATACAAATATCAAGAGACAAAATAACAAAAATGCATTATTGTCCAAAAACTTATGGACCTAACTGTGTGTGTGTGTGTGTGTGAGTATAAAATATGTGTCAATGTACAAGTTGCATTATATGCTGTCAGTAAAAAAGAAACCATCCAACTATCCATCTGTCTTCCATAACCATTTACCAAGTACAGAACTGCAGGATAATGGAAAGCCATGGATCAGCGACTCGTATCGGACGTGAAAGACCAACCTCCTGAAAAGCCTCTTTCATCTCTTTCATTCCGATCATGTTGGCCGTCTCTTCCAGCACCTTAGGGGCCATCAGATCCACAAAGTCCTCAAAGTCTACTTTTCCACTACCTACAGGAGAGAGGGAGTCAACAGTGATGCCCAGTCTGCAGAGGGAGCAGAGTGACATTGGGTCCACGCTCCGGCTCCTGCACTCACGGAGGGTTTGGCCCAGCTCGATCAGCTCCATCTCTGTGGGCATGTAGCCCATGGTCCTCATGCATTCTCCCAGGCTCTCACATTTGACTATGCCTCTATTCTTGTATTCAAACTCTGCGAAGGCCGCCTTCAGCTCTTTGCAAAGGGAAGAGAGCAAGACATAAACATTAGGAAGCTTACAAACTCTGCTTAATGTCTGAGTACATGCTGTGTGGTCTGCTGAGCCACAGAAAGGGGGCGGGCCTTTGTTACATGGGCAGGGGGGAGTTAGGACCATTCCAAGGGCCCCTGAGTGACAGGGACCCTAAATAATTGTGCCGCACAAATACTATGGAAGAAAAGAATGACTATGCTTGCAATACTTTTTTTACCATTATAATTATCTCATCATCTCAAGTTAATGGCACAAAAAATAATTGCATGTGTAGCCGTTCTTGGCTTCCCTAGTATAGGGGTGTGTAGGGCCGTTTCACATTTTTTGTGTGTGGGGGGAGAGCGGTGCTAGTCGTTAATGGGGAGGGGGGGCAGGCAAGGGGGACTGAAACCGGAGGACAAAGGGGCTGAAAGGAGGACACCCAGCAGCAGTCCGGACAGAGGGCTAGAAAACCCGACTGTGCGGATGAAATCCAGACGAGTGGTAGCCCTAATCTAGAGGCTCCCCCTGTACACAGACACACACAGTCTCTGTCTAAGAGTCTCAGAGGGAACAGGTGGAAACTCACACTGTTAAGATTCTTAAAGTACCTTCCATCTCGTGCTCTTGGAGTTCCCTGTCCTTCAGTGATTGCGGAGAGACGCACATGGGGAGACCGACGGTGAGACGGGCAGGCAGCTCAGTGCGTACGGGCGGAGCACTACAGACACATGCTGGCAGTGCGTAACACAGGTAATGGAGACACCAACACACTGTGAGCATGCGAGGGAAACCCAGGGTTGTAACTATGACGTACAACACTTATTACAGCAAGCAGCACACTGCAGAGATACAGAAGGAGGAGCAGAAAGTGCGTCAGCCAATTGCTTGTGTCTTGTGCAGAGGTTTGCTGTAGTGCATGCATTTTTCAGCATAAATGTTATATTGTAAAGCGCTACTTAAACCTGAATCTAACATCCTAATTATTATGGGCTAGGCATGTGCAATGATAGGAATACCCAGCTGCTGAGCAGGGCTTAACCAGAGATGCCAGAGATTTATGGGCTTTGTGAGAGAGACATGCAAACGTAAACTCATCATTTATTCTGAAATATACATGCACAAATTTCCTAGTGAGATACACAGAAACACCATATGCAAAATGCTTCACATATCTGAATAATTCTCCTCTAAATTGGGACATAGAAAATGGTCATACACACAGAAACTGTTCCTAATTACACTGTTCGGCTGGACATGATACACATTTTAATTTAATTTAGGTAGTCTCAGAAGCACATGGAGCCATGCAGCCTTTTATACTACGGTGCTACTGGATTCTCGAATCTGATTGGTCGCAAGGGTGTTCATTAGAGTTCCTTGACATAGTTTCTCATACATTAACCCATAATAGTGCATGTCCCTAGCACTAGAGTACAACACTGAGCCATCAGAGTTCAACCAGCAACCTTATAATCATAGGGGTATTAAATTATTTTTTTGTGCCATTGTTTTTTATAGTATCTAGGCCAGTGGTTCCCAACCTTTTTTTGCCTGAGATCCCCTTTTCCCCCGGAAAATATTGTAAGGCTCCCCTCCACATTTAATGATATTATTGCTCATATAAGTTACATGCAGTAAGGATGACAAAAAATGTTTTCAAACAAACAGTGTGTTTATTACTATATCTAGATATGTTTATGCACAAATAATAGCCTAATGTAAAAGCAA
>JAODKM010000016.1:1475121-1494201 GCA_026780845.1 Petrocephalus sullivani | reverse complement strand
CCTGGCTGGCTGCACGTAGCTCTTGCTGATTCTTGGACTGGGTCTTATGAATCCCCCAGACCCCCCATCTGTCTGTAGCAGCCTCTGCTTCACCTTCAGCAGTCAGGGTGTCTCCCCCATCATCACAGACATTCATCAAAAGTTCTACAATGAGAATTTAGTAATGAGGCTACCACATTAAAGAAAACAGTCTTGAAAGTAAACACAGGTAGGCCAAACAAAAAAATCAGATGCCTATTAATTATAGGGGCATTTCAACAATTTTCACCAAATATTATTTGGATATCTGAGGGGAAAACTTACTTACATAAACATGTTACATAAAAATGAAAAATGAGTTCATAGAGATAACCAATCAGATCTTGTATTACATGTCAGACTAACCAATCAGATGTCTTGGTCTTACCACCTCTAGTTGCTTGGACTCACCTCCTCTATAATCTTATTGGTTATCTCTCTGAACCAATCATTTTTTTGTTCTGCCCTCAAAACATTTTTGTGTACGTCAGGGTTCTCAAACTCCAGGCCTGGAGGGCCAGAGTCCTGCACATTTTTGGGTTTACCCTCATTTGACACACCTGATTCAACTCACTGTGCTAATTACCACACAGCACTTGAGTTCAATCATTTGTGATAGAACTGGGAAAGAATTAAGCTACACAAGACTCCGGCCCTCCAGGACTGGAGTTTGAGACCCCTGGTGCATGTGAAACTCCCACGACCAAATGAGGAGGTCACTGGTGGCACATTGAGGATAGTTACACCCCCATTACACAGTCTACTGACAGATGCCTTACAGAGACTGATAATTCCATGTTCCTGTATAGCCAAAGACAAAAAAAAAAGAGTTCAGGCTCTCAGGATGACACTCAAGATCACTGGTCAGACTATTCCGTAATACACTGTAAGGTAATGTAGCCTATATTTTTCTCACTGCCCACTGACGTTCCAGTGGCTGGATCTCGGTTGATAGATGGCTCCTCGTGTAGCTCCTTACTGATCACAGAGAATCTGGACATGCACTCCTCAGTGTCAGGCTCCTGAAAGGGAAATGGCCTATTGAGTCTGAAATTGCCTACTGACATGATGCACATTCATTCACTTGTTACTGACCTCTTGTTTAATAAGCACAGATTCTATTGCAGGAAGCTCCTCCTTACAGGGAACAGTGTCCTGCTCCCCGGTCTGAGCTCTGGTGTCACCATATAGCCCTGGCAAGCAGTTCTTTGGGACCCGAATGCATGTTTCTGAGCACAGGAGTTATTATAGTGTCATAAACAGAGCTTATAACATAATCAGCACACACTCACTGTAATTACAGTTAACAGATTTTAATAAGTGCAAACAAAGGAACCCATAATCTTAGGGTAATGTGCTCAGAATGTAATTCAGTTTGATTTTTGTTGTCTACAGGTTTCATAACCTGTGACCTTCAAAGGTGCCGCTAAACATAATTTTTTGTTAGCGTTACCTAGTAAATCATAATTTGATTCTAAATATTTCATTCCGAAGTACAAACAAAAAAGGGACAGCACTACTTCAGTTATGTTTCAACTTCAAAAAATATCTAGGACCAGCCAAAGCTGACTGCCGTCCTGCTTACAGGTTAAGCCCGTTTAAAACACGCGGGTGTCACCTTCGCATTTCCCAGCGTTTGCCTTCTCAGGTTCGGGGCAGCCTCCAGCATCCTCCGAAGGCTTCAGCCTCGATTTCAGGTTTTCGTTTTCTTTTTGCAAATTTACTATTTCAGCCCTCAGCTGGATGACACTTGACTCAAAAAGTTTCGTTGTTTCACACACAACCGATCTGACTAAAACTTCCATAACAGCGGCGAGCTGTGACTGGAAGTCCCGTACATTTTCTGACATAATTTCCTCCGTTTGTGCAACACGTGTAGCTTAGACTGTCCTGAGATTGTTTTCGTCTTTATGCCAAACAACCACGACCCTCCGAGGCAATGATACATATGTATCGGATTTGCTTGTCGCTTCGTTATTGTGCTACCCCCGACCCGGAAGTACTTCCATGAAACCTTACCGTATTACCTGTAAGATGCAGCGATCTTCTACGGCGTAATTGAAGCAAAAAAGTTTCCTATTAAATCTCTTAATAAGCTTGTTAATATTCAATACAAAGAGAAAATTAATTCCTTAATTGCAAATAATCTTCAGAAATGCGTGAATGAAAGACAGGGTCATTTCCAAGCCAATATAACATTTTACATTTATTAATGTAATATGCAAGAAATAATACAAAAGAGAAATTTGTATTAAACAGCAATATTGAATAAAACAATGGTATACATTTTCTCTGATGAATATTAAACTGATAAAATCTAAATATTATAAATAAAGTACTACGCCATTTTTCTTAGAATCCAAAACTTCACTTATCTACCAAATCCACCACTGTCATTTATGTCACAAAACATATACCTATGAATTTCCTCCAAAAAGTTTTTCTTCCCCCAAATTAATGCTGCAAACTGCGATTCAAAATGGCTGTATGAAATAGTCACCGTCTGAATAAATATTAAAGGATTCCTATTGAATGTTATAAAAACATTGGTGATTTTTCAGTTGTTCTGCCTCGCTGAACGTTTTCCCGCAGTGACTGCATTGGTGTGCTGACCGCTCTCCGCTGTGAATCTGCTGGTGTCTCCTTAGGTATTCCACGCGACTAAAGCGCTTCCCACAGGCGGCACAGCCGTAAGGTCTCTCCCCTGTGTGGATACGCTGGTGTCGCTCCAGATTGCCCAGACGGCTAAAGCTGCGCCCGCACTGTGGACAGCGGTGCGGTCTCTCGCCAGTGTGTACCAGCTGATGTCTCTCGAGGGAGCGCGAATGGGTGAACCGCTTCCCGCACAACTCGCAGCGGTGCGGCCTCTCCTCGGAATTAACGCATTCGTGGTTCTTGAGGTTCCAGGACTGGCTGAATGCGCGGCCGCACTGGCCGCAGCGGTAGGGTCTCTCCTCCACCTCGACGGCGTGCAGACGCATGTGGGCCCGCAGGTGAGAGGCCTGGCTGAAGCTCTTCCTACACAGAGTGCAGCTATGTTGCTGGTTTTGGGCAGAATGAAGGCATGGGTGATCTTCCAAGTCAGCAGCTGTGTTAAAGGTATTACCACAATGGTTGCAAACATGAACAAATTCCCCTGGATTTCCACTAGCCTCGACTACACTGCCACCCACAGGCTGGGTGATGAGAGTGCCCCCTGACCCCTGCTCTATCTGAGCAGGCTGTGCGGCCAATCTCTCTATACTGCCCCCTTCTCCCTCCCTCATCCTCTTTAGCCAATTGGAGCGCAGCTCCCCACCAGTTCCTGAGAGTGATCTAAGGCCATCTTTGACACGCATGGAAGCGAATCCCCGAACCTCTGCGTGAGGAAGCACAGGCCCCATTCGACTGTGCATGTCCAGTAGGCCGTCGGTGTCCCTGTCAGCCGACTGGCCGACCTGAAGTCCGGAGTCTTCCTCGGAGCTGCACAAACCATCCAGCCCAATGTACTTCTGAGCCATAACATATTCCAGGTCCCCCAAAGCATTAACTATACTTTCCGAGGCCTGGCTGCCAAAGTCTTCGGTGTTATGCTCAGAACTCGTCTGGTTGAGCCTTGGGGCCGAATGCTCACTGCTGCGCTCTGCCTTCAAGGTGGTTTCCAACCCGCCGAGTTCCTCCATGCCGTGCCTGGCCCTGTGCTGCTCCGGGAACTTCTCAGGACCCTCGGCAGATGCGAGCTGTGCGCCCCACTCATTCTGACAGTGGGGCTGCTCCATGGCAGCCCTTTCCCGGGAAACGGGAACTCCGGCGACTGGATTTGCATCTCCTGGTGAAAAAGGTGGAAAGAGGAGCTTAGAACAGCACTCCTGGTTTAACCTGCAGCTCCCGAACTTCATGTTAATTAATTATAAGATGACTCTGTGTTATTTCTGAACGGAAAGTCTGGAAAACTTGATTCTACAGTTATTCTGAGCAGAAGAAAAGTTCAGTGCCAACACCGATGTGTATTCCATGTAAGGCTGAGGAAGGTGGTTTCAGAGCCCAAAACCAAACCAAAGCGAAATTCATATGATAAAAATTAGCGATTATTATTAGCTTCTGTTAATAATAGTAGTTAATTGGTTTAGCATTTTTGAACTAAACTTTGGAGTTAGGGGACTAGCAGTTACTGAAGCTAACTTCTCGGTAAGCTATGCCCATCAATGAAATTAATCTTTATTTACCAATGCTGGGATCGACTGGATCCATCTGAAGTGCCTCGTGGATCAGTCGAAGAGATTCTGGTCTGTATCCTCCTTCCATCTCTGTGGACTGCAGCCGGGAAGAGACTTCATGAAATTCTGAGTACAGTCATACCCTGTCTTACGTCATTAATTGGTTGAGAGCCCGATTGTAAGCCGAATTTTGATTTGACCCGAAAATAATGCCTTAAAAATTCCTGAGAAAAAGACGGAGTCATTTCCATTGACATGAATGCACCTTTAAATTTATTATAAAAGTCAGTGTTCAACCAGTATTCGGAAAAACAGAACAGAAATTACTGTAATAAAAGTGACCACATTAAATATTTCGTACTGGGTTTAATCAAAATAAATTACGTAATTTACGCAAGTCTCACCAAGCCCCTTCAGTCGTCTGCTATCGTGTTTATCAACGTAAATGGACCATGTAAATTCAAGTAAACTCAAGTCGAGTTTGATGTATACCGGGGTACTACTATACATTACATGAATCTTGAACATGTGTTGAGTAAATAGGTAAAAAACCCAACTTAGAAGTCTAATGCTTAATAACCAAGACCAGCTGTATTTCATACAAACTGCAAGCAAATTCCAGGCTACATTTGGAAGAGCCAAATAAGCAAAATGTGGGACTGATGACCCGTGAATTAAACCGGCCTCACCTCCTCCTTGATGTTGGTGGTCTCTTGCGTTGCCCTGCGGGCACACCCGTCTTCCTCCTCCTCTTCTCCTCCTTCTCCTGGGAGTTGGACGAGGTACACGTCTCTCGGCTCCTCCGCAGTCTCCACCGTGGGCGCGCTACCCGCTTCCCAGGGGTTAGCTGGCCAGTCCTTATCGAAAGCAGCACCGCTCCTCTGCTTACCTCCTGTTGCGGGGAAGACAGACACAAAGCGAGTGGCACACCGATGGGAACATAAAAAGCAACTAAACGAGTCCCAATCTTCTGTTGTACCTGATTATCAACCTCCTCTGTCTTACCCCGTTAATATAAGTAAATTACACCTAATGTTAGGCTGCCATGTGCCATCTCAGGTCACTGAAATCGCAGGAAAGGCAGGACCTGATCCCAGCCAAAGTGCTGCCCATGCTCTTTAAAGCCTAAAACACTATTTATTATACATGTTTATAAAACCTTGGGCTGCACGTACTGCTCATCTCCATCCTGCGCTTCTTCCGCCCACTCTCGTCCGAGACCAGGAGGCCGGAGCCGCGCCGGCCCGCCGCCCAGCCCATGCCGTACTTCCGCTCGTTCCGCAGCTTGTTCTCGGTGAGCCGGAGCCGCAGCTTCAGCGCCTCGTTCTCCTTCCTGTTCAGCGAGATCTCCACCAGGTAGTCGTTGACGGTGTCCTGGAACAGCTTGGTGATCTCGCACACCGACGCCCTCACCAGGCTGTCCATCACCGACGCCAGGTGCGACTGGAAGGTCTTCACGGAGTCAGCCATGGCTCCAGGCTGGCCGATGTCACACATGCGGTGGCGGGCGCAGTCCTTCCGCTACTCCTCCTTCGGACACGGGTCTGTAAGAGCGTTTCGCCGCGCCGGGCTCACCGATGCAGGAGATGGCGGTGGGGGGAGAGCCTCCCGCTGGTCATCAAGCAGGACTTCTGCTAATGTTCCCAATTGGAACTTACTGCGAGCATCACCGGCGCGGGGGAACTGCTCGCCTCGGCCGAACTGCCTGACCTGCCGAACGAAGCTGCAAACTTCGAAATGCGCGGAGTGAGTCGGGCGTAAAAAAGCGACAAAAAGCATATATTATGGCGAATGAGACATGCAAGTGAACGCCTGCTGACAAAAACACGGCAAGTTCGCTTCATGCGGCACGCGGGCAGCGAATATACCGCGCGTGGGAGACGGAAGATGCTGCTCCGACCACCAAAGCATCTATATGTATACTGTATTTTCTTCTGAAATACTTTCTTTATCCTGCCTATTAATCCACCGTGTTTTCATCCTCATCCACAATATTTGCTCTCCGGATGTTGGTAACTGAGCGTGCGCGTTTTTTTTTTCTTTCGAAAACCTGAAAAAAAACCAGAGTGCGTCGCGGCGGATGCTGACGTCAAAATCATGCGCCGAGCGTCTGCATACTTTTGTAGTTTCAGCGTTTCGTTTTCTTATTGGAAAATGCACCTACACTTTTTTTGTGGCCAAGAAAGACCAAATAGGAGGACTAAAGCGTAGTGATTAACGAATTGTTGTTTTAGACAGGATTTTTCAAAAACGTGGCTACATGTCATTCATTCAAGTTTCAGGGGGCAGTAACGCAAAATATATGTATTTCCACTTCTATATACATGAGTTTCATATTCAGAGCAAAGAGTTATTACATAATACGACCTTTTATGCCGTGTTGTGAGTGTCTTTACCCGTTGCTTTGCATTCCTAGACACCCAGTTGCATTAATCACAATATAGTCATTTGAGGGCTGTGTTCTCTTTGTCCCGTTTCGCTATCCGTAGTTTGAGTTTTTTTGACGTAGCTCGGTATGTTTGGTTTTAACTAGCTACGAAAATGTTATATTGACAGTGCGAAAATACAAGTGGATTTACTGGCATTTGGTTTCGGTAAGATGATTGCTGTTTAGTCAGTTAATTAACTGTAAGCTGCCAGCGTTTTTTTGTGTTTGGAAAACAGTGTCGTCCTTTATACAATATTTTTTCAGTAATTTTTTGTAGGTGCCTAATCTCTTTAATAATTTAACGTGGGTAGCAGATATTTATATTGAGAATATCCAGTGTCGACCCATATTGTTTCGGTGAAGAGAGAATTAGGACATAGATGCAAAGATGGACTAAAATAACCATTTAATCAGCACTTGACAGATGTGGGGCATTAGCTGCATGTTGTCAGCGTTATAAACCGATAATTATCGAGTAAAATACATTGAAATATATTTTTTTAATCGTTTCTGAGAAGTCAGACCTTTCTCTAAAAGAAACTTGGGGAAGCTAACGGACGTAACCGACTACAGACCATGTCGGAGGACATCCTCACGTTCCAAGCGCAGCTCTCCGGCATCATGGACATGGTGCTGAAAGCCGCCGTGCATGAGATCACCTGCCTGGTGGAGGGCAGCTTCCAGGGCGAGGTGGTGCGCAGCAGGAGGGAGGTGGAGAGCCTCCGGCAGAAGCTGCAGGTGTCGGAGAGGAGATGGAGGGATCGGGAGCGAGGCGTGAGAGCCAAGTGTGCAGAGTGCGGCGGGGATGGACTGGCCGCCCAGGAGATGGACGCTGTCCCCACAGTGACGGGGAGTGGTTGGTTGAGATTAATAATGTTTTAATGGTAGTTGCAGAAATGATTGGGAGTATTTGTAAGCGTTGCGGTTAAACACTTGTGGCTCCCCTACCACCCCGATTTGCACTGTATATGTATTGCCAGTAAATGCATATATACACAGTGCATTCTACACACAACGCCCCATAATGACGTGAAGTTCACTTGAGATTTTTGCCAGTTTATTAGAAATAAAAACTGAGAAATCACATGTACAGAAGTATTCACAGCCTTTGCTCACCTGCTCACCTTTGGCAGCAATTACAGCCTCAAGTCTTTTTGAATATGATGCCACAAGCTTGGCACACCTATCCTTGGGCAGTGTCGCCCATTCCTCTTTGCAGCACCTCTCAAGCTCCATCAGGTTGGATGAGAAGCGTTGGTGTACAGCCATCTCTCCAGAGATGTTCAATCGGATTCAAACCTGGGCTCTGGCTGGGCCACTCGAGGACATTCACAGAGTTGTCCTGAAACCACTCCTTTGATATCTTGGCTGTGTGCTTAGGGTCGCTGTCCTGCTGATAGATGAACCGATATCTCTGTACATTGCTGCAGTCATCTTTCCCTTTATCCTGACTAGTCTCCTAGTTCCTGCCGCTGAAAAACATCCCCACAGCATGATGCTGCCACCACCATGCGTGGTATTGGCCTGGTGATGAGCGGTGCCTGGTTTCCTCCAAACGTGATGCCTCGCATTCCCACCAAAGAATTCAATCTTTGTCTCATTAGACCAGAGAATTTTGTTTCTCATGGTCTGAGAGTCCTTCAGGTGCCTTTTGCAGACAATTGACTTCATGCTTGTTTTGTGCTCTAACATGCACTGTCAACTGTGGGACCTTATATAGACAGGCGTTTGCCTTTCCAAATCATGTCCACTCAACTGAATTTACGACAGGTGGAGAAACATCTCAAGGATGATCAGTGGAAACAGGATGCACCCAAGCTCAATTTTGAGCTTCATGGCAAAGGCTGTGAATACTTATGTACATGTGCTTTCTCAGTTTTTTTTTTTATTTTTAATAAATTGGCAAAAATCTGAAATAAACGTCATATGGGGTGCT
The DNA here is from genome assembly GCA_026780845.1 of Petrocephalus sullivani. Lineage (NCBI taxonomy): Eukaryota > Metazoa > Chordata > Actinopteri > Osteoglossiformes > Mormyridae > Petrocephalus > Petrocephalus sullivani. The sequence continues at coordinate 1,485,623 of JAODKM010000016.1, read as the reverse complement.
GTGTGTAGAATTTTGAGGGAAAAAAATGAATTCACTCCATTTTGGAATCAGGCTGTCACGTAACAAAATGTGGAAAAAGTGATGTGCTGTGAATACTTTCGGGATGCACTGTACATAAACATGTGGTGAGTAGTAATTCCCAACCAGAGAAACAAGGCAACAAGGCTCTGCTTCTCATCTTGAATTCTTTCATTTTGTGAATAGAGGAAGGCGGTGACAAGGAAAACGGTAATTTGGGGGATGCCTGGAGTACTGTTCCCTGGACAGCACTGGATGCAGAGGACGCTCCTCCTAGCCCTGTACGTAGGCCAGAGGTTTGAAATGCAGTGTTTTAAGATACTATTACTGGCTATAATTTTGGCATTGAAACAAGGCAGGCTTCCATAAAGAGGTAGTGTACCTTTGGTCCAAGGTCCAAAGAGCTGATTATTCAAAAACCAGGTTTGTAAATTAGCGTTTTTAGGAATTTCACAGAATGCCTTTTATCTAATACTGTGTATACTGGATATTGGATGTGGAAGGTTAGTGTGGACTCAATTCTCCTTGTCATAGACCACAGATCCTGAGAAGGACTTGTTTGATATGATACACAAAGGAGAGTCCCAGTGCAGCAGCAAGAGCCTGGAAGGTGAGCATTTACCATGGCTTGATTTTACTTTGTTTAATAGAAATTGTGTGTATAATGTGCTGTATAATACATGTATTTCACCAAGGCTGAAATTTTCCTATATTACTATTTCATAACGGTGCTGAATTTCTCCCTTTTTTGCATTTGAGAAATAATTCGGAAAAAAAACAAGTATTTATTATAATGTATATCACTGATCTTGTGTTTTTATACAGTGGTTGAAGAAGTCAGTGCTCCTGGTCATAGTAAGGGTCCCACTGAACCAGAATTGCAGAGCAGTGAAAAAAAACGGGACTCAACAGGAAAAAACACTGAATATGTCACTGCCAAGGCTCTCAAGGCAGAGCCAAAGGATGTGCACGTCACCCCAGACACAGAGCTGAACAGGCCTGGAGACTCACTGACTAAAATGGGCCAACTGCAGAGCAAGAAACTGCCTTGTCACATTAAAGCTGAGCAGGGTACCTTCAGTGCTGATATTTGCACCTTGGATCATTTTTTTCATGTTCAGCATGGCTCGTCTTCAGGACCTTCTCGTAGTACTGTAAATATGAGAGATGCTATCAAAGAAATTTGCTATCCCAAAACTACAGACAGTCTTGATGTGAAACAGTGTAGAATAGAATCAGCAGATGAAGAAGACTTGGAAATACCTCCATCTTATAACCATGGCCTTTGGATTCCACCAGAGAAATACACAGAGAATGACCTTAATATTAACATCATAGAAAATCAACACTTCTGTCCTTACTGTGGGTATACCACAAATAACCTTGCTAACTTAAATGTTCATCTCCAGAGCCATAGTGCAGAGAAACTCTTTAGTAGTTCGCAATTCCAGATTACTTCACCTAGAGGAGATTTCCGGACCAAACTGCAGCAGGACAAGAGACAGATGTCTGCTTACTCGCGCTACCTTGGGAAGAAACTTCACAGTGGAGCGAATCTGGAGAGACATCACAGTGTTCACAGGGATGATGCTTTACACAGCTGCTCTGAGTGTGGGAAGACCTTCAACCGTGCTTACAATCTCAAAATCCACAAGCGTAGTCATACAGGAGAGAGACCTTATCTTTGCACCCATTGTAAGAAGGGTTTTGTTTCTCCCACTGATCTGAGGAGACACAAACGTATTCACACTGGAGAGAAACCGTATGCCTGCCTGCTGTGTGGCAGCAAATTCAGGCAGTCGTGGAGTTTGAAGATGCACCAGCGTATTCACACGCAGGAGAAACCCCACTGTTGCATTCAGTGTGGGAAATGTTTTAGGTGTTCTGGGGATTTGAGTAAACACATGCGTGTCCACACTGGTGAGAAACCCTACATCTGTAAGTCATGTGGAAAGGGGTATTCTCAATCCCAGAATCTAAAGTCACACAGATGTTTTATCCAACTTCAAGCAGACAGTTTATGTTAATGAATCTTAAATGTCGCATAATAGTATTGGCTGCGCTATACACAAAAATGAGAAATCTGATACCATCGTTAAAATGAACTGACACTCTGCCTAACTTGTTAATTGCAAAATGTGCGTTTGAGGAATTTAATTGTGTAGGCTAGGAGACCTTATAGTTTCTTCCCATGCTATATTACTTTCCAATAGAGGTAAATTAGTTAAATTGTAATATTTTTCTGTTGACCTGAATTAGAACCTCATTGTGTGCTAACAAATACAACGAAAATACATAGAAATCACTCCAGTTTATACTGTTTTACGTTTAATGAAATGCATCATTTTACAGCAGAAACGTTGATAAAACATTGTACAATACATTAAATTTTTTGTCACAAATGAATACAGGATCAGTTTGTTACAGGTGTTTACACGTACTGTCATTATAAAGGTGTGACTAATATGATATATGACTGTATGCGAGTGACTCCCGTAATTAATTTACACCTTGTGCTTCTAGATCAGGGGTGTATGCTGGTTTTCGGCATAACCTTTAGGTCAGCTATTCAAACCCAGCTGTGAGGACTCTTCAGCCAATCAGCCCTCTAATTAGTGACCTAATTCGGGAGTTGCAGCGAAAACCTGCATACACAGCGGCCCTTGGATAACAGGGCCACCCCTGTTCTAGACGGACTGTAACTGCGTGATTCTTAAAAATGTTTGCAGCATCGACCATCTTGCAAGGTTTAAGGCTACTACAGAAATGCACCTCTGACAAATACTGTTTTTTTTAAAGAGTACGTGCAGAAACTGAGTGCGTGGCAAGCGCCCAAATTGCGAATCCACCAGTATTTGCCAGAGCATTTTTAGCGCATGCGCAGGCCGCCCTGCCTCTCAGCCCCCCCGATTTCTGTGAGCGGTGCATTGTGGGTAAATCGTACCCGGAAGACGCCCACGTAAGAGCCCGTCACATGTCCAATCGAGTCATTCCGCTGTCAGCAAGTGGCACGGAGGAGACCGAGGCATCTTCCCCCCCAGCCTTACTGTGTCCCACCGTTTATAGGTTTATTCTGTAGCTGTATACCTGCGAGCAGATCGAAGCCACCATGCCCATGTTCGTTGTGAACACGAATGTGGCGAAGGATGCTGTGCCCGGGGATTTCCTGCCCGAGGCCACGCAGCAGCTGGCCAAAGCGATGGGGAAACCTGCGCAGGTGGGTTAGTTAGGCGTCGGGACTGGATGACTAGTGCATCGCCTGAATGCGGTGCAAGGGATCGCGTTGGGGGCTGGACTGAATGCATCTGAATTGCACTGTGGACTCGTACACAAGCCGACCTTGAGTATGTAGATCATGGGTATTAAACGCAAATAGTTAAAATATTGATTTTTATCTGTCTAGGCGTTAGGAGAGTTGATTTCCTGTGCCAGAGACCACAGTACCTAATGTAACATTAATGACTATGGTATTCTCCATTTTTAAGCATAAATACGTGTAGGTGGCAGAGAGAGCATTTGATGTAATGGCATCCCACACTGGGTTGAAGTGTGACTTGGTGCCCACATTTAGGGGAATGAACTTGGGACTTGTGAGTGAGAGTTCAGCGACGCCTTGTCTTGGTTTGGCCTTTGGTGAGAATTGGAAAGCAGCGTTTTGCGCATCATATTTTAGTCATGTGAAGAAATTAGACCATGATAAATCATTTATTTAATTGAAAAACAAACAAATTTGTTAGGGGGAGAATATAAAAAAACCGTACAATAAGTCAGCAGCATAAGTTTACACACCTCTAAACTAATTCTTTGTTGAAGTACCTTTTGATTTAATTACAACATTCAGTCATTTTGCATACACACCTGCCATCAGTTACACCACTGTCAATTTAACAGTAAATTTTACAATTTTAATTTGTGTGAAATCTGACATTTCGACCTGCTTAGGTCTTAATGGTTGGTTTAAACAAAATCCTGGTCTGGATTACCAACCTCTGCTAATTTCCCTGTCATTTTAGTAGAATATGTATAGAATTGGAGGCATGTGTTCTTGCTTGGCTGGTGTGTGACTTGTCCTGCGTTTGCCAGTATGTTGCAGTGCACATTAATCCCGACCAGATGATGATGTTTGGGGGGAGGCCCGATCCGTGTGCGCTCTGCTCCCTACACAGCATTGGAAAGATTGGAGGGTCACAGAACAAGCAGTACTCAAAGCTGATATGCGGGCTCCTGAATAAGCAGCTGGGGATTTCTCCTGAGAGGTGCGCCTCCCCGAAATGTACATAAACACACATGCACTTTGGTTACTATTCTCTCAGATTAACTTCAGCTAGATACCATCATGTTCTGTGTACACTAGGGGTGGGAAATCTTGCATTGCGATTTACTCGCAATTGTATGGCGCATGCGCGGTAATCACCAGGGCTTCAGATGACTGTGAAACATTTGGCTGGACACCAGTTTTTCGGTACAATATGGACTTCTACTTACGCCCACAATTTGGTAAACGGATGAATAGTAAAATATTACTAATCTCCATGGGCGTCGAATGGTCCGATCATTCGGGGCTGTAGTCCTGAGTATTTTAGCTCAGATTTTTAAGCAAGCTTCCTAAAAATCTTTTCGATAGCTAGAAACTCCCATGGCAATCTGTATAAATCTGGCATATCCTTGTTTTAATACATTAATTAATTATTTTAATTAAATAAAAAGTAGTGCCGCAACACAAACAACACATGAATTACCAAAACAGTCGTACGTGGTGTGCGCTAACCGAATTTAATAAACATATGGATACGCTGAATTTATGCAGATTACTAACTTCTGGGCGTCACAACATGCATCCCATTAATATTTAAGGCGTACTATTAATCTGTTTACCAAATTGTGGGCGTAAGTTTGATTACTGCGCATGCGCCATAAAATCGCGAGTGTTTCGCGGTGCAAGATTTCCCACCCCTAGTGTACACGCGTTAAAAAAGCAAGCCGTTTTAATAATCTTTATGGTTTTGCTTTTAATCTCTTTGCATTGCTATCAAGCAATACAGAGTTTCTTAATTTTGCATCTGGTCTTATCATACGTTCCACGTAAAGCCAGTTTTAAATGACACAGATGATGCAATCACTCTTGGTACGCTCTCCCCTTCAGGATCTACGTGAACTTTGTGGACATGGATGCAGAGAATGTGGCTTGGAACAACACAACCTTTGGCTGAAGGTCAACGCTGCCGGTGCATAACAGTTAACTTAAACGTCCTGTTAAGGCGTAACAAATTCACCATTTCTCCTTCACTATTAAATCTGACGGCAACATTTAGATATGGATCTCTGTTAGTGTGCATTGTAGGCTGTGTTTCGAACGTGCTTAAACCAGCCATGCTCTTCGGTGAGATTGGAAAATAAAGTGAAAATCCCCTATTTTATTTGGAGTGTTTTATTTTTGTCTAAGCATGTGGCTGGATAGAATATATTGCATGGTTGGTTGTGTACCCCTGACAAAAAAAAAATCAAAAATATAAAAAAAAAACAAACAAAAATAAAATAGGTGGCTCAATGTGAAACATCAAACAAACAAATGTGCAGTAACAAGCTGGAAAACAACAGAGGGCCAGAAGAGAGAGAAGGTGCTTACAGTGGACATAAGATAATGGTTTACATGGCAACTCTGCAGAGTGTCACAGAATAAATGAATATGTGTGATGCATACAATATATGAAAATGTGCACCGTTACCTCTGTGTCCTTAATCATTACTGCTCCCTGGGGATGTAGCAGCCACAGTGGGATGAGATGTAAGCATTGTCTAGTCTGATGGCAGCACAGAATATCACTAGGATCAGTCCCTGAAACATCATGGAGGAATGAGCTAAAGCAGTTTCTCCTCAATAAGCTCAGCCTATTCTGACCCATGCTTTGCATCACATGTGTACTGGCCCAACAGTCTAGGTGCTGTGTAGATGGACTCCACATCCTTGTCTGTCTTCACTACTCCCTGGGTAGCTGTCGGCAGTTTGCCCCTCATAAGACAAAGACTTCCTCCAGCTACTTGTAGTCTGACTCCTATTCTTTGCCAGTGTAGATGGCATGAGCTGCTATTGTGTAGAAACTGAATGGCAGGGGTGACTGGATGGTCTTGGAGCTTGGTGAACATTCTGTCAGGGTCTTCAGACACCCCACTGGTACGTCCATTGTTGTGATGACTGGGTCCATCTACCTTATTGCTGGTAATCCTCATCCACTTTTGCCTTATTTTTTTTTTCTGGAGACACTGTTTCACTAACTGTTATATATACTGAACCCAATGTCGTACTACATGTAAAATCAGTGCCGTCGCTCCATAGAGATTAGTGGATGACCTCGTTCATGTATTTTACAAACGCTTTCTAGGTTTGGACTTACTAGGCTTCCGTAGTATTTTCGTTGCTGTGTCTAAGGATCTCTGGATGACCGTCTTGATATTATGTGAGATAAATTAACACGTCTATTCAAAATGTATATCATTTATTAAATAGCTGAGCAGTTTTTAAGGCTTTTACTGCTGTTGCGCTCGCTTCAGTGCAGCAGTTCCTAATAGCTTAGGTTATTATATTCGATCTATATGCCTCAAGTACTGTGATTTCTTTAGTTATGCTGTAATTCAATAAAAATAGCAAGTATGACACATAGTGCCCTCTGTCTCGGCCTGCAGTCGTACCAGATGTGCAAATGGAGACTTCATCTTCACTTGGTCGTTCACTAGGGCATGTTCTTGTATTGGGAAGGGGACGCCTTAGTTGCAGAAGCTGCCGATTGCAGATAGCATGTCCCTTTTTGGTGGGCACATCCAGTCCGTGAAGATGCTCGGGGCTTTTCTGTGAGGGCAAGTTCGACAAGCGCCGCATCACCGACTGAAGCTTGTTGAATGTTTTTTTATATATATATACATATAAATATACGCTGAAGATGATTGCGCTGGTGAGCGAGATCGGTAGTTAGCGCAAGGAAAGGTCCGCAGGCGAAAGGCGATTTACTCCATTGCGCTGGGAAAAATACATCCTGTAATAATTGAGCGAATTATTGGCTGGTATTTTTTTTATTCTTCGTGGGGAATACATTGAGCCTGCTGTGGCCGATTGCATTTTGGGGGGCGGCACTCCGCACACGCTCCGGGCCTTGGAACCTCGCAGCCCCGAAACGGCAGCGAAGCATGTCGGAGGCGATCCTTACTTTCCAGTCGCAGCTCTCGGACATCATGGAGACGGTGCTGAAGACCGCCGTGCATGAGATCACCTGCCTGGTGGAGGGCAGCTTCCAGGGCGAGGTGGTGCGCAGCAGGAAGGAGGTGGAGAGCCTCCGGCAGAAGCTGCAGTGGTCCGAGAGGAGATGGAGGGATCGGGAGCGAGAGAGAGGAGCGAAGGGCAAGTGCGCGGAGTGCGGCAGGGCGCCGGACTCCAGCGCCGAAATGAGGAGGAAAACCGCAGGCACTAAAAACGGTGAGCCGTCCACACTGGTCACGTTTTCAGCCATGTAACGAGAGCTGCAATACAGCAGGGTTTAATGCAGTACTGAACAAAACGGGGTATATCTTGCTTTAGGGTTAATTATTCATTGTCTGGTGTGACATTTATATATAAATACTGACTAGTTAAACATAGATCACGTGGTTAAGGCTCTCTTATTTTTAGAAAATGTATGCATGCTTTTTATACCGTGATGCAACTACTACTAAATGCATTATAAGGATGTGATAAGATAACTTTATTGATCCCGGGGGTAATTCTATGCTTAAAAGGAAAAATGAAACAACACAGAGTACTATGTAGTGCTCTAAATTCCGCCCCTCCAGTGAAGCAGTCTTGCTGATGTACTTTTAAAGGTATAACTGTCTTTACCTAGGGTCTGAGGAGGGACGTGGCATCAAAAAGGAGAAGACATCAAGGAACCATAGCAGCTGTCTTTGGGAAGCCTTGGCTACTGCCCCCTCTAGTGTTTCAGATGAAGAAGACAGTCCTGCTTCCATCAGTTTGGGAGAAACCCCAAGAGCCCCGGTAAATGATCACACAATTCCGTAAATTTTTCTGCCGCAGGACAAGAAAATTTATGGTTCTTATCTCTTTCATCCAATTTCCTCATTTTAAAACCATAGCTTGCAGATCCTCAAGGTAATAGGAGTGACTCAGTACATAGAAGCGAGGATCTCCCGGAATCCCAAAACGTCGGCAATGCTCGCGGTAAACGAAGGGGACGTCTGCTACGTGAGTGCTTTGCTTATCGTTAGTTTTGCTTTCAGTCTTATGTTTTTCTAGGCTTTGCAATGCCAGTTACAAGAAGTATGAGAAGTAGGACAGTGGGTAGCTTTGTGAAGACGGGCACAGAAGGGCTCAGGATGGGTTCTGCAGATATATAAGTAAATGTAAACATGGCCGGTCTATTAGGGGGTGAAATTATCCTTGTAGATACCAGTGTTAAAGTTACCAATGTTTACCTTGTGCTTTATGTAAGGAAAAGCAACTAATACAAGGCTACTTAAAAAGGCTCAGAATAATCTATTAGAATCTGTGTAGGATAAACTGAGGCTCATTCGGATAATTGGGAGCGGCTGTACCAAAAGTGCCGTTAAGCTATACGAGAGTTTTAGCTCAGAGCAGTATGGTTATTAAGGTGTTTTGTGCCCTCTCTCCCTAACAGGTACAGTAAATTTTAGTGGTCACCCTGATCCTGAGAACGAACTGTCCTCTGAAGCAGGATGTACAAAGGAAATGGTTACCGAATATGTGATAAAGCAAAACGTTGAGGAACTGGATGAGGCAGTCCTGGAGGGGGAATGCGAGTACAGTGGGGGAAGCATGAACGAGCTGAATCCTGAGTACAAGAAGGTCACAGTGGACCAGGGCCTGGCAATCGGGGGACCTGATGTCTCCTGCGTTCCACACGAAGACCCAGAACTTAGGCCAGGGTTGATTAATATACAAGCAGATGTTCACGATGACATCAAGAAGAGTGAGGGTATACAGATAGAAGACGTAGTCAGCTTGTCCAGCCCACACAACGTCATCAACCAGATAAGGAGGAAGAGTGTGAAGACGGAGAGTCTGTCAGTAGATTCAAAGCATCAAGTAGGGAATTTAATGGACAAACATTTCCAAATTGCGGGTTGGGAGAGTATGGCAGAAGCAAATTTAGACATTCAACATGATAGTGTGCTCGATGATCAGGGAAGCTCCAGTACAACCGGGAATATGAGATTATCTCATGGAGTAGGCAATGGAGATAATCAGAACATCTGTATATACTGTGGAAAGAGTTTCGCTTACGTAAGTCGCCTTAAAATACATCTGCTAAAACATACCGGTGAAAAGCCATTCAATTGTGTACAGTGTGGGAAGAGGTTTACAGTCGCAAGAAATTTGGAGAGGCATCAGAAGATTCACTGGGGAGATGCGAGTTTCATATGCACCCAGTGCGGGAAGAGCTTTAGGAGAGCTGACCATCTCAAGGTCCACCAGCGAGTTCACACCGGAGAGAGACCTTACTGCTGCACACACTGCAACAAGAGTTTCCGCTTCTCCGGTGACTTAAACACGCACAAAAGGGTCCACACCGGAGAAAAGCCATACTGCTGTTCGCTGTGTGGAAACAGGTTCAGTCAACTAAGACAGCTGAAATCACACATGCGAGTTCATAAGACAAATTTGGGCAGAATCAGTCAATTGACACAGTAGCTAAATCGGCTGAAGGATTCTCCAGAACCCTTGAATGCTTTCTCTACAAGTCTTACCTCCTTTTTAATAGGTTCTACTAAAAGGATATTCTTCTTAATTTTTCCATTAGGTTAGGGACGGGAATATAATCCAGACTTAATCATTCTTTGCCCAAAACCTTGAATATGCCACATGCCTATATCCAGAAATGGGGCAGGCAGGTGGTGTAGTGGTTAGGGACACAACCGTGTAGTTGAAAGATTGCTGGTTCAAGTCCCTCACTCACAAATACTGCTGAGGTACCCTGAGCAAGGTACTGTCCCCAAGCACTGCTCCCTTACTGTGTCACAATGTCACATGGGTTAAATGCAGAGGACACATTTCGTTGTTACGTGCTGTGGTGCATTAATAATGATGATTAATCACCTTCAAATGAATTTCAGGGTTGGTCTGCCAAATTTCAAAGGGGGTTTGAACTCATTATAATACTATCTGGATACGTGTCTGGCCGGGAGCAAAAATATTTCTGGGGGTTCACACCTGCAATTTTACTGTGTGGCTGCATGCCTGATTTGCCAGTTTTATGACGTTTTTACATTTTTCATGTCTTTTTGGAAACATCAAGGACACCATTACAGTAAATGTTCACAGAAAATGGTTACCATCCATGTGACAACATAGTAATATGTCTGATGAACCAACCATCAATTTTCTGAAACTGCTTGTTCTATTCTGGACCACGGGGTGTGTCCGATGTTTTTATATTAATTGTAAGTACTAGTTTCACATTTGTTGTTTGTATTAGGTGGGT
>JAODKM010000016.1:1458895-1471739 GCA_026780845.1 Petrocephalus sullivani | reverse complement strand
CTCTGCTACTCATTTTTGTATTATTTTGTACCTCCTTGTTTTTTTATTGAATGTGTTGATGTCTGTTATTTAATTTTGTATTTTTATCGCCTTTGTGAGCTGCAAGAAAGGTGCTATACATATTATTGTTGTTATTATTAACAACAACAATGATAATAATAATAATAACGACGATAAGTTAAGATTAAGTTAAAATTCATAAGAAAGACTACATTGAAAAGTTTCGAGTTACAGTTTAAGGACCCGTAATAATAGCAAAATGTCATGGAGTTTAAGCTGTGATCTTGCCTTTTCCTCCAGCAGGAGATGAATCTGCGCATTCAACCAGCCTGTACAGAAGCTCCAGGGAATCAGCCTGCAGAGGAGTATCGAACCTGAATCTCTGCGCTGACACAGAGCTCTTACCTGTGCAAGGCACCACTGACAATCACAGACACAGGAGGACACCGGCTGAGGCACAGAGGGAGAAGTATGGCCTGGAATCCTTGAAAACATCTGAGGCAGCCCACGAGAAGGGCCCTCAGAGGCTCAGTCCAGCAGAAAATGACAACGAGCAGGGAGCTGGATGGAGCAGCGGCCAGGGTATCAGTTTTGTCAGGCGAGAAGCCGTCAGCCAGCAGCATGCTGCATTTGCCCAGGGTGAGCTGAGCACAGTCACTGAAAGGCCAGGCTTAGCTCCACTCGCAGAACAGGACTCGGAGTCTCACTCAGCCCCGGAGCACGCTAGCCAACATCTGTCCGCATTAAGACCTCCCACTGAGAAACGAAACTGTGCCGAATCTGTTTCTGTTAAAGACGAAGTCGAAATACAGTCTGTATGGAGTGAAGAGACCAGGCCAGCGGCAGACGTGCAACATGACCAGCACAGAGAGATGGGACAGAAACTGCTGCAGATTCGCTTTCCTTGTGTAGCGTCTGTGGGGAGTGCTACGTGGCTTCAGAAACTGTGCTCAGCACAGGGGAAAGACGTGGCCGCGGAGCGTGTCGAGCTTCAAAACAGGGCGGAAAACCCCCAGACAGACGATAGTGGGAGAAGTGTGCCGGTAAACTCGGACTCCTCAAAAGACATCGAGAGTTTCGCGTGCGATACAGTTTTCCCCGGAAACACTGGCATCCTCCAGCCGGCTTCAACTGAAGACAAATCATTCAGCTGTTTACACTGCGGAAAGACTTTCACGCTACTGAGAAACCTCAAAGATCACCAGCGGTACCACACTGGGAAGAAGTCCTACACTTGCACGCAGTGCGGGAAAGGTTTTGTTTATATGTGCCACCTGAAAGTGCACCTTCAGAGTCACACGGGAGAGAGGCCCTTCAGCTGCTCGCAGTGCGGCAAGAGCTTCACCTACCTGTGCAACTTAAAGTCGCACCAGATATATCACACGGGGGAGAAGCCCTTCAGCTGCCCGCAGTGTGGCAAGAGCTTCAGCCAGCTGAGTCACCTGAAGAAACACAGGCTGATCCACTCTGGCGACCGTCCGCACTGTTGCAAAGATTGTGGGAAACGGTTCTCCACAAACGGCGAACTGCGGAGACACCAGCAAATTCATGGCCGATAGACTGTGTCTGACTGGTTCCTAGAGTATTTACGAGAGGTTACAAGGATCTTACTTATTGTAGACATCTGCTGTTACAGTTTAACTTAATCATATGAAAGCAAATGTACGTAAAGCCCTTTTTTAAAAAAAAAAAAAAAAAAACTTTGTTTTAACTTCAGAACCTGGAACATATAGTTTTAGTGTTAAGCCTTTGTAAGCTTGTTCTGACAAATAAATAAATAAATAAATGGGGAAACAATGTCAAATCAATGACTTAATTTTCACATGGCAAGTCACCTCTGTGAAATCCACAGTGTGAGGTAGTACTAGGGTTTTCTACTCGGGGATTATAGTACCATTCGCAACATATTGCTTCTTACCAGAAATAGACTGGTTTTAAAGGGCTACTGGATCGCATCTCTGGAGACAGTGAAATGGAGAAAATGGTTAGGGTTGTGTCCTTCACCAAAGGCTGTGTGTGATGTGTGAGAGTGTGTGGTTTAACTGCTAGGACATTCTTCACTAACAAAGTATGGGTAGAGACGATATTTTACCATTAACATTAATGCTCGAAAATATTAACTTTTTCACTTCCTGTCCACATTGATTTTATCTCGGAGAATGGAGGTTCTGCGTCATTTCTTTTAGATACGCCACCTGACAAGGGTGCCGTGCCTGCAACAATGGGGCAGAATGAGGGATCGTTGGATTTCAGCAGTGTATAAACTGTGGTTGTGATTAACCTCCCTTTCAGCCTGATGAGGTGTCATTATAGTGTCATACACCCGGCATTCGGGATTGCCACCTTTGGTCAGCTGGTTGGAGGGAGATTATTCAGTTATAGCTAAGCCTGCACACACATGGACACGCATTTACAGGCATGCAACAGTTTCATCACCTTGTAAGTAGTCTGTGGGACTTGCACACTGCCCCAGCGCTTTTTGATGTAGCCACTTCTGTAATGGAATAATACAGAATTTGCCATAAGATTTCTTGGGCCAGATGCGGGAATTAGATGGCGGGAATTCCTCCCGCCATACCCCGACCGGCAGGGGGTGCTACGCGCGCCTCTTCGACGCTGGGAGATAAAAGGACCAGCGAAGAAGAAGCAAGTAGAAGAGAATCACTCTCCTGATGTCGGCTTGTAAATACTGCCTGGTGTCAGCAGCCACCCTCGTAGCTCCTGGAAGCTCCTGGTGAGCCTGGAAGCCTCCGATCCCTGATTATCGCTGCGCGTTTTAGCCCCGCGCCCAGGAAGCATGCACTGCATGCAGCATTAGCCAAGGGGTGTCTCTGGGGGGGTAGTGCGTCTGCAGCATGGCGGACCCGGCGCTGGGCAGGACCTTCAGTAGCCGCATCTCGGCCGTGATGGAGGCGCTGCTGGGCGCCGCGGCGCTGGAGATAACGCGCATCTTCGAGAGCAGCGTCTCCGAGCTGCGCCTGGAGGTCGCCCGCAGCCGCACCGAGGCGGACAGCCTGAAGCGCCGGCTGGAGGCGTCCGAGAAGCGGATGCACGACAGGAGGGGGGCGAGACGGGCTCCGGAGCCCGGCGCCCCGGTTCGGTTTGCCAGTGCGGTCCCGGAAACGGCGGAGCCGAAACAGAGAGGCGGTGCGTAAGGCTGAGATTACAAGGTGCTTTTAAACAAATGATGCAGAGGGATTTAGTGCCCGATCGAACATCATTGAAATGGCATATGCCAGCTGCGAATGCAACTATTAATATCAGTATGTAATTGAACTGTAAAATCATTCGTTTGCCTCTGTAGGTTTTGTGGAAATCATTTGTTCATGGAAAGAACCGTAGCATCCTATGGGTCTGATGCCCGCTGTTTACCTTTGGCCTGAATTTGTTCCTTGTGATGTCTCTGTCTTTGTAGAGATTAAGAGTGGGAGACCTCTCGGAGCCGAAGGTTCCCGCACCCAGGTGGGGGGCAGCATGCAGGATGCCCCCAGACAGCCCCACAGGGTCAAAGACGAGGGGGCAGACAGGGAGCCGGGAATATTTGAGCAAGCTGGTCCTGAGGTGGTCTCCATTATCATCAAAGAGGAGGTCTGTGGTTCAGGGAGTGTGAATGCTTTAAAAAGTTGTCATTGTCAGATCATTTTAGCCAGAAATACTGCGCGGATTTACTGCCACACTCATGTATGAGAAGTTCTCTGGAAGCTTAAAATACTGCACGGAATTTAAATTTTATGCAAATGAAAATCTTTTAGCTGTGTTTGCAATGGCAGTGTTTAATAAAGTCCCGCCTCTGCCCAGCTGGTGGAACTGGACCCGAAACAACAACTGGTAGAGATCCGAAGGCCGGGGAGGTCCAGTCCGGTGTTGCAGGGCTTCAAGGGTCCAGGGCCTGGAGATGGTGAGGGATGCTGAGGATAAATGTGTGGAAGATGTCTGAATCCATTATCTGCAAAATACCAGGCATTATGACGTGTATTATATATTGTGTACAGTGCTGTGAAAGAGATTTTTTTATTTTTATGCATATTTGTTACACTTGCATGTTTCAGGACATCAAACAAATTTTAATATTAGACAAACATAACCAGAGTAAGTTACTGTCCCCATTGGTAAATCATGAATTAACTCTGATCAACCACATTTATTGTAAAGCTGAGTTAAATTTCACCAGCCACACCCAGGCCTGATTACTGCCAGACCTGGTGAAATCACTGACACAGAATCTGTCTGACAAAGTGAAGTAGGCTGAAAGATCTCAAAGAGCAACACATCATGCCCCAATCTAAAGAAACTCAAGAACAGATGAGAAACAGTCATTGGCATCTATCAGTCTGGAACTCTAAGAGCGCATCAGCAACTCATCCAGGAGGTCACAAAAGACCCCAGAACAACATCTAAAGACCTGCAGACCAGACTTGCCTCAGTTAAGGTCTTTGTTCATGATTTAACAATAAGAAAGGGACTGGGCAAGAATGGCATCCATGGGAGAGTTCCAAGGCGAAAACCGCTGCTGACCAAGAAGACATTTGATATTTGACAAAAAGCATCTTGATGATCCCCAACTCTTCTGGGAAAATATTCTGTGGACTGATGTGACAAAAGTTGAACAGTATATCTGGCGTAAAATTAACACGGCATTTCATAAAATGAACATCATACCAACAGTCAAGCATGGTGGTGGTAGTGTGATGGTCTGGGGCTGCTTTGCTGGGTCACGATCTGGACGACTGGCTGTAATTGATGGAACCATGAATTCTGCTCTCTACCAGAAAATCCTGACAGAGAATGTCCGGCTAGCAGTTTGTGCCCTGAAGCTCAAGCCCACTTGGGTTATGCGGCAGGGTGACGACTTTAGGAGAGGTTTTGAAATGGCTAAGCTGACACACTTTGGCAGAAAGAGTTCTACTCTAACATGAAGGTCATTTAAACATAATTACCTTTGACTGCCTATGACTTTTGCACAATACTGTATACCATATAGTTGTAATTTGCAAGTGTCTAAATGTTTTGATGCTGCATGGAATAGGGTCCAGGCCCACCACTGAGTTAACAAATGTTATTTTGCTGTGCCAAGCAGAGGAGTCACGTTACCACATATTGCCTGGCGTATGTTTGGATGGGCGTTAAACCCGGGACGCGGGTTGGAGATGTTGGATCTGCTCCATAATCCTCTGCCTTTTCTTTACCGTTTAGGTGTCCGACAAGAAAACAGCTGGTTTAGGCCTCAGCCTATCGGGGACCAGATGGCATCGTTGCATTTCTCAGCACCCCGGATAGGGGGCGCTCCACAGCGACCCGGTCCTCTCGCGACAGATTACTGTGTACAGGGGTTCAACGGCCTGGGACATGACAGGAGAACAGTCGCGGGTAGCGAGTTGGCAGGGGGGCGGGAGCTGGGCAGTCTGGCTGGGGAGGGGTCCCAGAACGTCTCCCAGAACGTCTCCCAGAACGTCTCCCAGAACGTCTCCCGGACGCGTCGGACGGTTTGCGTGCAGCCGGGCCGCTTGGTAGCAGATCTCCCCCAGTCCCATTCTGTTTCTGAGGCCACGAAGGTGGCGCTGGACCAGTTTCATCCTCAGGCACCTCCTGGCCACAGGGTCCCGCGTGCAACGAGGTTGGCCGAGGGCTCGGAGGCCCCTCCCTCTCAGGAAAAGGCAGAGCCTCAGAGCAAGCGGAAGAGGTCGTCATTAATCAGCGCCGCGGCAGAGCGGCCGTACTCGTGCGCCCTGTGCATGAAGGGCTTCATAAGCCCCTCCCACCTCAACATGCACGTGCGGGTGCACACGGGCGAGCGGCCTTTCAGCTGCGGCCAGTGTGGCATGAGGTTCGCCCAGAAGGGGAACCTGCGGGCTCACCAGCGGCAGGTACACCAGGGCAGGAGGCCCTTCCCCTGCCCCGAATGCGGCAAGCGCTTCACCAAGCGAGGCAACCTGAGGACGCACCAGCAGCAGGTGCACCAGGGCAAGCGGCCCTACCCCTGCGCCCAGTGCAGCAAGGCCTACTTCTCCCAGAAGGACCTCAAGATCCACGAGCAGGTCCACTCGGGAGAGTAGGCCGGCACCCTCGCTCCTCGCTTCCTGTGACGGCGCAGGACATGCAGGCAACCAGAGAGCGTTATCACATGGCTAAAGTTGGGTGGTGTGCAGCTCAGCGGGTTGTGGGGGGGGGGCTCTTCCCATGCGCTGGAGGTTGCTGGTTCAAAGTCCCAGGATGGGAGTAACTTCAGCATGAGGACCCTGAGTGAGAGCCTTAACACCCCCAATTACTCCTCATTCTGTCTGTGGGGGCCCCAGCAAAGTCTGCCACCCCCCTCATACTTCTTTTTTCAGATTGAAAGAGGGGGCACAAGGTGACCTTTTGTCAGATTGAATTTCTAGCTACGCCCCTGATTGTGTGACCCTGCCTGCCCAATTGTACGTCGCTTTGCATAAAAGCACCTGTTAAATGAATTAAACGTGATGTAAATGTCAAGACCTATGCACAGAGCAAAAGGCTGACGTGGGAGCAGTGTCTGACTATGTATTTGCTCTAGTTTCTTTACCTGAAACCTACTTTATTGATGAGTGTTTGCAGAGCCCTGCTCTGCATATCAGCTTGTAGTCTAATGGAGTTTATTTTGCATTATATGCAAACACTCTGGGTCCAGTTGCCTCACACACGTTTAAATGATCTCACAGATAAGGGCATATATAGACTGAGAGATCGGCAGCATTCCTCTTATAGTCTGCATGTTTATTTTGACGTGTAAACAAAATATATGTATATTTTTCAGATATATATTTTTTTAATTTGGGAATCCCCACAAACGGAAGTAAATGGATTGCTTTGGCTGTGTCCACACTTTCCGTGATGTGGTCTGGTCCCTTGTATTGTCTGTTAGTCTCTGGGTAGCAGAGGTTTGGGGAAAGATGGGGAAAATGGATTCATAACCAAACATCTGGAATTTCGGAGGCACTGCAGGTGTGACGAGGGGCGTGACTGTTCAGGAGGTCAGTGTGTCACGTGACCTTCCGTGGTGCAGTTATCCAATCTGGCATCGACAGAGACCAGGACTTTGAATGGAAAGCACTGCTGGGCATCTCTCTGTAATGATGCACGACGTCTTAACCATAACCTTACAGTGAGCATCACCTCTGCTTCAAAACAGAAGTCACTGAACAGAGAAATGACACTCTGTGAAAACGGGCTCTGGCCGATGTTTTTGTTTGCCGAGCAAGTAAATGTTTTTAACGAGTCTCATTTATGTGGAATTTGTTCTATTTCTTCCTCACTGCAGATTCTTTTGCTGCCTTCATATTATTTCCCTCTGAGTGTGTGGTGCTGTTGCAGTAAGGTGCCAGTAGGGGGCGTCGGCAGCAACATTATTGTCTTTTTGTTTTATCTGCATTTTTTTTCCAAATGCAGTATAATAATGATTGATTCCCATGGGGAAATTCTTTTCTCACCACTCCCAGCCTTGCTCTCCATGAGACCAAGCTTGGCCTGCGAAGGTCAGCCACCTCCTACAGCGCCCCGGGGTTAAGGGCCCCCAGACGTGCTGAGGCTGGTCTTAAACCGGTGACTTTCCAATCACTGCATGAGCCGCACTCTGCCCCAAGATATAGTTAATGTCAATTGAACTGCTTGCAATTAAAATGGTAAAATTCATTATTTTTATGTGTCATTGATTAACATGTTCAGCACTTTGAATGCATATAGATGTGTTTTAAATTTAAACGTGACATTTTGGGACATCACTTGGGCCACTTCAATGAAGCCAGATAATCGTTGTACAGCCGTCTACTGGTGAATCATCATTGATACAATCAGCTACGTTTCGTCCAGTCGGTGCAGGAAAAACACGTTAACGTTGACTAACGTTATTGCGTTAAATGGCAAACCAGTTGCCCTGTAATGTTTTGACTCTGAAAATCGATTTAATCGTCTCAAGATTTCCGAACAATCAAGCACAAAAAAGCGGTTATAGATAAAATGAAAGAAGTTAAATGTTATATTGTCTCCCTTTAACAAGTAACAGTATAAATATAAGCATAGGAAGACCATTGGTTTGCCATAGTATGAGTTGTATCTCTGCATCTGGCAGTATGGGAAAGGCTCCAGGCTCCCCCACAGCGACGTCCAGGGCATGCTGTCGGAAGATGGATGTATGAATTGAATAGTTGAGCAGGAAACATCTACAGCACCTATTGGGTTGGAAGAGTATGGAGGAATTATTGACGTGTCTCGCCCCCTGAGAGGATACAATACGCATCTAGATGCATGTGATGCCAATAAGATACATATGGGCATGCAACGTTTCAATAAGCTTATAATTCAGCAAACGTCTTAGGTCATAAAGCTCGTTTTCATACAATTTTGTTTTGCCCCAGAGAGAGTTTGTGAAAGGTGAATACGTTTAATTTCCGACAAGAATGTGCATTTAATGAGTTATACACCCAGTGGCGTCCCAGTTATGCAAGTGGAAACGCTCGGCGGGCCGATGAAAAGGGGTAGTGTTTCTCCGGAAAGCCGCCCCCTTTGTAAGCAGGGTAGACGTCCACGACTCAGTCAAGCCCAGAGAAGATAGCGAAGGATCCGGGGAACCACGATCCCCCCCGAGGCTGCCCCCGGACCAGCAGAGCAGATCCGATGCACGGCTCTCCTCGGCGTTTCTCTTTATTTCAGACTTAGATAGATAGCGAAAGATATTGTTTGTGACCAATCAATTGAGGTAAGTGTGGTGGTTCCTGCATGTTTTATGAAAGTAATAAAAAAGCATGCAGACATCTTTTAAAATGAACTGGGGAAGCTTTTCCCCCCCAAATGTGTATAGCTTCTCTGCTTTTGCATAGACTGGCTGCTTTAGGGTTCACACTGGGCTCCCATCACACGTCTGCAGTACGTCTCCGACGTGCCTTTCTGCCCAACTTGGGTACATTTAATCAAAAACATCCTTTGCGAGTCATAGTAAAAGCGATCGGTGGTTTGTCCCAAACACACTTTATCTCTTTGTGTGTATATTTGTAATCGTAGCTTACAGTGTGGCGTGGTGTACTTTAATCCATATAGTTTGCAAGTGGTAAGCATAAAAATATTGCATGGGGGCGCCTATAATTAAAGAAAACTGTGAAACGGCAGCGTATTTTCGATGGTCTTTAATTCCCTTGTCACTTATGTTAGGATGTGGGGTGGTATACTTTATTGGTCTTTTTTGAGAGGCGTAATGCTAACCTTTCCCTAATTTCAGACTGCAAATAAAGCAGACTATAGTATAATTTGAATGTGTTCTTTATTATGTTGCACGCAGTCAGACAGAACGTTGTCATTACAGTTTATTTTAACCTTTGAATATTTAAACGTAATAATGTTTGAGGGCGTTTGACCGACTTGTTGGTGGTCTGTGAACTTCTACCATTCCTTCTGTGTGATTTTCACCGGCTCTGGATATCTGCATAATCCGTCAGACGAAAAACAAATCAGATCCCTTCAACATGTGAAAATAAAAAAACGAGATGTTATTATAGTGTCAGCACCTGGATTTTCTCCGAGGGTCGTTCCAATCCCAAGTCTCTCTTCTTTTACAGACTCGCCGGAAGTTTTTCTAAGTCCAGATCGCGGCGGTTATGTTTGCTTCTGGGACTAATTACACTAATTACTTAGCTTGACGCCGACTGCTTTTTAGTTCAGTGGGTAGCGTCGTGGCCCCCGATCGTGGGCTTGTCTCCTGCTTGCGGCTCTGTGCTTGTTACCTGCTTCCCTCCTGTGGTTCCGAGACTCGCAGGTTTGGAGGCTGGTGTATGATTGTGACCATGTGTCCTGTGATGCACTGACATCAGAGTCTTTCCTGTCTGGCTCCGTTTTTATCATGATCCTGCTTTGGATGAGCAGTTATGGAAAATAATGTAGCATTTATCATGAAAGTCATTACTTAGGACACTTGAGAGCTGGTTTCAGATTAATGTGAATCAGTGGTCATCTGATTTGACCCCACTATTGGGCTTTGAAGAATGGAAGCTTGACATGGGCATGTATTTAGAAGCAATGGGGCATTGGTTTATCTACGATTAACAGTCCATCATTTGCAGCAACTTCCAGAAGAACTTTCCGGAAAACAGCTATTAGCTGCAATGCGATCGCATGATTTACAGTAAGCAGCGAGTGTCTGGTGCTTTGTTATGTTTTCCCACTAAATCCTTCTGGGATGCCTAGGGTTTGACACCTGGGGTTTATTAAACAAAAGAATTGCTCAGGGGGTGTGAGACAAAAAATGGGGTGACTGAAGGGCAGGAGAGCCCCCCCCTTTCATTCCCCAGTTCATACAGTAAGTTAAGATCCCTTTCAGGACTAGGCTGCATTTTTTTTCCAGGCCTCCTACAGAACTCCTTCAGAAACGCAGACTTGGTTTCTCTGTTTACACAATCCAAATGAGCACTCCTCCATCACCGAATTCACGCTGTCACTGACAAACAGAAATGGCATCTGAGGCCGTCCTCTGTCGGGCTCCACATTTTCCAACCGTATGTTGAAATGTCGTGACATCCTAAAATTCCTCTGCCCCCTTTTCCATATGTCCCTAAAAAGAAGCTCTTTTATTCAGTGCAGTATGTGCTTTTTTTTTCTTTTACTAAACAAAGAATCTGACAGCATCACAGTAGTATAACTGTTGGCAGAGGTATTATCTCAAAAACCTTCCTCAATTGTGTGTAAATGGCTATTTATTACCTTTTTTCTTTTTTAGCTTTGAAAAAAGCCTTTGTTATTAGTGAAGTGTCTGAAGATAGCACGTGGCTGCTTTATGATATTTTCTGAACTGCCTCCTAGTCATTGGCCTGGAGATGAAGCCATCGGCGTGGCGGCAGCCTTTCGGCATTGGGACAGCTGTGCTCGCGGCTTTTTGGCTGCCCCTCTGCCTGGGCCAGGTGTCGCCCTCCCCCTCACCTCAGGGCAGCAGCCTGAAGTTCCGGCTGGTGGGTTACCCCCGCAAACACAATGAGGGCCGCGTGGAGATCTTCTATAAGGGCGAGTGGGGCACCATCTGCGACGACGACTTCTCCATCGCCAACGCCCACGTGCTGTGCCGTCAGCTGGGCTTCGTCACCGCCACGGGCTGGACGCACAGCGCCAAGTACGGCAAAGGCACAGGTGAGCGGCTTGGCGACTAAAGGCATGCTGGGAAATGTAGGCGGGCGAAGTGGCAGCCAAAGACATACATATCATACTGGCGCCAGGTAATTAATTTCATGAAAGTATGTAGCGAGAAAATACAAAGTATGATTATACTGAGAGTTGAAAGACTCAATATAGGGACGGGCCGATGGGGGAAAATGTGCATTATTGAAATATTCAGCTTCAGCTATATTGAATATTGAAATTATTGAAAGATATGTGAACTATTTGAATTGTTTTGATGGATAAAATCCGTGAAATAAACGAGAGGCCCCTGGGCCGCCTTGCCCTGTTACTCCGTGCGGCTCGAACCCGTGTCCAGGGAAGATCTGGCTGGATAACGTGCAGTGTGGCGGCGGCGAGAGGAGCATCGAGCTGTGCCGTTCCCGCGGCTGGGGGAACAGCGACTGCACTCACGACGAGGACGCCGGCGTCATCTGCAAGGACGAGAGGCTGCCCGGCTACGTGGACTCCAACGTCATCGAGGTGGGGTGGAGTGGGCGGAGCTTGGGGGCTCTCTGGGTACTCAGGGAGCTGAAGCTATGTAGCAGCCCCATGGCAATACTCATGTGTGATGTGGACATTACATGGGTCTACATTAGACAGCTGCCACTGGACAGGCACATAAATCTGTATGATACAGAAGTTGAATTGTCACAATGGATAACCATTGTAAAATTTTTTTTTTACATTTTACTTTAATTGTTTGTGACAAATAATAACGAGTACCAGATATCACCAGAGCTTAAAAATCGCACCTCGTCCTGAAGTGTCGGCGTCTCAGATTGATGGTCATCATGGACGTGTAAGATCATGAGCACCAGGCCTGGACTGGCCACCATGCATACCAGGCATTTTACCGGTGGGCCGATGGCTTTGTCAGCCGGCAAACTTCCCCCCACTCCTGCTCGCCAAAATTTATTATTCATGGCACCCCCCCCCCAGCCAAAAGTCCAGGGCTGGTTTTTGACCCCACCTAGGGGCAAAGTCCTCATGCTTGGGATAGAGTTTGCACCTCTTTGCACCACTTCAGGCTTCAGTACCTTGAGGAACATCCCTGAGCTCAGTGGCTTCCTTCTGAGGTACACTTCTAGGTCATGTTCTCATAATCTCCTGTGGAGGTACAATGCTTCTTGATGGGCTTTTAAAGAATAGCCAGCGTGCAAATCTTAATTGACAAATAAGGTGTTAATAAGGCCTTAAATTAAGGGAGAGAACACAGTGTTTGTGCACTGCCCTGTTTGGGCTTGCCTGTGACTCAAATTCACTTTAGTATTTTACCACATTATATGAAATAAATTTTTTCAGTTCTCAGTGGCTGGGTGGTACTGTAGCTATCATGCTTATTTTTTATGTAAAATGGATGTAGTACATGTTTAGCGACATATTTAATCTTATTGATATCGGGTGCTTCTTTTTGACTCCACAAAGGGGTCTCTCTCCAGATGCGGGTTCAGAAGCAGCTTCTGCCTCCTTCGCAGATTCCCTGGAGTGGCTGAGAGGAAGCTGCCTCATGTCCTGCTCTTTGATTTAACTAGATCATAGGCAAAGGTTTCATGAGAGGTTGCGGGAATGCCACGAATCCGGGGGGCGGGGGCAGTGGTGTGGCTGCTACCTCCGGCGCTCCTTTGCTAGCTCGATCAAAACTCCACACCCCCACCCACCCCCCCTACCCAGACTCTTCTCCGTTTCCAACCCC
>JAODKM010000016.1:1411002-1443052 GCA_026780845.1 Petrocephalus sullivani | reverse complement strand
GCCCCTGTATTTACCCTGGTTCAGAATGCTGGTACTCATCCATCCCCAAGTCTCAGCTGTTTCACGCCTCGCTTTGACTGAACCCCATGCACTAACCTCCTCCCCCGGCACAGATGCGACTCACTGGGGGGAGGACTCGCTTTGAGGGGCGCGTGGAGGTGCTGACAACGGACAGGAATGGGACGGAGGGCTGGGGACTGGTCTGTGGAGAGGGCTGGAGCACCCGGGAGGCCATGGTGGTCTGCCGGCAGCTGGGCCTGGGCTACGCTAAGAGCGGCCTGCCAGTAGGTAGCTCCACACTCCCTTACCTCACCCTGTGATGTCACTGGGGGGGGGGGGGTAACAGTCCGGCTAACCCAGCAATCAGAGCAAACTAATACCCAATGAGGTCGATGAGAGTGTTGGTGTCATTTTTTCCCAGGGAAACATTTGCCTCAACCACAACAGCCCTTGAGGCAAATGGTCTTCTTGGTGCCATGGTTGAGGTGTCGGGAAAACGATTGCTCCAAACTCATCCGTCTCAGCGCCTTTTGTAACACATAATCGATTGTGGCGTGTAACCGTAAGTGTCAGATCCCTCAGAGACCCAGGAGAAACTTCTGAAACAGGTGGCATAGCCACTCATAATTGGCTGAGGTGGCGGGCGAGACGGGGTCAGAAGACAGGTGGGCCGGTCCCTGCATGCTAACGCCCGTTAGGGCCTCTCTGCAGATCCGGATTGTTGGCGGACGCACCAGCTACGAGGGTCGGGTGGAGGTTAAGGTGGGGTCCAGGTGGGGCACTGTGTGCAGTGAAGGATGGACCACGAAGGAGGCCATGGTGGCTTGTCGTCAGCTAGGGCTTGGGTACTCCCTGCATGCCATCACAGTGAGTAAGTCCGTGGGTGACAGGCTGTCCAGTACGCCGGGTGTCCAATCACTGCCTCCCTATAGCTAGGCAACGGCGATGGTTGTACCAATGGGTTAGCGTGCAAATGCGTCCACGTCCACAGATGCCGATGAATGTACTGTACCTACGAGGCGACGGACCTCTGAAGCTTCATGAGTATCATGAAGTAGTGCATGCGTTCGTAATTACAATTACATTCGTAATTACAAACCATTGTATTAAGCCTACATTTTTAACGTAATAGGCTGTATCATGGTCTTTTCAAACGTTCGAGTCATCCACATGTCGGACACTCCCGGCACTGCCTGTATACCACACAATTTAAAATCTTATAAATTCCTTAATGCTTCTTGTCTTATGCCCATCTGAGCGCAATTTACATTTTTTATTCCTGTAATTATTCTTTATTTTATTTATTCCACCTTAAATATTCTGTTTATGATAGCATTTAATATATTTTTGTCATCCCAAAATATTCTTTGGGGCAGAAACAGCGTCAATGAATAAAGTATCGCCACCTAAATAATAGTAAATAATATGACAGTAACTCAAAATTACAGCCCTGTTCTAAAGATATGGGGCTAAAGTTACCCCTAATAAAAGCACAAAACTGGGGGAAAATGATGTAAGTGCGAAAATGTGAAGCTCACTTTATGGTTTAGGTTTTTGCCATTCAACATAATACAAGATTTTCTGAGCCTGCGTAATGTAAACTTACCTTTGATTTATGATTTATTTAACCAAATTTCTGATTTGTTATGTTGCATTGTTGATTAAGTATATTATGCAGAAACACGTCCAAACTCATCTGTCTTTGAGTGCAATGTTCTCCTCCCCGACTGCTCGTGTCTGTGACTGTCGCCAAGGAAACGTGGTACTGGGAGAGCAGTAACATGACAGACATGGTTCTGAGCGGCATGAGGTGCACTGGTGAGGAGATGTCACTCAGCCACTGCCAGCACCACACCACGGTCACCTGTCAGAAGGCCGCGTCACGCTTCTCCGCCGGCGTCATCTGCTCCGAGAGTCAGTGACCCCTCGCCAGCACCCCCAGTCCCCAGCCGTCTAAATTTTCAGAGGAAATTTGTTGTCATTGTTGTGGGAAATTTTTCCCCCAATTCAGCACAATGTTGTAGAAGCCAAAGTGATAAGAACATGCACAAATTTGACAGATTTGGAGTTTCTTGAGTATTCCACATGTCCTGGATAAGCGAGAACAAGCTAATCTCATAGTGATACAGGATAAAATGTAAACTTGCCAAATAGCTTTTAATAAAACATGAAGAGTTACCTTTGGAAACAAAGCCTGAACTTGAACAATCCCTTGGATATATTAAGTGAAATGCCCCCCCCCCACCCTATGTTCCAGCATCATCCGACCTCGTGCTGAACGCCCCGCTGGTCCAGCAGACGGCCTACATCGAGGACCGGCCCCTGCACATGCTCTACTGTGCTGCCGAGGAAAACTGCCTCTCCAAGTCGGCCGCCAGGGCCAACTGGCCCTACGGCCACCGGCGGCTGCTCCGCTTCTCCTCGGAGATCCACAATATTGGCCGCGCCGACTTCCGCCCCAAGGCCGGCCGCCACTCTTGGGTGTGGCACGAGTGCCATAGGTAAACGCCGGCCCCCCGCTGTGGCTTGCCGGCATGCCCGCGCCTTGCCTGTCCCATTCTGGTGAGGCCTCGGGTAGCTCTACAGCATGACTTCCTCGTCGCATGGTTGGTGTGGTGGCAGCTCTGTGTAACTGCATTGGTGCACGCCCATGCTCTCCCTTGGCCGTGACCGTACCTTCTGCAGTGCTGCATGTCTCTGCACCTCGGGGTGTCTTTTGGATGATGAACATGCACCTCCATTGCACTTCTATTTCTGCATGTTTTTGTTGATGAGATTTTCCCAGTTCGGTTCCATCTAACCTCTTAAGAGCACTGAAGAAGAATCTCTGATTGGGTCTTTGTGATTCCTTTGCTGTGAGAAATGGTAATCTTTAACTATCTAGGCTCAGACTTTTACTTATGTATGACTAGCATAACCTTCGGTGTTGTTAAAACGTAGGAGAGAATTCTTTCTCGGCTGCTTTCAGTCGTTTTTGTTTCTCAAATCCAATGATGCTGTCTCGGGTCAAAGTTCAAATTCCTTTTTAGTGTAAAGCAGCCTCCTTAGTGTTTACTGCCATGGTTACTGACTCCTTTGTGTAGTGCTGACTGTGTCATTTATGGAACCATCAGATAATCCAGGCTGCTTTCAGGGGGTTATAAAAAGAAGGCTTTAAACAGACTCTTAAGATATGCTGAAACTTCAAAGTTATGTTTCAGAAGGTGGTCGCCATGGCGATTTAAATATACTTATTGGCTCTGTCAGATGAAAAACATGTATCTCCAAAAATCCATTATTTGAGAACCATGAAAAAATATATTTTTTTAAAAACTACTTTAGAAAATAAACCTAAAACAATGAAATGAGACACCATTGGCATCACAAACAAAAAACACACAGCCGACAGTGAATGGTTTATCGTTTTGAATTGACTTGGATTGTTGCCAGTGAGGCAAATCTGCCAGTGTCAATAGCATACAAACTAATTTTGATTTATATTCACAATTAACAAGGATGTTAGTTAGCTAGCTATCAGCCTCCACTTGTTGCTAATAGCAATATAAATTAATCCATACGAAGACTACAAATGCCAACTAGTACAAACATAAATATTAGTTACTACATAGATGACTTCAAAAACATCTTTTTATCAATTAGCTTTCAAACGCTATCAATAAACAGGAGGTCGCGCATATTCTGTCTATATTAAAAACTCACAATCGTCAAAAAATGGACAACGTTTGGACAGCAATATTATATATGTTGTAAACATGCTTTTTTAACTGATGTTTTATATGTAAGTGATGTTATCAGTATACTTAATGGTGCATAGATTTGGTTGTTTTTGAAGTCACTGCTGTGGAGTTACATTATAGGGGCTAACGCAGCCAGTGTGACAGACCTGGGTTTTACCACAAGCCAACGCGGGGCCCGGTGCTTGCTCCATGGCCTCGGACATCATCCTGATGACCTTCTGCTGTGGTGCTGGATTAATAATAGAGTTTAATTATATTTAGAACAAAATAAAATCAAGAAGAAAAAGTTTTACACTGGTACTAAGTTTTGTAAATTGAGCTTTAGAAACATTAATTTAGAATATTTTGTTTAATTATGGGTCAATTTAAGATGAAGCTGAACCATGACATTCATGTTTTTATGTGGCCAGAGTAGCTATACACTAAGATGTTATATTGCTACTGTGAATGTTTCATTTCGAAGAGTCCTGGGGTAAGTTTTTCTACACTGAGAAAGTTGGGTAAGCTGGGGGCCCCTATGTTCCGTGAAAGGCTTCACAGTGTTTCCCTCGCTCTCACTAGGCATTACCACAGTATGGACATCTTTACTCACTATGACCTTCTCTCAGCCAACGGCACCAAGGTGGCGGATGGCCACAAGGCCAGCTTCTGCCTCGAGGACACTGAATGCCAGGAAGGTACAGCCAGCCAGAGCTAGGCGGGTCAGAGAGCAGAACCAGCACTCCTGTGCTGCGCTAACTCACATGGCATGTTTTTGATCAGTGATCGTTTTTCTTGTTTTATAACTTAACTGGTGTGGACCATTTAACTTGCTTCTGAAATTCACATTTAAACATTTAAAGAGGAACCACGTTTCACTTCAGTTTCTTTTAAAGCTTCATCTTGATTGCCGTGACAAAATAGTTAGAACCAGAGCTTCCAGAAGAGCATCTTTCCCCTCCATGCTCCAGCATAATCCTCTAGTAGCTCTCTTAGTCAGTCTTTTCACTTCACTTCATAAATCCTTAGGCGTTAACTTCAGTTGACCTTCAGGCAAAGTTGTGTTCATGGAAAAATGTGTTTTGTTATATTTTGCTTTTGAGTGCTGTGACTTTTAATTTCAGTGTCTATTATTTGCGTAATGCCTGAAATATGTGCCCCAGGAATTGCCAAACGCTACGAGTGCGCTAACTTTGGCGAGCAGGGCATAACCGTGGGCTGTTGGGACTTGTACCGTCATGACATTGACTGTCAGTGGATCGACATCACCGACGTAAAGCCAGGCAACTACATACTGCAGGTAACCACCGGCGAAGAACATCCCTTTGAAATCTAAGAACTTAAAATCGCAAAATGAACAACGATCTGCTGTTTTCCTTGTTGTCTATCATAACAGCTCGTAATAAATCCTAACTTCGAAGTGTCCGAGAGTGATTTCACCAACAACGCCATGAAGTGCAATTGTAAATATGACGGGCATCGGATTTGGCTGCACAAATGTCACATCTGTACGTAATTCCTAAAGTTTCTTAACTCCCTGACTGCTAATTGCAGAGGAAAAAAAAATGCTTGAACTGAAATTTTTAGTAGTGTGCATATACAGAAATGCTCCACAAGGTGGAGCTAAATTTCAATTTGAGTCTGACCACATGGTCCTTTAATTAAACCATCTTTATTATAGTAGTTTGTTGTTGATCACGAGGTATAAACATAAGTTGATTTTTTTTTTCTCTCAGGTGATTCATTCAGTGAAGAAGCGGAGAAGAAATTTGAACAGTACCCTGGACAAATTAATAACCAAATTTCATAACTTAGCCACACCTCCAAATAGGACAGGAAGGTGGTGATGGGGATACGACGTACAATTTTCACTGGGGATTTGTTGCACGTACAAGCAGTTGAGAGCCATTTTACTTCGATCTCAAAACCCTCACTCATGTTGAATATAAATGCATCAGCTCTGATAAGAGCTGGGTGGTGCTGAATGTCTTTTTGGTAATTCTGACATATTTCCCTTTATCAGGGATGGTGCAGTTTACGGCAAATGCATGAGATGTAAGTAGTGTTACGCCTGAATATTATGAACACAAATTTTCTATTGCCATAAAAGCCTCACCTCTTTGTTTTTAAGAAAAAAAAAATTTTAAATTAAAATTGTAAATTAAACATAGTAAGTTTTCAGGATTTTTCCCCCCCTCCAAGAGATCCATTTGATGGAACATGGCACCAAATGTACAGACCTCTTTAGAGTAAAAATTTAATCGGACAAAATGTTATGTTCACTTGCATGTCTCAAAATAAAATAATGAAAAATGTAGAACAATTGTTTTTGTCAGATCCCGCCCCGTGTGAATAAAACCAGTGCAAGTCCTCCATAAAAGTGAAGAATTTTGCCCCAAGGTCATTAACTTAAGTGCAAAAAAAAAAAAAAAAAACCACACCCTCCTTATCAGGCAAAGTTACAGGTCCCTATAACATTCCACTAAACCAGTGCCAACAGTGCTTCTGGCTCCACTTTGCCGCTAATCAAGCCTTTAATACTCTTAGGCTACACCTGCTACTTGGCAGCTGCCATGATCCACAGATAAACGTACAGAACTGCAGAGGTCAGCATCCTGAAAGCCTGTTCGGGTACATGAGAAAGTGTAGCACTAGCATTAAATAAAGCCTTTCAGGCATGCACCTTCTGGAAAGTAGCTGTGAATTAGATGCAGATTGTCAAAAGTGGCTAAAATAAAACTTCTTCGAGGCCTGGAAAGCACACACACCAGTTTAAAATTAGGACAAAGGAAGACGGGGGGGGGAAAAAAAAAAACACAAGAAATTCATTATAAATGCATGGGTTTTATTTAGTGTTAAACACCAAGAACATGACAGCTGAAGGTTGACAATGACAGTGACCCACTATCAGGGTTTTAAAAATCTGAACAGTGAAAAAGAAGAGATGCTTCACAAAAGAACAGTTTAGTAGAAGGACAGGTTAAGCCAGGTCCTCTTCAGGCTCCTCCTCAAATTCACCCTCTTCCTCGGCGGTGGCATCCTGGTACTGCTGGTACTCAGAAACCAGGTCATTCATGTTGCTTTCGGCCTCGGTGAACTCCATCTCGTCCATGCCCTCGCCGGTGTACCAGTGCAAGAAGGCCTTGCGCCTGAACATGGCAGTGAACTGCTCGGAGATGCGCTTGAACAGCTCCTGGATGGCCGTGCTGTTGCCAATAAAAGTGGCGGCCATTTTGAGGCCACGGGGTGGGATGTCGCAGACGGCGGTCTTGACGTTGTTGGGAATCCATTCCACAAAGTAGCTGCTGTTCTTGTTCTGCACATTCAACATCTGCTCATCCACCTCCTTCATGGACATGCGGCCACGGAAGACTGCAGCCACAGTCAGGTAGCGCCCGTGCCGAGGATCGCAGGCCGCCATCATGTTCTTGGCATCGAACATCTGCTGGGTGAGTTCGGGCACAGTGAGGGCGCGGTACTGCTGGCTCCCCCTGCTGGTGAGGGGGGCAAAGCCGGGCATAAAGAAATGAAGACGGGGGAAGGGCACCATGTTGACAGCCAGCTTGCGGAGGTCAGCGTTGAGCTGGCCGGGGAACCGCAAGCAGGTAGTGACGCCGCTCATGGTGGCCGAGACCAAGTGGTTGAGGTCCCCATAGGTGGGCGTAGTGAGCTTGAGCGTGCGGAAGCAGATGTCGTAGAGAGCCTCGTTGTCGATGCAGTAGGTCTCGTCCGTGTTCTCCACCAGCTGGTGCACGGACAGTGTGGCGTTGTAAGGCTCCACCACGGTGTCGGACACCTTGGGTGAGGGCACCACGCTGAAGGTGTTCATGATGCGGTCGGGGTACTCCTCTCGGATCTTGCTGATCAGCAGCGTGCCCATGCCGGAGCCCGTGCCCCCACCCAGGGAGTGCGTCAGCTGGAAGCCCTGCAGGCAGTCACAGCTCTCTGCCTCCTTCCTCACCACATCCAGCACAGAGTCCACCAGCTCTGCACCCTCAGTGTAGTGGCCCTTTGCCCAGTTATTACCAGCTCCACTCTGGCCTAAAGACATTTCAGAGAATCAAAATTATGCTTGATGGGTTGTTCAAGACGGCTGAAAAATGCCCAAATATACCAAGCCGAAGACTGAACTGCAGGGGATACGTACCAAAGACAAAGTTGTCTGGCCTGAAGATCTGCCCAAAAGGTCCAGACCTCACGGAATCCATGGTCCCAGGTTCTAGGTCAACCAGTACAGCACGCGGCACATACTTTCCCCCTAAACGGGAAAATCAAGTTATTCTCAAAATGTCAAATTACACTTTTGCACTCCAATAACTACTGCTCATACAGCTAACCCATCTCCCCCAAATGAAAAACTGAGCGCTTACTTGATTTTTCATACCCACTGCCATATGTATACATACACATGACGTAAGTGACATTTAACATGCATGCCACTTAATGCTGCATTACCGTAATTGTAGTTCTTTTTGCAGTCCTTAGACTTAAATAGGAATTATGGGCTTCCACATCAGATACAAGCACACCACCCCATTGGGATCAATTAAATGCAGCACCAGAGCCCCCCCGGATCGCAAAGCAGCGGCGCACCAGTACCTGAGGCTTCGTTATAATACACATTGATCCTGTCCAGCTGGAGGTCGCTGTCCCCGTGGTAGCTGCCGGTCGGGTCGATGCCGTGCTCGTCGCTGATCACCTCCCAGAACTGGGGGGGGGGGATGGGGGGGAAGGCGAAGCGTCAGCGGCACTCGGGCGGTTCCCCGGCGGCCCCCCACCCCCCATCGCCGTTAGACGACAGTGACACGTAGCGGCAGCATGGCTACGAGCGGGCGGATGGGGCCGCATTCCGGGGGGGGGCAATGCGCCATTAATAAGCCAGCGG
Organism: Petrocephalus sullivani; assembly: GCA_026780845.1. NCBI lineage: Eukaryota > Metazoa > Chordata > Actinopteri > Osteoglossiformes > Mormyridae > Petrocephalus > Petrocephalus sullivani. The sequence goes on along the minus strand of JAODKM010000016.1, from coordinate 1,434,451 downwards.
CCCGCCCCGGTATCTGGCTGCGATTCCGGGGGCACCCTTAGGTAGCCCGAGCGGCGCTCGGCTCGCAGAGAGGGAGGGAGAGAGAGGCGACGGGGGCGGGCGGGAGAAAGCGCGGCTCGGAGGGGAGGCGGGAGGCGGCTCGCCCAGCCGCGGCCATGTTGCTTCCTGCCAACACCCATGGCGCCGCCCGCCAAGTCCGACGGCGGCGCCTCGCAAGCCCGCTTCGATCGGGACGCCAAAGGACAACTAAGAAAATTAAAATTAATAAAAAACGAAATAACTTTAAAGCGCAGATCGATGACTAAAAGCAGCTCCGGGGTGGTACCGGTACCGTAAGGGCTGCGGGCCCCGGGGGCCTCGCGCCGGCCGGGTTTAATGCGAATGTGGGAAATGAAAGAGAGTCAGATCTAACGACGGAGTGATTCGCGGGACCCGAGCGCGTCGCCGAGTTTAAGGAACTACGGGCTAAAAAAAAATGAATATATGTATAAAAATAGATATAAATATACAAACCTTGGCGCCAATCTGGTTGCCGCACTGGCCGGCCTGCAGATGCACGATCTCCCTCATTTTCTTATTGTCAGTTTCTGCGACGATCGAATTACGAGGAAACTGCGAGCGACTCTGGCCCCGCTGCTCGCTCTCACTACGTAGATATTAAATTTCTCAAAAATAGCCCGGATTTATTGGTCCGCCAGTCGGCATGGCCCACCCACCCCGCATCTCTATTGGTGCATTTCTAACTGGTGCTGCTGAGTCATGCCGCGGTGCTCCGATTGGTCCGCCGGACAAGATGGAGAGACGCCATTGGCCGAAAAAACTCGTAGGATTAATTTCCTCCATTTTAATCTGGTGAATGGGTTCGGAATCTTCCTGAACATTTGAAACCCTAATGCCGTGAAATTTGAACTGAATCTTACACATCAAATAACGTAAAGCGATCCTGCTAGTATGTCTTCTAATACATATTGTAGACCAAGTAAATAGATTAAAATTATGCTAAATGAGTGGATTTGGGGTTTTAAAGTTCGGTTCTCTTTTAATACTTAAAGTCCGACTCAAACAGGATCGTGCATATTTCAGTAGCCATTGTACAGCAACGCCCCTTCTTCTTTGAACGAGGAAATTAGAAATATATCTCTTATTGGCTACTGTGTATGTCGCGCCTTATACCTTTGAATAATGTGATTCCATTAACACGCATTAAATTCCATTTCTCTCATCTAACGGTACTTTCTACAGGGTACTTCCATTTTTTTGCTGCCAGTAACGGGAAAATGAAAGCACAACTCAGATTAAACCACATCAAAGAAGCTGTCCACTATGCCACTGCACCAAAGACTGGTACTCAAAGGGGGGCCTAAAAGACGTCAGTAAGAATAACCTTTTATTCGTCGCATTGAAGGCAGCTGATTTCTTTGGACCCTCTATCCGGGACCTGGAATGCAACACCGCAGTACCGATCTACCGGGGGGGCGGGGGACTGAACGTCCAATCACCGTCCGAGGCATATGATGAACGAGAGTATTATCCAATAGCAAGCCAGCATTTACAAAATGCCTGCGTAAGACTTTCATGCGATGAAAGCGATGCACGATAAGCAATATCACACGGTGCCCAACGGGAGCACAAGTTCGACATGCTTGAGATTATCATGCTATTCAAGGGCTCGCTACATTTGTTACGTATAGGATAATAAACGGGTGTAACAAGGAGGTGTGTGGCACACAGTGACTTGTATGTAAAATGCCAATCATGCCGATTTAAAACTCAAAAATTGACCAATGGAAACTTGTTATATTGACATTAAAAACAAACAAAAATTATACATTTTTATATCTAATGTATTTCTTCAAAGAAACATGTTTAGGGACTTAAAATTAGCATTAACAAAAATGACATTTGTGGGTTTATAAACGTCTCAGCAATCATGCCGTTAAAAGCAGACTCAATTTATTCAAATGTATCTCGACCATGAATTTTTATGAGCGCAGACCAATCTGACACCTGCTTCTAAGTTATTACATCACCTTTGGACTCAAAAAATGCATCACTGACAACAGGTATTAATATAAACTTTTACCAAAATAATCTTATTTGTGGAGAATCAAAGTACATGCATGATTGCCATGCAAAATAATTAAAACTGAAATCCACATAAGCTTCCAGAAGTGCATCTCTCTCGCCGCCGTACAAGTGCCACCATAGCAAGCGATCCTTAAGGCGGTCCAATGGTCAGCCTCCTCACTGCTTCAGCAATCCTTCGACATTAATGACAGTCTCTCGTTCCTGGTCTTGTCCCGGCCTTCCCATGTCACTGGATGTCCTCCTGATTGAGTCCATGTTTTTCTATATAACGTCTGAAAAGGGAGACGGACAGAGTGCCAGTGAATTACTGCCACTGTGTAAACCCAAACGAAAGGACACAACTACAGTGCAACATATATATTTTTCTAAAGACTACAGACTGAAGCCAGCTTCACCTGAGCAAAAGATACAAAATGGTACCAAGTTAACTTGGTGAATTGTAAATGTAATACCACTGCCAAGGCTGGTGGTGGCAGTATAGCATACAAACTGCATCACATGCTAAGCAGCTGACCAGCTACTATTTCCAGGTCGCTATTCCTTCCTGTCCTCCACGCTCCTTACCGTCTAGCATATTCATACAAGGCCTCTTTTCTCTCCTGGAGAGACATGTGTCTGTCGATCTGAGAATTCCCAAAGGTATTAGCAGCAGGCTGGCAGGAAGTAGAAACATTCATGTAAGCACAAATGATCCAAACATCAGGTCCTACATTTGGTTTCTGGATTTGACTTTTCCTTTAAAAGTCACGTTTTCATATTCACAGGAAATCCAAAAAAAGCATGTGATTTAGGATTAGTTTTTCAAATCCTCTGGCTGTGAAACACTTGTGTTTTCACACATTTTCCCCTCACAACCAAACTCATTCTGGTGGCACCAGCCACATTTTCACATAACTAACTCCTAACCACTTTCCACTGCGATCTGCTACAAAGACAAACCACACCGCACACTTGATCCTTCAGGGACTGTGATCACCTGGTGTGACGTCATCGCAAGCTCACAGAGTATCCCTCCTCTCTGGGCTCACTACACCGCTGTGCCGGAAACAGCGGGGGCGGGATGACGAAGCACTTACCCAAGGGGGATTTACGAGCCTGGACACGGAGGGGGTGGAGCTCCCAGCTGCAGTGGACTCAGCTCCTGCTGAGGCCTCCGTCTCCGAGTCTCTGCTGCCTTCCAGTAGGTTTGTAATAGTCGTGTTCACGCAGTTGGTCTGCACTAAAAGCACAGAACAGGTGAATCTCACCATGTGACCCGATTTCCTGCGCCCACCGCTACAGATATTTTAGATTAAGCAGAGTAGCGCTCCTTCGGGTAGTGTGATTTACAGCACAGACATACCACTCCATTTAGCCCTGACGGGATGAACAAGATTGTGCCAAAAACAGAAATCAAGAGCGAGGCTGCAGAGAAGCCATTGTAGGCAAAGTGGGAGCAGGCCAGAGCCGGAGCTTACAAAGATCTCGCATGATGACGTTGACCGGGACATCGGGGAGAACTTCCTTCACCTGTTGGGTCATCTTCGCCATCCGCGGATCCTCGAGTCCAGGCCGGGGAGCCAAGTAAGCTGGGGGGTGGGCCTGTGACCTCACGGCTGTATCTGGGTGACGTGAATAAGGTATCAGACATGGGTCGCTGGTTTTCTAGAGGCTAATCACAAAGCGGAAGCTGGCATGTTTCCGTCATTCTGTCTTACTGGAGCTTCCTGTCCAAGGGACAATGTGCCTTCTCCTTTTGATGTGCTCTGCTCGATCTCCCTTAGTGATCTGCGTGGGTACCAGACCAAGCTCACCTGCTATGACCTGCAAATTATAAGTATGGCGGACAAAAAAAAAAAAAAAAACCCAAAACCATCACTTTGGCTATACTGCAACATGTTTAGAAGTGTACTCACTGGTACTCTCACAAGTGCAGAGTGAGATAAGTGGACACACGTCCTTTAAGGTCTTACAAGACTTTGCTTCATGCACAAAACCGAAAGCAATGCAATGGCTGCAACTAGGCCACACCTCCTGAACTCTGTTGGCGAAATCTTGCGGCAAATCTCCATCTCTTTTGGACATTGGGGGAAGCCACCTGTGGGAAAAATGCGGAGCAGAGAGACAACCTTCACCTGAGGAGCAGGAACCCCACCTCACCCCAACCCTAACCCTAACCCTACATAAAAACCAGCTGCACCGCTCACAGAAAACCTCACCCAAACATCACTTGTTCATGAATAACCCTTTATCGTCTATTCTTCATCACGTGGTGACAGACGACAGTCGCCAAACAAGCGCTGGTGTGCATTGTGCTGCAACACTTGCCAGTAAAAGTGGCAACTGGAGCTACTCTATGATGCAGCCTACAGCTGGGAGCCTGGTGCCTTAATGCATGATAAACATGGTAACACTCCTCGATTCTGGCTGCCTTGGGAGAGTACATGCTGGTCCTGGGCGGATAACCAGCCCATGCAGGCATTACGCCACAGACCCTGCAACAACAGTGAGTCGAGAGGGGGGGGGCATTTGATGGACAAACAGCTGGGCAGATCAGGACATTTACAGAGGGAGGCGGCTTTCAGCGGGCATTGTTTGGAGCTGGGCTCTTTAAAGAGGCTTTGAGGTTCAGTGACAGCCTCGGAGATACTGTATCACCGGGGAAAGTTAATTGCGAGGACTGATTAAAAATAAATAAAAGCTATTGATCTGATGTAAAGCCAGATGTAACCATAACGTGGGGGGGCTTATGTGAACAACAAGTATGAAGTGAAGGTGGGTGGGAACATTCAGAAAAGTAACGAAAAACTGGTCAAGAACTGGCAAACGTGACAGCCATCAAAGCGAGTTAAACAAAGGACGACATAGCAGATGAACACTATACCTTCAAAAAGGAACAAAGAGAATAACAGTTAGTACCTTACTTGGTATACTGTAAACGGGACGAATAGGGTCCACAATAGCTCTGTCACCCAAGACGACTCGGCCGTGCTCTGAGCGACACGGGGGTGAGAAGCATTAGAAATTCGCCAGCGTGACAGAGTCATTAATTAGAAATTCAATTCTGCATATTTATTAATATTAACTTTAGTTCTTGGAGGAACCTGAAGCATATTCTACACAGAATAGCTACTAAAAACTCCTGATCTTGGTGCCGTCAGCTAAAAGCTAACGGCACGCTAACATGGTAGCACCCCACAGCTATGTACCAACTTCATTATTTCAGCTGCAAAGAAGTCCAAGATTGACCTAATTCTCTCGCTTATAAAAACAAGATTTGATTCTGGGGTCAAATCGATTAAACTGTTAATGAGCGATATGTATTTTTAGATACACAACATTAATAGAATCCTGAAGGTGAGACATTCAGAGGTTATCGTAACAAAACATTCATAGGTTACTGTAATGATTAACAATTACAGTAACATAAAACCGCTGCTCATCAGACACATATAGCAGCTGGCCTTGCATTTCCCTGAGCAGACGAAGGCTTTCATTCGAACCATTTTGCACCACGTGACCTATCGTGACAGAGAAAGCCACAGCTATATAGTTACACTATAAATTTCCAGGCAGGCGGGCCTAGGCTTTCATAGAATGGCATCACCAAAGTGAGCGATAACCGTACGGCGAGAGAGCAGCCCGAGACGGCAAGAACTTTCCCGGAAGAAACACACTGGCCAGCACTGTCATGACTGCCAAGTTTACTGTAAACGAGACTCGATTTACCACAGCCAGCAGGGGTCTCCTTGCGATCAAGGCCACGGGCTGGACGGTGTCCGTCACAGTGAAGGGCCAGGAGCTGGAGATGGGGAGGAGGAAGAGGAGGCAGAGAGCAGAGGCATTAAGCTCCCATCTCCCCATGAGTCATTACAGAGCTTAGCGATGACTGGCGCCCTCGTGGAGACAGACTCACCTTTAATCACCCAAGCTCATTATGCTGCTCGCCAAAAATACAAACGCAGGGTCAGCAACTGGCGGCACAAACGGCAACCGACACCACAACTCCAGTGCTCCCAGTACCGTAATGGTTTTACACCATATCCAAGTACTCAAACCACAAGCAGCCAATAAGCTTGCCACTCTTTCCAAAAAGTTTCCCTAAAGACCTCTCTTAAAAAACTCTTAAATTTTAGGGTCATTCAAACATACTTGTAAGTTTTCAGAGCACGCAGAGATTCCGTTGAACCTAGCAGTTCCGTGCAGGTTAGTACAGGTTAGGCAACCATTTCGCAACAACCTCTCATATGCTACGGATTATCCAGCTATTAGCACGCAGGAACACTTTAGCGTTAAATGAAACAAAAACGCAGGAAAAAAGAAAACGGAGAAATGCTAAGGCACCAACAGAACAACCAACAATGTTTCTTTATAGTCAAAACAGGTAACTAATTTTATATATACGTTATAGCAGATGCTTTTCATCCAGCATGATGAAGGGTCAGACCCCAGTCCCGGGGGCAATCGCGGTTTAATAGCCTCCCTCTGGGGCCCAAAGGCGAAATCTTTCTGCTGACCAATTTTCCTAAAGGTTTCACTTTATTCATGTACATGTGTTTGGGAAATGCATGCATATTATCCGCAGACTAGACCATATATCTAATACAGGTCTGCCTACTATTTGTGTTGCATCAGAGTTAAAACGGAGAAGCAACCCTTAATCATCATACATTTGAGGACAACACACCACTGTTCAGGGGCACTGCTATCTGGGCCACTGGCTGATTCACACTGCACAGGATCTGGCTATACTTTTAACTGCTCATGTTATCAGAACTCGATATCAAGCCTTTCAGAAGCAAAGCGCTCCAGTGACCTCGATGCCAACGGCTAACACTAGCGCAAGAGGCTAGACACCTTACCTGAATTTGAGCAGGCCGCGCCGGCCGTTAGTGGTCTCCTCTTCTGGGAAGAGCAGCAGGGGCAGAGTGCCCTGGGCCATGCAGTAATGCTGGAGAGCCTCCGCCAGGCTGGAGCGGCCCGACACCATGCCCAGCTCCAGGAAGCCCCGCGCCCAACACATAAACCCCGACGAGCCTCCCAACATCGGCTGTGGAGCGAGACACACCACGAGTCTGACATACGGAAACCCCGGCACCCGTGCAACACGCAGATTAAATGTTCCGAGCGCTGTGTGGTACTTACCGTGTTACACGGCGCTATGATGTTAACGACGTTGTGGTCAAATGGCGTCACGTGGTTGCAGACGTACAGCCTGGCCGCCCTGTCTCTCAGCCGGGGGCCGTTCTGCCTAATGTAGATCCCTAGCACCGAACACATAACCCTTACAACAAACCTAGAACAAAGAGGGGGGGATACACGTTAAGCAAGGTGGTTTCCAGTTATGGTTTTTGCCGTGCCTGAGAAAATCTGATGATTTCATCATAGAGATCACTGGAATGTACCAACAAATGGGGCCGTCCGACATCACACTGCGCCATGATCAAGATTCAGTGGTGTATGTGCAATAATCACCTGGGCTTTAGATGACGGGCGCAAACATCTGCCTGGACGCCAGCTTTCCGGTATCACATGGAAATTTACTTGCGCCCACAATTTGGTAAGCAGATTAGTCGTAGCATAAATTATTAATGAACGCACAGCACATGCTGCCGTTTAGCTGCATCATGGAAGCGATAAGCACTGAAGTGGCGGTGAAGAAACTGACAGCTCAACAGCCACAACATCTTTGGAATGAGGAGATGCTGCGGATAAAGACGGCAAAGAGCCGCCGCAGCCGCTACCGAAAGCCCTGCCGATTACAGCACATGCTCCATCGCGATGGGATGTCAAACAGGCCTACCGACAAATCAAACGAGTCATGCCATGCAGAAGGACGAGAGCTCAGCGGTTCCCTCTAGCAACCCCCCCCCCCCAAACATCTCACACCCAGTGCGCCTCCTTTTACCGAAACAACTCACTTGTTAAGCACTGTGAATGCATGTAATAAGTAAAATAATGAGCGGGAATAAAGGATGGGGCAGTGTGGATGACCCAGACTGAGGGGCAAAAGCAGTGCATGCTGTTCCATTATAACCAAAACGCCACACTTATGCAATCACCTGGATGCCCCATAAGTAACCTTAAATAGAAGGGAGTCATGTGGCATTATTTGTAACAACGGATGCAGATGACAGTCATTAATACAAGTGCTTTAAGGTGGCACTGCGTGTACAAGACTAAACCCCTATAATACACACGATACCCAAGCACTTTACTGGAAGAGTTTCCAAACAGGGCTCATTTGATTCTGTTGTCACTGCATTTTGTGTAGTCAAAGAAACTCAATATGTGCTTATTTGAGCTCAGTTAAAAAGACATACTGTAAAATAAAAAGTTGCTGACTCTACAGCATCCGGTGCCTAAAACAAAGGGGGGAAAATATTGATTTTCTACAAAAATATCAATGCATTTTGCTATATATGCACTGGTAGTGAACTGAAAATTGACCTCGATATCAGTTCACCGTCAGCAGTGTCCTATCCATGATCTGCAACAGTATAGCTGAAAGCTGCGATGTTTATTATAGACAATCCCAGCTTAAGAACCAGTGCTGGTGTGTAAACACAACAGAGCACATTTATTGTCACTGCACAGCCAATTACCTTCTCCACCAATGCTACATATCATGCTAAATTAAAAAAGAACATAGACAGTGCACAGGTGAATAGCGCACCAAAGTGCAGCCAATCTTTTCAGCAGCATCAGAAGTAATGGTGAAAGTTCAAAGAAAATCAGCAGCATTTATTAGGGTTGCGGGCGGATAATTGGCAGAGAAGCGAGGGGCGCTTACCTTCGTATAAAACTATGGGGGAGGGCGCAGCTGACCAGGAAGACGTGCAGGCCGACGAAGAGGCGCAGCAGCGCCAGGCAGGCGCCCAGGGGCGCGTACAGCAGCAGCAGCACGCGCAGCAGCCCGTCCTCCGGCCACCTGTAAAGCACGCAGCCACAGGTGACCCCCGGGGGGCGGCTCTTTGGGGGGCGAATGGGGGGGACTCGGGATGCACGCCAGCCGAGACACTCGGGCCACGAGCTTACGGGACAATCTCGGGGGCTCGGCTTGCGGCGCGCGGAGGGGCGCGAGAGGAGCCCCAGGTCCCGGCGTCACGGACCCAAAGTTAAATAAGAGAGTTTAAGAGGCCCGAAAGCCGCCCTGCGGCCACCAGCCTCTGCCCTTAGAGCGGCTGCTTCCGAAGGGGCCCAGCGCGCAGTGCCGGAGCCCCCCGGCCGCGGAGCCGCTCGCCCGGCGCGGCAAACATGGTGACGCGGGCTAGCGGGCTAATTTTAGCCGGACGGCTTCGGGCTCACCGTCGGAAGTCGAGCAGCTGTTCCAGCGCCGGCGCCTCCATTATTCAGCCGAGTCTCTCTTCGCGAATGTCAGTGGCGACGGGCGACACTCCCGCATGCTATTGTGAAGCGTGGCGATCCAGCCGACTAGCTACCGGTCGCGACTTGAGGCGGAGACGCGGCGCCCGCGGCCATGTTGTAACGGCGCAGCGGCCCGTCATTGGCGGGGATGGGCCGGCTCTTCTTCGCGGGACTCGGCGGCGCCGGCGGGGAAACACTGACGCCTATCGATGCGGAGGCGGTACTGCAGGCTGCCACCGGCGTGGGCGGCCGCTTATACGGCATCCTAACCCGCTGAGCCGCACAATAGTAATAAAATAACAAGTATTATTATAGGCATTGATATTTGTATACGTTAGCGATTGAAAATGCCCCCGACGAAGAACCTGAGTTAATCGAGTAACATAATATCCAGGAAATGGAAATATAATATCCAGGAAATCCACGAGGTTGCCCTATTAAAGTACTCGAATCCAGCATTAACGTCGTTTTCTTTGTGATTACCCGGTCCGGTATATGTAGATGCATGTATATGCAAACTCGAGCTTGCGCCATCGTTACGGAGGGGACGTGTTTCAGAAAGTCACGTTTCCGAACCATACATTACGTTAAGAAAATACTGAGTTTATATGATGTGTAACAGAAGTAAAGTCTTATTTCTGTGCTTTTAGCCATTTCGCAAAAGCATTTCTAAATTCTAAAAATGGTTTAATTAGGTAGACATGTTATGGGTTCCCTTTCAAAGATGGGCATTTGGACAAGGTACTTAATCAGCTTTGTTCTATTACAACATTCAGCTACATGAAAAGGAAAGAATGATCATAAAGCATCAGTTAAGCAACTAAATACAAGCGCGCTTTATGTAATTTATCGACAATCCAATGAGAACTTTTGTCTGCTTTTTAAGTTCATTTATGATTATATCATCCACCAAACAAAACCATAAGCACACATGCATTGTTTTTATATTTCAACCATGTTCATTGATGTGTATAAATGATTACTGTCATGGTGTCACAAGAACCAGTTTTAATATTTTAATAGACTTGTACAGACAGAAGTAAAACCACAAGACAGTATCTCAAATGCTCAGTGCTTTCCGATGGCTAAAAAGCACATTGAAAGCAAACATGTTATTCATAAAAAAAACCTCATGCAATGTTACTATAACCTCTCCCACTGCCAGAGGAGATCCGTGATCAGCACATATACAAAAGAAATGTAATGTGACTGTCAACCAGGCGCATAATTTAGAGATTATCAAGAATCCCCAACTGAGAGAAGTTCAATTAATCTCTGATTCAGGGGATTACAGTCCGTTTCACAATCCGGCCCTCCTTGTCAATGGCGAAATTGTAGTTCTTTGGGTTGTCAAGTGCTTCCTCAATGCGCTGGTTCAAATTCTCCAGGGTGATGAACGTCTTCACCTCCTCCTACAGGAGAACACAAAGCAGGTTCAGGGGTAAGCTCTGCCACTCGACCAAGAACAATCAATGAATCACAAACAACTTAGTGTAAGTGTACCTAAATAACACAAACATAACACATAACAAAATCTCTGGCATATCAACTGTCATGCCTTAAATCAAGCTACTTCAGAGCTTAGAACATGTACACTTACACAATGTTAATTTTAAAATCATTTATAAATGCATAAATTGAGGCATATACTTTCACATAAGTAATACAATGGTCTAAATAGACTGGAAGTAGCTCCTTTTAATCAAGTAAAAAGTACAAGTAAACAAAGATAAGTGTGAAATATCGGTTGTTGAACATTTTAGAAAAGTAGAGCCTTTAAACCGAAATCTCATAATTAAAAGAAATATAGAAGCATTTTTTGGGGAAGAAAAAAAAGGATACACTTGACCAATGAATTTATATCCGTTACATTTTTACTATGTCAGGAAACACAGATTAATGTTTAACAACAAGGGTTGGGTGGTGTTACAGATTCCTGTTCTGCATTCTACCTGGAATTACAGATTCCTGTTCTGCATCCTACCTGGAGTTACAGATTCCTGTTCTGCATCCTACCTGGAGTTACAGATTCCTGTTCTGCGTCCTACCTGAAGCCGCAGGATTTCTTGCTCTTTTTCTTTCAGAATCATCCTCTTTTTCTCCTCTTGGAGACTAATGGCTTCCTCCCTCTTCTTTGCCAACTCCTCCACCTCCTTCTGAACTCGGATCTCACTGTGAATGTTTAACAACAGTAACACAAAATGACCATTTCTGAGTCAGTCTTTTGCCCAAGAGGAGTCATTGGGGGTTATTTATTGAAACCTGAGGACTCAAGACCCCAAAGTGTGAAAAACCATCTCTGCAGCAACACAGACTGCAATAATCATGACAGACTTATTAATTCAGCGGTGGACAGAAAGGGCTGTCATGTATGCAGGTTATTTATGCAACTTCTAGATTAGGTTACTAATTAGAGGCCTGACTGGCCAAAGAGTCCTTACACCTGGGTCAGAACAGCAGACTTAAGGTTATCCCAAAAACCTGCATACACACCGGCCCTTTGCCAATAAGATTGCCCACCCCTGTATTAAGTGATATGTGATACATTTGAAACTCTACAATGCCCTTTTCCCATTAAAGAACTCTAGACCCAAAACACTGTCAGAAAAAAGGGTACAGCCCTGGTTCCTCAGAGTCCATTTCTGTACCTTAAATTAGATTTAAAGGAACATTTACCCACAGCTGGGGTATAAATCGGCAGACACCTGAGGGTACAGCCTCAGTGACAAGTAACTGTACCCTCGAAGGGAAAAGGCACCGGTTTGTACCTATCAGTGTAGAAAGCTACTCAGCAACAGCAAAACTGAACAAACATCCGGCAGTCACTTTTTCTGTTTGTATATTTTTATGACTAAGCAAAGGATCAAGTTCTCTTACCGAAGCCGGCGGAGTCGGATGTTCTCCGCATCGTTCCAGGCCATAAGGGCGCGGTGCTCCTCCGTCTCCTGCTTGGCTCGTTCCTCTGCTCGGGAGCCCACCTCCTCCTCGTAGCGTCGGCGCATTACTTCCTCTTTGAACTCCACCCTGCGCCGCCACATTTAGAACAAACACATTTAATGCACACGTGTCTTACAGAGTGTTACAGAGAAGCATAGCGGCATCAACTTTTGTGTCTTTTGGGGGCGTAATAAAACGCGACGGAGAAGGTGGTACGGAGATGGACCGCATCAAGAAACGGTTCATGACATCGGTATTTATGCAATGTGTATAAACATATCGGAACTCCATCGAACTGTATTCAGGGGTGTTAATGACACCGGGGGCTGTGCGACACACTGTCACCTTCATCCTGTGCGTTCTCTTAAATCAAAATACAACCGCTGTCATAAATAAAGGGAAACTACACACGACCAAACAGTTTCCAAATGTTTATGAAGAGCAAACCAGTTGCCCACCTAAGCGCTCTCATGATCATCTGATACTGCGTGTATCTCTCCTTGAGGACGACCATCTCCACCGGGTCTATGGGAGGCGGCACCTTCACCCGGTCCAGCTTAGACTTCGCTTTCGGGTCATCCCGCGACTTCCTTCCCCTGACCGCCTCCATCATCACGCGTCCTCGGGGTGAAAGGAAGCGACAGGCTTGAATAGGACACTTAGCGACCTGGAACATCACGGCTGTATTCATTTTAAACGAGTGTGATTGCAGTGCATGTTACATGCAGGCCGCCATTTTTACGGACGCTCGCTCCTCTTCTTCGGCGTATTCGCGCCTGTATGACTTCGCGCGCCGAACGCGGAGATGCATATCGCCCCCTGCTGTACTGGAGTACAAATACAAACAGCTGCAACTACTGTATCTGCAATTTCACTAGTATGAGTATACGTCAGTTAAAAATGTAGTTACCAGTAAATATAATCTAATCTAAAATATCTATCTATCATATTTTAATTATCTGTGGTGTATTTAATGTGCATAGTGTTGTCATTGTTTGCTGGACTTCGAGTCTGTAATAAAGTATACTATTTTATTCTATTCTATTCTATCTATATATCTATCTATCTATCTAATCTATCTAAGTTTTCTATTTGTGTATTTGTTCATTCTTTCAGTTGTTTACTTACTTTTTAATGAGCAGAAAAGTCCGGCCTTGCAAACCAGGTATATTTCCAAATTTATTTTTATTCTTTGTCTGTTATTTTTACTACAATTATTTGTACATTACTTGCATGTTTTTCTTGCATTGCTTCTTAACTCCGAAGTAAACACTGGAACCTTGAAGCCTCTTTACAGATTACATGATACCCACCCTAAGTTTATCATCGCCAGTGTGGGTGTGCACGATGTGGTTCACTATTAATGGGAAACAAAATAAGGTTTGTCCACATCGCAGCGAATAAGGCTGTCGCGAATCCTTACACTAGAGGGCACCATTGGTATAAATTCGATTAATCTATTGCAAAAACGTTGCCATCATTTCTCAGGATGAATAATACAATGTATGTAAATCTGAATGGTATCTTTTTTGAATATATCTACTATATATAATAACAGAGCTATCGCTAAAACCTCTAATTCCAGATACTAATGGGAATGTAGTAGTGGGAACATAAATATATAAAATTGGTAAAATATGCCATTGTTTATTTGTCCTTTTAATTAAATATTTGTGTTTATCTTATATAAATATAGGCGAACACTGGTGTTGTTTCGCTTCCCCATTTGCATGAACTGTGTTATGTAGCGTTTGTTTCGTGCCTTTTGGCCCGACGTCATGTAGAGCCTAAGCAAAGAGGCAGGCCTGCCTTTGGCAGCCCTCCCCGCCGGCGGAGGCCTCCCCTCCTCGCCGCGTGTCCATCACGGGCCTGACAGCCCCCCTGCTGTTTGACAAATAACAGCGGCGTACCTTTAGCATCAGGCTGTAGCCCCCAGCTGCAGCTCCCCTATACATCTCCCTAGCAGAGATTGAATTTGCCCCATTCATTAGTCTAAGTGGATAAGGCTGCCTAATAAGAGCTCCCTTCCCCTCAGTAATTGCTGTTGATTGGCGTAAATTAGACCCTAGTTGCCAGACGGGTGATTCTCGACGACGATAATACAATTCCAAACTCAAACTAATAGGATTTTAACTCTGGACTCGCCTAATGTCCGTCTGCAAACTCTGGCTGGGTCCTTGTGCCCTTTCGACTGCTGGACTCTGTTTCATATCCGTGTCCTCCGCCCCCGGCACCGCCAACGCCCCCCTCCACCCACTACGATTCTTACCCTTCCAGTGAAATAAGGGGGTGGGGGAATAAGGCAAGAGTCGCACATTAATATGAAGCACTTGGAGGATGCGAACAGGAGGCGATCGGCCGCGGCAGGGACGCAGGACATCCACGTGTGACCGTACAGCCTTTGTGTCACTCGGCCCCGGCCCAGTCAGTCCCCACCCGCTACATGCTCACAAACAACACAAACAGCCTAAAACAACAACATACGCACGATCGGCGTAGAGATGAGATTTATATAACACAGAATGGAATTGGTGAGGAACAGAAGCGGCAACCCTCAATATTTCAATATTGAAACGAGTCCTTCTTCTCTTAGACGTTTTCTAATTAGCTGAATACTTACTAGTTGTGTGGCATTGAGAAACACCCGCCTAGATGAATGCATGGCTCGAATGCCCAGGCGCACCTTCCGGCTAGGGGAATTTATTATAATGCGATGTCACTTTCTAACAGAGGTGATATCAACACTCAGTCAGTTAGGTAACATTCACAAACCTTTGATCTATTCACTATCGGGCCTTCAGTGGTTTTACTCACCATCGTTCCACAATCGTGTGTCCCTACCAGAAACGGTGAGCTTCAAAACAACAGAATCGCGGTTACTTATTTTCTCTGCAGTATATGAATGCTGTTTTTTTTCTCATGTTACTTCCCCCCTCCTGCAAACTTGAGGTCTATAACCTTTATCTTTATTACAAAGAATTTGGTGTTCTTTGTGCCTTACAATACTTATTTTAGTTTTAAATTGCATGACTAACTGTAGCTTTGGATGACTTGCAATAGAAGTTATAAGGCTACTGACTTGTTTCATTGAAACATTTTTTGCTTATAATTAAACACATTTAAATTTGCAGTGTAATATTCTCTATATTTCTGTCTTATATGCAATTAACGTCATGCCGAGAGCATCGCTGTGCTATTAACGCATTAATTTGATTTGTTAGCGGTTAATTTAATTAGCAGTCGGAGGGTGCATTACCTTCACCGATACTCTAAGTGTCCCGTTTGCACCAGAGTGTCCCGGATCACTGCCCCGGTCGCGTGCTCCGTCATGCGACCCCCCGTGTGTGACACACAGCCATTGACACCGGAGTAAGGAATTAGTGTCACGGTGCATCAGCCGATCATTTACACCCATTGTGATTTGCTCACGGTAATCTCGCCACCTCTTTTTGGTCTACGCTTTTGAATGACATCCCTCTTCGTCTGAGGAACACGAAAGACTTCCTTCAATTGCCTGAATACTTCAGATACACGTATAAGGATATATATAATATATGTATGCATACAAGGACATGTATATATTGTTTAGTTATTCTATATACTTTGTTTGTGCCTGGTGAAGGACTGGCACCCTGTGCCGAATCATTCCTTCCCATGCACCCGTAGTTTCCGGTCCCCCCGGACCCCCGTGACCCCACAATGGACAGACAGGTACGGAAAATTTGATGGATGGATTTTATTGATTGTATGTTGGTTGTATGACTGATTGCCAGAAGTTATAATGACAAGCGGATGCTTTTCCGAGGTTTTTTTTTTTTCATTTATTTTAAAAACTTAACTTCATGACAATTTGTACATTTCATGGTAGCCACATACGTGGGGCATGACGCAAAAATATCTCTGAACATATATCCTCATAAGGTGCGATGCTAATGAAGAATACTGAACCTGGAAGAGATGGCTTTTAGCATTTATAAACGCATATACACAGGGGGATATCTTCATACTGGCACAAAAGCTTTTTAGGTGTTCTAGCTTGTCGCGGTTTCCTAGCAGTTGCTGGGACGCGGTTTTATAAACCTTAACGCCGCCGCCGTTATTGGCTGGATGGGGCAGAGCGACATTATTTCAGAGGCACATGTGCTGTCGTCTTTTGTCGTTCGTAGGTAAGAGGAGTCGTCACTGTCTAGGCCCAAGGCCTAATGAAACTCCACTCCATTAGTGCTGAATCGGACAGATTGCTCTCCCGGAGAAATGAATTGAGTTTTTTGTATTTGTGAGATCATTCTCCCTCCATTAACGGCTATTTATCCCATCTCTTCATCACGGCTAAATTGCGTTAGGCGGCCATGGTTAGCTAGGGATGCCTCCCTTCTTAAGCGGTAATTGGGTTAGGCGGCTCAGCTGATAGTGTCATTAGGGCCAATAAAGCCTGGGTTTGGCTCATTGAGTGAAACAGATTCTTCAGGAGCAGATGGCAGATGGTGCATAAAGGATCCCGCTACATAAACAGAGAAAGCAAAGTTTGCGTAGCCAGTATGTACGTTATCGTCTGGTTTTCTCTGTTGTTCGTTATGACTTTCTTCCTGGCCATTACAGTTAGCCGCAAATCTAGTGCACTTTTTACCCAAAAGTCTTTATCCCTCCTGAAATTAATCTTGGTGGTAATTAATTGTGATTTTTTTTTTCTTTCTTCAAATTGCATAATCTTACTTACTCGATGCTGTCCTGCGTTTTTGCACTTTAAGCATTGTGAAAGCTCTCCCCTTGTTACTCTCTGTCTGTTGCACTGTGGTCCTGGAGGAACACTGTTTTGTGCCACTGTGTACCTATACATGGATGGTACGACAATAAAGCTTACTTGACTTGACTTGTTTAAAGCTTGGCCATTGACGCTGTTTTCCGTTTTATGGATTCCTGAATCACCCCTCATCGAGACGTGCAGCAGAGCTAAAGATGAGTGATTGCTTTTACTTCTCAGGTGATGGGCACGAGGAGGTGAGAACGCGAGGTTCGGATGGACGGCGAATGCCACGGAGACGACTGAGTGGTGAGATAATGGTGAGCATTAGTGGAGAGAGATTTGAAGAGCAGAGTTGCACTGGCGGCTTCTTAAATGTGACAGAATGCCAGTCCAGCTTTATGACTGGTGCCATGACATGCTGTGTGACATTGAGGCATAGCACATAAACCGCGCTATTGCACCTGTCCGTCACAGAGGAATTGAAACCATCTCACTACTAGTTTTTGCAAAATATCCACTTGTCATTTAATAATGAAGTAGCTGGCAGCCATATAGCAATATGACAAATCCATCCCCATGCACAATTAAACTGTGTCCCAATACCTATCCATCCACTTTCCAAAACTACTGCTCTAGTACTGGGTCCCCGTCGGTCTAGAACCTATTGCAGAGATGCATAGGGCATGAAGTAGGGGACAGGATGGACACTTTGATCCCAGCATTTATGAGGTCCAGGCACGATGGACACTTTGGATCCAACACTCATGAGGCAGGGGACAGGATGGACACTTTGGTCCCAGCATTTATGAGGTCCGGGCATAATGGATGCTTTGGACCCAACACTCATGAAGTAGGGGACAGGATGGACACTTTGGTCCTAGCATTCATGAGGTCCGGGCACGGTGGATGCTTTGGACCCAACACTCATGAAGTAGGGGACAGGATGGACACTTTGGTCCCAGCATTTATGAGGTCCGGGCACGGTGGATGCTTTGGACCCAACACTCATGAGGTAGGGAACAGGATGGATGCTTTGGTCCCAGCCAGTATGGCTCAGATATGACTCGCACAATTTACAGTTGATAACCGTCAGTTTGTGGTACAGCCCGGGTACAGCTCAGTGAAAAAGCGCCACGATACTGTCAATTTAAAAAATGTTATGGAGTACAATCATTCTACACCTGGTCCATGATCATTATTATGATGAGTTGTGTTTCCTTCAAGTTCCTTCTGTCGGTCAGCATTTAGGGTGAAGTGGAGTCCCTACATTTCCCTGAGTGTGTGGCAGTGGGAGGGGAAGGCGTGCATATCCTGAGTATCTCCTGCCTTCCACCCTGTACTTTCCGGGACTGGCTCTGTGATTAGATAAGTGCTTACTGGAGATTATAAGGTCCACCTGACCTCACATTCACTATAGAATGAATCCATTGAGTTGTTTCAAGCTCCAAGAAGGTCAACACCAAAACAACAGGAATGCTTCTCTGACTTTAGATCTGAACAATCCTGTGGAGTGTGAGATTAAATCTTACAGCTCAAACGATTACTGTTTTAATTGTTACTCAAAAACAGAGCTAGTAGGAATATTTTTAATTTGTAGAGATTAGTTCACAACTCCGGATTTCCCAAGAGGTCTTCAATGAAGAAAATGTATAGAAAACTATCATTAGTGATGAAGGGGACTTCTGTCAGCTACAAATATTTCTAACATACATGAGAAACAGTTATACATTTTATTGGAAGCGGTGCTCTGCTATCGATATGATTGATCAGATCCAGGGTCCAGAACACACGGATAAAGCTTTATGGTGAGATGAGGATCGCAGAAATGGACTTTTAGAGCTTTGCAAAGCACTTCTGTTATTTATGTTCACAACAAACTAGTGCAGGGCTTCCCGCTAGCCCACCCCCCGAGGACCGTAACGAGAAAACACTTCAGATAAATGATGTATGCTGTTTTCAATTATTCAGCTCGGGCTTCATGGGCAGTGACTTTTGGGAATCTGATTGTGATGTCACTTCTGACACAACACATTTATTTACATGTTGAAATATTTCCATTGACCTGCCCAGCTGGCTCAGCCTGGCTTCTGGATAGTCGTTGGTTCGCATTTGAGCAGTTTCTGTTTTACCTTTACTAATTTCACAAAGTATGCAAATATAATTGTCGACAAGCCCCTTAACCTTTATGTTCATGGCGTTTTACAAAATCATTATAATTTCTCTAAGTAATACAAAAGGCCCCCTTTTTGGCCGTGAGCTTCGCACATGAGGTTGGGTCTCTGTGCCTGTGCTCAGAAGGTCATAGGTTCAAATCCCATACTCAGCAAGATCTTCATCCCCTTGAAAAAATGCTCCTGGGTGCCATATGGATGATGGCTGGTCTTGCACCCCAAATGTCACTCTCACCTCTATGCATGTGTCTGTGCCTTTAAGAAGGAGAGCATGCTGGGATATTTTTGGGATTTTTGGATTGCAAGTGCTGCCGGTGTTATTGGAAATTGCAGCATACAGATGTTAATTTACCATAATTTAAAAATGATCACCTTTAAAAAAACAGAGAGTTCGTTTCTGTTTTCATTCATTTCACACTTTCACCATGAGGAGCACTACAAGAACATCTAGTTCAAATTGTAAAAATTCCAGCAAAATGTGATTGATTAAAGACATTTACCTTTTCTTGTGAAATATATCAGTATGTAAATTTTCTTTTCCAAAGTGTATCTTGTTCTCTGTCTCTGGAGAACAGACAAATTTCTTCTTTTACAATTCAACCTTTCCCTGAATGTTTAGTGTTTAATTCCGGTTAATGATAAATCAAGGCGAATGTGGGCAGAAACTTCAAGCATCTTTGATTATATGAACAGGTCCATCAATCTCAGTGAAATTAAACTGAAAAAATAAAGTGTCTAAACGATACACTCTCCATTTCTAATGTGTGACAAAAGCCCCGGTAGCTCTCAATTAAACAGAATTCTCCTTCAGCATCATCGATCGGCCGCCTTATTTATGAAAATCAAAAGCTAGTGTCCTCCAAAAATCAGATTACATTTGATCAGCCTGCTTGTAATATCTTAGAGCCTCACAGATAGGGGGGGAAATGCATGCATACTACGTCGGTGACTTTGATAAAGGGTTATGAGCTGATGCTTCTGAAGGGTCCATCAATCTGACTGACACTCAATGGCCCCAGCAACACGCTGACAGGATTTTCTCACTGCTCTGTGCCATGATGTTCCATCTGTCATTAATAGACCTGGATTATTACTGCCAACAGAAAAGGTGTGGTATACACGACAAAAGGGTGCCGTTCGAAATGGTTTGTTGAAATTGCATACAGTAAGTGGGATAATTTAGAGAATAAAACAGACAATGTTGAAATTCATTATGCCTATATTGTGAAACATAAAAATGCATTATATATAAGGCTATGTTATCCAAATTATGGTTATGTCCATTATAAGCATTTGCACTACTGTATGTCTTACATATTTATATTCTATTTATTAGTGTTTCTTGGTCTATGACCATCATGATTCCATCTCAGGCTATAACCCCTGGATCATACAGCTAAAAATGACAATAAAGATACTTTGGTTTTGACTTGATTTTAATGTGTGTATCATGTTGTGTGCATTAAGCTCGGAAGGAAGTAAATGCTGGTGTTAACCCCAGGTACAGCTACCCCCAAAAAATACTTGTACCTTCAGGTTTGGGAAAAAAATCCCCTGGGATACCAGCCACCCACCACCCCCTGGGATTTTGAAGTGAAGATTTAAAGCCTCACACTTTTCCGGCAGAGAAGGTTACGCACTCCAAATGAACGTTGATGTCCCCGAGTCGCCCAATGCGAGAGGCGATAAAAGGGCCTTTAAGGGCATTTATTTCGATGCGATGAATCATGGCTTTTATGGTATCAGTGGCCACTGAGAAGGGCCTCCGTGGCCAGGCAAATCTCTCCCCTGTTAGCACTTAGCGCAGCGCACGGGGCATTCAAACGCTTACGCTCCATTCATCGCTTTTAACATATCCTGCTTTGAATTATCTCCACGTACGATTTCCACTCTCCGCCAGCGTAATAAAATAATCATCATTCCGGTGGCTCCAGCATGGCTACCTCATCGTTCTGTTTACAGTGGGCTGGGGGGGGACGGGTAGCTTCCTTTCAGAGAAATTGATGTCTGGTTGGGCAGTCCGCTCCACTCACCCCGCATACGTTTAATAAACGACCCTGTTTTCCTGTCATAAAGGAGCCATTTCGTACAGAAAGACAAGAAGAAGACAAGCAGGGAGAGAGGCTGTCGATCTCGATGTTTTAGACTGGGACGGGCCGAAGGCGATAAAAGCCTCCTGGCGAGAGGACTCGAGTGCAAAACCAACCGAGTGTGGCCTCAGCTAAGGGTGTTTCTGTGGCTGAGAGAGAGCAATCTTCACCTTCAAAGCTGTTCTTTATTACATCACCTTTGCCCCTATTACATCGACTAGCTTATGGGTAGATAATGGCCAATAATCTCTGCGGAGTGTGAACACAGCCCGCGGTGGGAACCGGCCACTTGATTTGGTGATAGGCAGGCCGACTGTCTAAAGAGCTCCCTGATCCGTGCCGCGTGTTGTGACAATCCAGATACCGGCCTGCAGGTCATGTGATTTAACAGAAATGCTGGAAATTTTATCCAGACATTTTTTTTTTTTCCCGCTTCCTTCGTGAGTCGTGGGGGGAAAAGTCATGAATCAGCACGTCTAATTTTGCCCCATTCAGCACCGAGAACACTGAGTCTTAACTCGACATGCAAGTTGTGTTAGCCAGGGCGAGGCAGAAATGCTCGTATCGCGTAAATAACGGCCAATAAGCTTTGCAGAGGAGATGCCATGCGGACCTGAAGACGGCTGTCTCATCCGGTTTGCTAACCGTTGGTGATGGGGGACGTCTCTTGAGGCCTCTAGGGTAAAACCAGCTCCCTCACATCTGTAACCACAGACCTGCAAAGCGACGGCCATAATCCCCCTGAGAGCTTCTGAGCGCCAGACTGCCAAAGCGCCCCCTTCTGGTGGCATTTTTCATCTCATCCAAGCCTAGTGGTTTTAAGGGCTTTTAATGTTCTTGGTTTTGCAAAAATAATTCTGAAAAAAACTCCTAGTGGTCACTGTGCCTATGTGCTCGATTGCGGAAGTTGGGCACCCATGGAGGTAATGTGAGATCTCCAGAGCAGGTAAGAATCCATCTGTGTCCAGCCTTGATTATCTTGAAACATTGGACACCACAGCTGGACTACAGCAGATTCAGTCTCTGTGCCTGTGATTGGAAAATTACATTTTCATTGGGTTCTTGAGCAAGTCACATAAGCTCCTGAAATCAAGTCAAGTGAAGCTTTATGGTCACACCAACCATATCAGCACACTGCATACGGTGATGTGGAATAGCACTGGATGTACATAAAGGTCATAGACAGAGAGTGTGTGTGTTTGCGGGGGGTCATATTATCAACAGTGACACATAGGGATGGGAATTGATAAGAAATTATTGATGTCAGTGCCATTATCGATTCTTCTTATCAATCTGATTCTATATTGATTCTCTTATCAATTCCCGATCAGAGTAAAATAACTAAATATTAATTTATCACTGATTATAATTTTGTGGACATGTGATTAGACTTGGTTAGCTACATAAGATAAAAACAGTAGTCCTAGTCCCTTTCAGCACCAAAAGCAGCTCTTTTAACCGAATTTGTCCTCCGCATTAATCTTTGCTGCCTGGACAGCGAGCCTGAATGGGGTTTGTCATTCCGGAGCTGCCTTAGAGGAGCTATTGTTGTCACCCTGTCTGTCGTCTTCTAAAATGGATTGAAACAAATGTCCTACATAATTTGTTTACATTTCAGAAAATTCGCGCATGTAAGTTAAGGCACCGTAGTTAAAGTTACCCGTGTCTTTGGAGACCACGGAGTGCTAAGAGTTGAACACATGGCATTCTTGGAAATGAATGCCGTGTTGAGAGCTTAAATGTTTAAGCATGTTGCTAGTGTTACCACCCTTGCAAGTTTAAACGGCTTACTGGTTACAAACTGCACAATGGCCATCTTTCCTACTAACATGTTTTCACAATTATAGCTGGCCTTGGACCACTTCTTCCGCTCTGCTTCTCCTGTCCTATATCAGAAGGATACGTCCATTCCTTTCCACACAGGCTACCTAAATACTCGTCAGTCCCTCGTCATCTCCCGCCTTGACTACTGCAACTCGCTTCTAGCGGGTTTACCACTGAGCGCCATTCGTCCCCTCCAACTGATTCAGAATGCAGCTGCTCGACTTGTTTTCAACCTTCCCAAGTTCTCC
>JAODKM010000016.1:1386553-1410902 GCA_026780845.1 Petrocephalus sullivani | reverse complement strand
GCGAGTGCTGTTGCTCGAGGTCTTGGGTGTATGTAGTTGGTGGGTTTGGGGTGGAGTGGGGGGGTATGGGGGCGCAGGGAGTGGGAGCGGGGGGGGGTGCATTTGCTTGCCCAGTGAGGCCCCATTAGGCACTTTTGTGTGACAAAAGGTCGACCTGCTGCAAACAGGACGGTCCCCGGATCCTGGAGTGCTTCCCGTGATTGTTCGTCTTAGGGGGGCTCCTGACCTTATGGGATACCTGGAGCTTTGCTCATTTTCATCTGAATGGTCTGCCGTGACAGCCCACAGCCATTAGACCCAATAAAGACCCCTGATTAGGCTGTGGAGGGCCAATGACATCGGCACAGTACTCTTAATCAGTATTTATGACGCATAGTTTACAATAAACAATGGGAACCCCTCTCCCCCCCGTTAGTTTTGGTTTTGGAAAACTTCTGAGCCCCCATCACCATTAACCGTAAGCCCATCAGTGTCGACAGATCCTCCCGGATATCAAACAGCCAATCAGCTGCCTGTTTCTCTTTTACTGCCGCCCTGTAAGTATTTATTAATCGAATCACAGCCATACATTTACGTTCAATTTACTAGAACAAATGGACGAGAAGAGACGTTAGAAACGACGGCATCCTGGTTCCGAGTGCTTTGCGTGCCTGTTTAATGTTGGGCAGACGAACCCCGAACAAGGGAGATGTTTCCTGAGACAGAGCAGATGATAAACGTGGATATAAATGAATAGCAGATATGAACAAAACAGTATTTCACCCCGTGGCATCTGTTTAAAATTAGCAGTGCCGGAATATTTAAGTTAGCCGATGGCTGGTTTTAATATTGAGTCCGGAAGTGAGCATGCGGTCAGTTAGTGGTAAGACATTTGTTGAGTCTGCAGCCAGGGGTGGAAAGAGTCACAGTCACAAAGAACTCAACTGGTTGGTTGCCACAATATCTTGGTCTGTATTTGTACTTTCTGGACCCAAACTTTTCACCTTTGTCAGCAGCTACTCAATGGCACTGCCCCTACAAGAATCAGGCGCAACGTGTTGTTTAAGTTGTAAAGACATCTCACAGCATCGAAAGCCTGACATACAACATGTGAAAATGGGGGTGGGCCCAGTTACCCATTCTAGGGTAATATAAAAGTGTGGCTGTCGACTGGGTCAGCAGGAGGCTATTTGTTTATTGAAGGGATCCTCACAGCCCAATGAGTCCCAAAAAAACCTGCAGGTCAAATGCTGCCCGGTTCTCATTGGATGGCACAGTCGCTTGGCTCCTCCCATGCAGCACTGTCATTGACACCCCACAACTTAAACTTGGGTTAATTCTTTGGGAGGCTCTGTCGGCCAGGCATCCCTTGCGGAATTTTCCCTGCCCCTAGTAACGACGCCTGACTTTCTTGGAGGGGCAGTTAAAAAGGGGGGGTTGGGGTATAGAAAAGCTCGAGTGAAGAAGCCAACGGACCTAAGATTTAATGGAAGACTGTTGAGAATCATCTTCTGGGGAGTCTCACACAGACTGTCTTGCAAGACTCGTAGTCTCTGACTCGGTGCTTTGGGGGTCTTATCACATTGGACGTTCGCCAACCGCGGCCCCTGACTGTCCTGGACTTGGCCCGCCGGTAGACATCTTGTCGATGGGGAGCGTGGCGCTGCTGCTGGTGCTGTTACTCGCCCCGCTGGCAGAGGCCCGGCCTGCCCACGGGTTCCGGCACATGGATTGGCAGCGAGCCGCGCCTCGGCAGGGCAGCTGCCCAGAATGCCGACCGGAGCAGTGCCCCCCGGGGCCGCGCTGCCCGTCCGGGACGACGCGGGATGTCTGCAGCTGCTGCTGGGAGTGTGGCAAAGGCGAGGGGCAGCGGTGCGACCCAGACACTGCTTCCGGAACCTTCTATGGCCGCTGCGCAGAGGGCCTGCGTTGCCGCTCTCCTCCGCGGGACCCCATCTCCGGGGAGACGCCCAGGGCCCAGTGCACGTGCAATCGGCAGGAGATGCTGTGTGGATCTGATCAGAGGACCTACGAGAATATGTGCCAGTTCCGTGCCGCCCGGGACCGGCGGGGCTTTGACGCCAAGCTCTCGGTGGCTCACCACGGGCCCTGCAAGGCCAGTAAGTCTGTCTCCTCTGGCGTAGCTCCCAATCTCACACTCACTAGCAAGGCCTCTATCATATCCAGTACACAGCGGCACGCTGACTACTTAACTCACATCTATGACTGTAATTTAAGCTACAGGAAGGAAATTACTAAGGAAATACTATCACTTTACTAATTAATGTACCTTTAGGTACCTTGCTGCAAAAGTAGAGCTTGGGTGGGGGGGGGGGCAATGGCCACTACTTTGTGGTTTCGGTTTTATTTTCTTGACTCCCTGTTACTACCCCCCCGGCTGAAAAAAAGCCCCAGAGTAATGGAGCGATTGGCTTCAGCAGTTTTCCTTAACAAGATGATTGTTTAAAAGTAACCGTTAATGATGAGCTTCGCCATCATCAGCAGAAACAGGCAGCACGGAGAAGGTACCTGGAAAGGAGCTGCACAGAGAGTGAGCGCGCATAATGCTCCCCAGGAAACCGGTGTGCCGTCGTGTCTCTTAAAATATGAAGGACTTATAGCGTTTATTTGCAGGGTAAGTCCTGCGAAATGCTGCCCCCCCCCAAATCACGCCACTATAACCTTCAGCCTTAGCTTATTATTTTCCCTACAGCTGCCGTCAGATAAGAAGTCGATGTTAGTTCTGCTCGGGGGAGGATTCCCGCGGTGTAGGAGGTGTGACCAAACACAAAGCCTTCATACTCTGCTCATGCCATTAGATGGAAATGAATGCAAATGCTGGGCAGATATGAGACCTCCTACCCAAGCCACGGGAAACTGTTTTGTCCGTCTCTGCAGGTTTTCATGATGGGGTCGCCCGTCTGACTTCGGCTAACGCCGGTTTTGCCCCTCCTGTGGTCGTGAAAGCTATAGTAATGGTGCGTTCCTGTTACCTCGGAGGTCGGAACTCGGTACTGGGAATGACGTCACGCACGAGTTCATCGCGTTCCAGTACAACAAGTCAGAAAACCATTTAGCGATGCCGGGGACTACAAGTACCTTAAATCTGACAGGTTATCCGGCTAAGCGGGAAATCCCAATATCACAGTATTTTGTGCATAAAAACACCCTAGCAACATGTCCACATGTAGTGGCTGGACAATATGGCGTGTCGACCAATTTAATGAGCCGCAAAAGACGCCAGCGCTAATAAAACCACAACAACTTCTGGCACAGCCATCTTGAATTCTGAAGTTGGGGTTGTGTCAGTTCCTCCGAGGTCACGACTTGAAATTCCGACTTCAGGGAGCGTTCCAGTTGCAACTTCCGGTTGTGAACTTGGAATTTACAAGTTACGAGTACAACTGGAACGCACCATAATTTACTTAAAAACAGCTGTCACTTTTTAGCTAATTATTTAATCTAGTACGGTATGCTGGAATCAGGAATTTCTTCTGCAGGTTGCAGCTTTTTTTTACCCTGGACATTGGGGTCCTCCTCAATTAAATGGCTGAGAGGTAAGGGGCAGGAGGGGTCCCCACAATGTATTTTGCTGGGTGACAAAGTTTGCTCGCCCACATACCCCAGATTTGGCAGATGACAAGTCCAGGCTGGATACCATGTATATTTATCCTGAGCCATGTTTCAATATACTCAATTTATTTCACATACTGTATGTTAAACATTTGATTTGTCTAAGTTTGTGTCTGTAATAATTCAGTCCCCGCCTCCTGATCTCAGAGGTAATGGAATCATTTTACAGTTTAACTAATGAATGGAGAATGTTTGTTGTTCTCTCTTCTAGAGCCAGTTATTGTCTCTCCTCCACGTGATGTCATCGATATGGAAGGAAGTGACATCATCTTCAGCTGTGAGGTCTTATCTTACCCAATGGCTGTAATTGAATGGAAGAAGGAGGGTAACAGTGTCTTCCTGCCTGCCGATGACTCCAACATGGTGGTGCAGGTACAATATAGTCTGTTTTCTTTTCGTGGAGATTCATACAGTTTAAATTGACAGCCTCAATGTGAGACAGTGTTTGTTTGTAACCGTAAGGTAGGTGACAGGCCTAAGACATGTAGGGTTTCATTCCAACATCTCCTCTATGTACGTAGAGCTGGCAGTTCCTACTTGTCACTTGCAGGTTTTCTTCTGTAATGCCAAAGCGTGTAGCTAGACCAAGTGGTGTCACTGAAATGACTCACAGGCCTTCGATAGATTAGGGGACTCCAGGCCTTGTGGCCTCTGTGGCCTGGGATACACTCTGGGCGACCCCCCGGCATCATTTTGTGAAAGATGAACTGTACTACAGACTACCATTTAGACGCCCTTTTGAGGAGTACTACAAGCACACCTATGTCACGTGACACTTCTCCGCATCCCCTGTACAGACACAACAGGCTGTAACTCAACCCAGAAATGAGGCAGTAGCTAAAAGGTGGCTCCCTCTTCCCATCTCCTGCCCAAACACCAGGCTCATGGAGGCCCCCGCCGCTTTGAACAAACCGGCTGGCTCCAGATCCAGACCATCCAGCGGGCGGACCAGGGGGTGTACACGTGCACCGCCAGGAGTCCATTCGGGAAGGTGTCTGCCGCTGCCCGACTGCAGGTTCTGGATAGAGGTGCGTCCACCAGGCCTAATGGGGAGTGTATAAGTGAAGGCCAGGGGCCGGCAGGGCGAAGCCCCTCCCTCTGCAAATAGGCCGCTGGCCCAGTTAATGGAGATCTTCTTCAGAACTTCCCCAGAGGGCTGGATTTTTAACTTAGACGGGGCAATTAGCAAAAAGGCTAAAGGCTGCTGTTTTGAAGTTGCCTCAAACTGACACTGAAATAAAAGCTCTGAATTAAACATAACGGTGGGGAAGAGGGAGGCCAGGTACATCTCTGCCTGCATATCATCCACTCCGGCAAACGCTCGGCACAAACAGACAGCGGTGATATTTCTGATTTCCTCTGCTGTCCCTCACACTAAAGCTTTTCCGTGAAAGGGGCGTTCGGACATAAGTGGCCACAACTGAGCATTTTAGTCAACCGACGGAGGCAGTCCGTACAAACAAATACCTTAACCGTGGCCTCCGATAGTCTACGATGCGGACGGACGGCATTCGTATCAACGGCGAACGGCAATCGATCCCCTTATCGCGCCATATCATCTGAACTCGAGCAAAGGTGAACTTGGCATTCCGAGAAATTTCACGGAGATAACCTTACTCTGCCTCGGGCCCCTGTGTGTTTTTTCTCTCCGAATTGGAAAGGTGCATTAGTGTTGACAGACAGTCAGGGGAGATGGAAGACGATGGTAGATTAGACAGGCAGGGGCTGGATGTGTGTATTATGTGGCAGGCGGAATTGTGGACGTCTTCTGTCGATCCCTCGCTATCTGCTCCTCTGGGGCGTCCCACTTCTTCCAGCTATTGGAGGGATAGGATTTTTCTCTTTGGTTTTCCCGGAATTGGGACTATTAGTTGTCTGTTGGGCTGGGCGATGTGAAAGGTGACTCTCGGGCAGACAGAGGGACATTTAGGCTTCATTTTATCCTCCCTCGCAGAAGAGAGGGATGTGGTGGAAGACAGTTTAATTTTTCTATTTATGTTTTTTTTTTTTTTTTCCGGTTATATGTATTTGCTTTCAGGAAATGGGAGCAAATCAGAAAGAGTGGGAATGCGTACGTTTCAGAAGCACTTTTAGGTGCACTTAGTGCAAATAGCCATTGATTTGTTTAACCGGCATGGTCATGATGGACTTAAACCCCAAACATTATTTAGCCTTTTATAAAAAAAGCCCATAGCTAATGCTAAATTCCTTTTCTTTTTCCTGCTGTCATATTGCTGACACCATTGCCATCATTTGTGTGCTTTGTTTCATATTACCGCTGCTAACCGTGTTTGACAGAGCCTTATTAATGAGATTATTTATTGGCTGGTACTGTACCCTTATCGGTATCATGTGCCCTGTGCTTCCTGCGACAGGCCGAGTTCTGTCACGCAAAATGGGAGGATGCTTTGTGTAAAACTGTAAGTCTGCAGTGAGCGTTTCTTCAGAGCGTGACGGTATGAATTCAGATCATTCCGGAATGTTCTGAATAGCACCTAAATTAGGTGGTCGTTAATAATTATGAGCGCCACTGGAAGTGAAGTGCCCTTCTTTTGGGGACCAGCGTCTCACCATGTCGCTGTGATGTTTTAAGACGCTCTGCATAAACGTACAGCTTGCACGAAGTAGCTCAGCTAACCCCTCTGTCTAAACTCGCTGATAGTCAGCGCCCATTCATTTAGCCGTTTTACTGGAGAATAGGGGGTTAAGTAGCATACGCAGGATCATTAGCACCTTGGACTAGCAAGCGCAGGCTACATGTCACTACCCTTAAACACTACAGCTCCTGTGTCACAGTTTGGCACGGAAAGTGAGGCAGGCTGTGTATCGGTGCTGCTCTATCACTGTGCTGACGCAGCAGGTCGATATTGCAGATTCTACGCCGGAGCGTCAGCAGCTGCAGGATCCCGGAAGTCACAGCCTCTCGGACGCCGAAGACGACGAAGACTACGGAGGCGAGGCGAGCGGATATTCCTACTAAAAATGCCAAAAAGAGAGACTCTGATACCTGCTTTTACGTGAAGATCTCAGGAGCAGCCAAACACACGTTATGTCAATGTAATATTGGTACTCAGCTTCATTATAAATAGCAGATGTTTTTCTTATGTGTTATGACAGCAGGATTTCTATTATAGGGAAGAGGAGAAATGTAAATAGATATATCTATATTTGTTCATTTGTTCATTATGGCTGGCTTTCCTGACTTAAATCTTAAATGCAAACAGTCTAGCAGTTTCCTGAAGATTTAGTAGAACATTCCCTATAAATCAGCCTCTCTCAATCCGGACTTCTGAGGCCTCCAGGTGGTCCACATTTTTGCTCCCTCCCAGCTCCTTGCCAGACAGTCCACATTTTTGCTCCTGGACTGTCTGAGGCTCCCTGAAGACCGCATTGCTGCAGAATCGCGGCTATAAATGATCTAGTAGGAATCACCCCCACATTATTAAGCAAGAACAGCATGTATTTTGCGTCTAACATTTATGTTGACCTAGTCCATACCACTGAGGATTATTAACGGTAACTAGGCCATCAAGTATTAGACAGTACTACAGTAATCACTAGAGAGTGTTGGTATACAAATCTGTAGAATATCTATTAATAAAAAGATCAAAATATCATAGAGAGTGTAATCACCAATAGAAAGTGATGGGACACACATGCACGTAAATATAATTACGGTCAGCTTTAATATAATGGATGTGATGGTTCCAACACTTCAGTGACAGCCATCATCCTGCGATTTTCAGGTACATGAGTGCCTTGAGTTTACAGAGAGCAGTGTGATAAAAAAAGATTAATGAGAGCGGGCGGAGGGGAATGGCCAGACTCGTTAAAGCCATCCGGAAGGCTTCGAGTGCAAAAATCATCATGGAGCAAACTTTCCTCCAAGTTTCCGGAAGTATCCTGCACTCATATTATTCAGGCATTCCCATAGACACCTGAGGGTCCTACTCAGTGCTAGGCAGGTATACCTAATAAAGTAGCTGTTGGGTATAAAAATCGGCACACAGTTTTAAGACGGACAGTAAAACTATTTAATTCCCAACGTTCCCACTTATGAAGTGTAATATATTTGAGAATATTTCATAGAAAATAAAACGTTCCCTATATTTCCAACAAAGTCATTCAATCTTATTGGATCGCAAGAATTCCGCAAGCTGTCCATATGCCCCAACTCCAAATTACAAAGGACGGCCCTGAAAGTTTGCTCCGTTCCTGGTATGTCTGCTGTTAGCCTCCCATGTCCCGAAGGCTGGGGCATCTCGTTGGCCTCCCATCTCCCGAAGGCTGGGGCATCTCGTTGTCCTTAAAGATCGGGCCCGGCTGCAAGAATAAAAAGCACACAGGTTAAGTTGTTTGAAAGCCCCGGGATTAAGAGGTATTTTACACTTTAGAATTTGGTTTTGCAGGGGTTTGTGTTTCTTCTTATTGATTGATGCTCCACTATCGATGCATAATAGAAAAGCACTCAAAGCAAATGCAGGGTTATGGCCTTGCCAGGAGAGACGGCAGGCGGAGAGCAGCACACCGGCATTATTGGCCCATAAAAGATCCCCTGGGAAGCGGATGCCGTTTGGATCAGCGCACACCAAATACCCAATTAAAAAAGACTTTAAATCTCTCCGCTTTCCGAGGTGGAAATCAATCAGAATTCAATCTATTTAGCTAGGATTCCAACAGAGAAGGAAATTGTTCATAATCAGTCAGAAAGGTGACAACCTCTTAAAGGGCAGACAGCAATACAAGCAGGTGTTTCCTTTCAGGTCCTCTCGGCATCGGGCAGCCGAGAAGCGAAGCCGCAATTCGTCTAGCGCCGGCAAAGCTTGCGAGTATAACGTTTGCACGATGTACCGGAGCGGGGCCCTTTATCCAGCATTAATCGGTCCCCTAAAGTCTTCTGCTGGCCAATGGTTTGCTGAGGTATCAAAACAAAAGCTCTTCAGGTAAAATGGCACAGCCCCGGCTTGAAGAAACAGCGAGAAAAGCGTTAGCCTGAGGCCGGCCGTGAAGTGCGGCTCAACTTAAAAGAGCTGGGATTTTGTTAACGCCAAGCCGCTGTGAAAATTGCCCAATAACAAGATGATTCATTTTTCACAATGGTGTAACTCAATATTAGCGCGAGTGCCCTACTCGATGGCCGTGTTGCACTGAATAAACTCGTCCCCTGTTACTCTTTCCAGTCTCGCCAAATCGCCTTAATGGCCCTTTTCCGAGGGGAACGCCGTGGATCCCGCGGACCCCACTGGAGAGCGGGAATGGGAGTCGGTTTGCCCCGGCCGGTAACATTATGTTCGGGGGTCACATGGGGTCAAGGGTCACCCAAAGAAGACCTCGATTAATGGATGTCTCAATATGTAGAGTCGTATTACCAGCTCTGCTGTCTGACCTGGCAGGGAGGAAGGAGAGAGTCTCTTTCTTGATGAGTGGCAAATGGTACTTTATTTTATAATGGCTGATAGGAGGTATATAACTGGCAACTAGCAACCAACAAAAACCATTGGCTTTCAGAAGCCTTGCAACTATGAAACTGTGCATGATGAATATGTTTATGAACTCTTAAATGGGTATTTTTCCTTGTATAATCCACTGCAAAAACTACTTTATAAGTTTATTAATATGATCAAAAGTAACAAATAAATTAGCATAAACATGAACTGGGTAGAATGATAATAATTTCATAATAAGAATAATTCTTCTATCTAAAAAAACTGAATGACTTCAGAGAGAATTACTATCACTATTGAAAAAAAAACCCATGCACGTTGTCTTTAAGGATAAATGAAATGCCATTATTGGATTAAGATATGCATTGTGATGGAGTGTGCAACGTGAGCTCGATCCTGAAAGTCTAACATGTGAAATAAAAACTCACTTATTCAATAGCAATACCGGCCATGAATGATATCAGTTTTAAAGGAGAAGAGAACATCTGCGGAAGCCTTTTAATGCTTATTAGTCAATACATGCTAAATGTACACTTGAGAGATCAATGCAGATATATTGACTGTTTATGTGCCATAAGTGACTCCTGCTTCAGGGAGAGATTTACTTATAAAGCACCTTCTTTTGTGCACTAAGTGGTTTTTTTTTAATGAGTGTCAGTATTTGATGGTATCAGGATTAAGTTGTGTAACAGTAGCGCTGAAAATGTATAGAAAAGTACTTATCATGGCATAAGCTAACAGAAGATATCATACAGATAGGAGCACTAATATCTGTACTAAAATAGAAGAAATTACACATGTTTGTATCTCTTGTGAAGTCTTTATTTGATTGGAACATTTGGTCACGGTTTTTTCTTCTTGCATTTACAAACGCTGGGCACCAGGGGGCAGAAATTCCACTATAATCCCCCGCCATTTTCATTGGCCCCGTCTCCAGGCTTGCTGGCATTTAGATTATGGATTTCGGCTCTTCTCATTAAGATGACAGTAGCTGAAAAATGTCTCTGTCTACCTTGGTCACAAAGCAATAAAGAAACCATATTCTTCCACGCGGTTGTTAATTATGTGAGCCAGGGCAAAACAGTTTTTTTTTTTAATTGATAAATGACCAGTTTAGAGAAAATAAAAGGTTGTGGCTGTCTTGCCAGACACGAGGCCAAATTATTTATTTTTGAAGAAGATTTGTCTTCTTCTGTGTGAAGCTGTCTCTGCAACTTGCTGAAGAAATAAAGTTGTTAATCACAAATCCCCAACAAATTACCATTTTAACCGCCCATCCATACATGTCTGGAATTTATGTAGTGTCAAAGGAAGTAGCTGTCTGACAGATTAAAAAGCATTACGATTAAATTTGAAAATTATCCAGCAGTCATACAGTCAGTCATTAACTGCAAATGCAAGTCCATGTTTCTCTCAGTCTTGTTTGAAAAATGTGCTCATTGATGCATTGTATAAACAATTTCCTACTTCATCCAAAATATGAATCATGATTCCCTTCATTCATGAATATGTTGGAATAATGTTAAAAAATAACTTTACAGTTATGGTGGTAGATTATATTTCTGTAACTGATTAATACGACTGGGTTTATTAATTTGTTTTAATTAGATTGTTTCAGTTTCGTAGTTTTACATTAACTGAACTTGCTGGTACATATTTTTCCCATATGTTAATAAAAAGAATATACTGTGATATTTGAAAACTCTTTATCTTCACAATTTAACACGACGTAAATCAACTTCACCGGCAGAGAGATATTCCCAGTTACTTTCCCGATATTTGGTAATTCGATTCCTTCAAAACATACAAAGCAAGTTATTTTAAAATATTGATGCTAGTGAAAGGAAAGTATGCGCTCAAAAAAAGATAAATCGAGATCCAGACGTTGTTTACAATTCCTGCACATTTCACAGTGTTATGAAAAAAATGCTAGATAGTATAACGGTCCTGGGAAAACGGGAAGATATATAATGTGGGTCAATATGAGCTGCGGAGCGTCTTTATCTGCGGATCGAGATGCCCCCGGTCGCATGCTGGTAGCGTCCTGAGGCGGACGCGGAGCATCAGCACGGCAGCCTGGCCCAGGCGGCTCGGCTTTCGCTGCAACAACCGGGTGCTTTTTACACCTTTTTTTAATACTTTACCCGCACTCGGAGTCCCTGCTTTACGGTGTTACTTACACCATTCGCGCTTTTAGCGCAAATAGCGAAACTATCGCTTTTCCCCTGCCCCCACCCCCCTACCCAGCATTCAAAAATAATGAGATTAGTTTAAAACCAGTTATCCATCCATCCATCCATCCATCCATCTTGTATAATCACTCATCCAGTACTGGGTTGCTGTGAGCTTGGTGTATATGCCAGGTAATACTTGGTAATCTTGGTACCCTGTCCACTTGTGGGCCTAAAGTTAAGTCTTAAAAGCAGTAACAGTAAACAGAGACTGTGCATTGTTCACATTGGTATTGCAGTGGAGATTGCTGTTGACTGTTTTTATTACTCAATTCCTATTTAAAACCTTTAGATGTGGAAAAGGGATCGAGGCTTCCTGTCCTGTTGTAGCTGGCTTGCCTTTAATGGGCAGTTCCTAATTGAATTACGGTCCTGAATATGATAATCGTTTCGGAGCCGTTAAACGTCCTCCGTAAGTGAGCACAGACTGTCGTCAGGGTCAATGGCACTCAGGTCAGTGGGGACCGGAGAAGGTGGGACCGACAACTGTCGCTTTCAGTGGGGGAGGGGTGGGGGGTGGGGGGCGCGACATATGATAAAAACTCACATCTGGACCCTCGGTTCAAAAAAACTTGTAGACCTTCACTGGGTCACTGTTTTCCAGGCTGTTCAGGAGACTGTAGGATGCAATAAAGAAGGAATAATGTCACATACGGGTTAAATGCAGAGGACACATTTTGTTGTTGTGCTGTGCTGAGGTGTGTATACAATGACAATTAATCAACGTCACCATAAAACAGCATGGAAGGTTATCCAAATCTGGGGTTTTGTTTGGAGGTTTTTTCATACGTATGAAGTTTGCCGCTAACAACCTCTAGCTATGAAGCTGGGAGACCCAGTCACACCCACCATGGGGGACAGGAACAACTGTGTTTGTTTGACACTCTCCCAATTAGACGAATAATTCGAACCTCAGTCTCTGGATAATTATGCCACACTGCACACCATGTGGCCATGGAACCTGCGAACACCTTCTTCCAGCTAGACTTTTGTCTTAAATGACCCTCTTCACATTATTGATAACTTCCAGACACAGCACCAGGAGGCTCAAAACCTTCAGAATATGTGAGCCAAACTGGATTAGGTAATGGGTTAAGGGTTTTCCGGAATGCACAGCGCCACCTGCTGCAGGGAGGACCAACACCATGACAGAGACTTTTCAGGAGCATCATGGTTGAGATTACCAGGCATTAGGAGGCTAGGGGAGCATCCCCCTGAGACAGCCCGCTATTGGATGGTGACATCAGGAAGTGGCGCCATTGGACATGTTCCCCTCGCCGTGCTCCCGTGGCCCTGTGTCACGGAGGCGGAAATGGAGGAGAGTGCTTTCTTGCGGATGCAGGCGCACGGCGCAAATGCAATTATCAGGGAGAGACACGGGGGCAACGAGTGTTAAATGCACAAATGTACAAAAAGTGATATTTTATTACACCGAAAAGCTCTCAAAATCACAGGAAAAAGCTGAAAAACTGGAAATGGAGACGTCGAAACCCTGTTACCCGGCGGGTAATTTACTTATGTCTGACGTGTCCTGTCATTTGCGCTTTCAACTTTCGTTTCATGACCCGTGATTTGATTTGCAGGGGCGGGGGGGAATTAACATTTTGAAAAACCACTTTGTTGTCGTAATTGGTCAGTTTCAAGAGGGACTCGGGCATGAGTAATTCTTTTACAGACGATTCTTCGGCCTCTGTTTTAATTGGCCCGTTTATACGGTAAGAAACGCGTCTGTTTCTTTTCAAGGGACGAAGCATTTTTGTTCCATGCAGCAAGCCATGGGCAGTAATTAGATAAGAGAAAAAACAATGAAGATGATTTATACGGCGCATTAAAGAGAGGGAACGGTGGCCACTTCTTTCTTTCGCTCAGACAAAACAGAAATGTGTAAATCCGGGAAACTGTTTAAACAGAATTTTTTTATAAAATTATTTTAAGTGCATCTAAAAATACCTTGTGTGAAAGTATAAATTAATATATAGCATACAAATAAAACATTATTATTGTTTTTTTCTGTTTAATTTGCTGTTTAATGCTAAAATTATTGCACTTGACCAGAACAAAAATCTGTTCATTAGTAAATCATTTTAAATTGTTTAAAATTCATTTTTAGACTGTGATGTTATTTTTGCAAAGGGCCTATTCCTGAATATTTGCAATAAGTGCATGCATGATTTAAAGACTGCTACGTTTCAACATGCAAAAAAATAACATCGCGTGAGATGGGGTGTGGGCATCTCAGGGAGTGGGGGGTAACATCACATCTGCCCAATTCTTGCTCCTTGTAAAAGGCCGGGTCTTTTCTCTCGTCTGCCAGTAATCCCGCGCAGGCCCTGATGCCTATCCTGGCACAGGATTATTGCCTGTCCCATGCCTCTTTTGATTCCTTTTAAACCTTTCAAAACTTGTGGCAGAAATTGCTTTCTTTATTATATAAGCATCTGCTAGCTTTATACCCCAAACCTGAGGCTCATGGACCCCTAGGTAAGTTGTCGTGGATGGATGTATGGAAAAATGGAATTTAACCTCCATCCTATTCTTGTTCCTTCCTGCTCTATCCTCCGTCTTTTCTGTTACATTTCTTCCCGGGAGAGATAACATCGCAGCAGCTTTGCCGGGTCCATCACAGACGCATCCTGGGTGCTGTTTAGTGCACACGGCGGCCAGGATTGCATCAGCTGGAACTGAGAGGGTCTCTTCATGGTTTTCACACCCGTTGGGGAATGCGCCATCCACCTAAGAAAACAGCAATAGAGTTGCCAAATAATAATTTCAAAATATATATCCTTCATAAATCTTTTTCTTAATGTTTTCATAAGAGCAAGGCCCAGTCCCAGAGCCCATTAAAGTGTTTCTGTAAGGAGCGACAGCACGCTGTGTCAGCGGGGGCCCCCGCAGGACGTCAAAATAAACATAAAACAAAGTCATATTATCTAGGGGGCAGCAGTCAAGCCGATTTCGAAATGTACGTGCTGAAACTCAAGAAGAGCAAGAACGCTTGGACTGTGTCAGGCTTCTTACTTGCAATTGACATGGGGCCAGGTGTTATGGGGGGGTGGAGCGGGGAGCATCGTGGCTTTCTGGGTGAATGGACAGCCGCCCCCCCCCCCACCATGAGGATTGCATCCCCAGCGGTCCAGGAACATGGCAACCCAAAACCTCCCATAGTGTGTGACAGCGTGCCCTGTGATGAGCTGTCCTACAAACCCACCGGAACCCTGTGTTGGGTAAGTAAGGAAGATGCATGGAGGGATGGATCCATGTTATCAGTTTATTCACTGGACTAGAGGGGGTGTGGATGTACCTGAAGTGGGCCGGAGTCAGGTGACAAGCTCATCCTGTCACCTGAACCTAATTACTGACAATATGACACAAATCTGTCTTGCCTCTCCAGAACAGCCCACTCCCAGACTTTGTCGCCCTTGCCCAGAAACTTGTCTCCTTCATTTTTTCCGGTTTCCTTTTTGGTGAAGTTGAGTTGGCTGTCTTTCATTTGCACCCCCCCGCCCCCCGTCCTCCATTCCCCATATAGCGTCAAACTGGTCCAACCTGAATATATCCTACATAATGTTGTCTTCCACATCTTGACATGTCCTCTGCCCACCAGAGCCCTCAGGTGATGGATGGCTTTGTATTAGAAAACCCAAGGTGCAGCGGGATTTGGGGATATGTCAGGAGGAAGCCCCTACTTTGAGTGCTAAAGATCTTCAAAGCTGCCACTTTGAGAAAAGTATGGAACACTCCCATTTATTAATCAATTTTTAAGTAACCACAGCCCCCCATTGGGTATGCAGAAAAGAGATTTAAATTTTGCATTTACTTAATGAGATGATAAAAATATATTTTCATGCTGCTTTGCTTCTACATTAACTCTAGGTATGGCGTCTTAGATAAATAGAGTCTAACCCTCTATTCTTCTTCTGTAACCATTTGCTCTATTCTAGGGTCACAAGGGGTCGAAGACCTGTGGATGCAAGGCAGAGAACAGCCCAAGATGGGGTGCCAACCGTTCACACCCTCAAACCTCAATGTGTCTTTGGACTGTGGGGATAAACCAGAGCACCTAGCGGAAACCCAACAACAACATGGGGAGAACATGCAAACTCCACACACGGAACCCTGGTCACAGAGGCGTGAGACAGCAGAGCTAACCACTGCACCAAAGTCCCCCCCCCCCCCATCCAGCTGTTTGAATCTAATCTACCGACTGATTTTGAACTTTGAAATGATCAAGAATTACCATGAATGGCGATTCCGATTCAGTTGCATCCTGCGTTAAATTTGTGTCCGTGCATACGTGTCACATATGTGGGTACACGCGTGCCCTCTGCCTCAGCCTGGCCTGGCCTGCGAGTGCCCGCGCAGTGAGCAGCCAGCGATGGATAACCACAGGGCCCCGCTGGATGTAGGCAGATCATTAACCTTAATTATCCGGCTAATCTAGTTCCAGGCAGTACAGAATAAACAGCCTGGGCCATTAGCAAGGGTGACTGTCAGCCGACAAGTGGCCTGTAGCTTCTTGGCGATGATACAGCCCCTCGGGGGAGATCGGCCTTTTCATGACTGATTGCTGACTTATCCCTTCCACCTGACAGCGGACGGGGGGGGTGTGCGAGGGGCTGAGGGGCGGGCGAGAGGCTGGGCAGCGGGACGACTACACTTTGGCACCCCCCTTTCCGACTTTTATTTGTTTTCGGCTCCTTTCATGTACCCAGATGGTGTTCATCAGGACTAATTTCCTGCCCGCCTCCCCTTGGCCCAAAGGCTCCATTTCAGCTTAACCCCATAACCCCCCCCCCCCCCCGCTTGTTGGCATTGGCTGTCCTGTACTCTCTGAAATCGTCACAAATTCTACGGTTGCCTCTCCCTGACCACAACAAAAAGAAACGCTGTTTCCAAACGCAAGCTTTCTGCGGCTCGCTGCAGGTTCATTATAGACCAAGCTAATAGACGCTTTTCTGATGACTTCTGTAAGTGCAACGGGAGCACATTAATTTTCTGCTTATGGATATCGACGTGCGGACAGACGTGGGCCTCACCACAAAACGGCCAGTTCTCATGTGTGATTTCAAAAGACGCTACGGTGTTTTATGACATTAGCAACTGTATTCCAAAACCACAGAGAACCATGTTGACCGAAATCCTCTCTCGGCTGTTATGGTGAACATCGCTGTTTATTCACACCTGTATCCGTACTAGCTCTGTCAAGGACATCTTCATCGCTGGTCAGGACTGACATCTGATGGACTGACAGCTTCATTTGGGCTTGGGATGTAGGGTGTTTGTTCGAAAAAGTAAAATCAATCTCTGTGCCCGTGATCCAGATCCAGTTCACACCCTCCCACCCCCATCCCATGCTTCAGATCAGGTTAAAGATGTTGAGGCACGTTGAACATCTCAGAGCAGCCCCACACTGGAATGTGCTAGCAGGCCTCAGGCATCTGTTCACATCTCCCCTTATCTGGCCATCAAGCCAACAGTAACCATCTAAGACTAATCACTGCGTGAGAAGCAAAACAAGCAGCCCTCGGAATTAAACGACGCATTAGCTCACACTCATCACCGTGCGTACGTTTATGCCAAATTCCTCCTCCTGCTGAACGACGCCTAGAATTTCAGGACAGTAACAAGAGGATTTCCTCATCTTTCGTTTTTGGCGACGTCCATTGCTCCCTTTTAGGTTGTTGGCTGTCCGGGAGAGGGAATTTCATTTCTGAACCCCTGGGTGAATCGAATTTTTACATCATCGGATTTCTCTCGTGGAACGATCGTGGAAAAACATCTGCGGCCGGCATCGGGGGGGGGGGGGGGGGGGGGGAATGGAAGGGACCCATAGAAATCGTTCCACCCACCGGCACCCCCCAGATTCTTAATCATTTCATCAGCACTGAATGTTGGAATCGAGATCGGCTAGGGCCCCCACCTTGAGGAGGGGGCATCTTCTCATTGACTTACTACATGCATGGGCATCTCTTTATGAGAACCTGGCAGGGTGTGCATGGCTACTCGACCAGCCCGGAAACATCACTGGCACACTAGGAAATGCCGTGGTGCTCCCGAGGGCCACCCCACCCCTGCTAACAGCCATCCCTCTTCCAGGGGTGCCCCCCCCTAGTAAAAACATGGCCACTCCTGTTGCCACCCCTCATCAAAATAAAAAAACAACCTAATTATGCATTATTTCATTTCATTAGTTGAACCACAGAATAAATAAGGTACAGTGCGCCCCCCCTTAACTGCTACTGGCTCCTGATAGCCACCCCAATCAAAATTTCTGCAAGTGCCACTGACCTCTTCTAATGGCTTATCGGGGTTAGGATTCTGGGGAACAATCTATACATTATATCAGAAGGCCCACTGGCTAGTGGACTTCTATGGTCCAAATGGTTTAAAAGCCTACTTCCAAGGAACATGCCTACGCATTTATCTAAGCAGGCCCCAATGCACTAAGACCTGCTCGCATTTATCTAAGCAGGCCCCAATGCACTAAGACCTGCTCGCATTTATCTAAACAGGCCCCAATGCACTAAGACCTGCTCGCATTTATCTAAACAGGCCTGCACTAATGCACTAAGACCTGCTGACTCAGAGTTACTTAATTAATGTGCTAATAAAGTAATCAAGAAACTTCAAAACCTTTCTGCTCACAGATGCTGTACCGGAGGCCTCCTCAAACTCAGATCCCAGATCCTGTTTCGTTTACGGCCATATTATTTGCTGATCCATTTGTTTTTAATAGCTGTTCATTATTTAACCTACAACAAGGTTCATTGTTTATTTAAATATGATTTAAGGAAAACCTCATTACAAAACATTACAAAACATTTCTTGATATTTTCTCAAAGACTTCGAAAGAATTCTGCGAAGCCAGTTTCACAGTAGAATTAACCGGAACAGGTTTCAGGCAGGACGGTTTCCATTTCTCAGTGCTTGGTTGAATCCTTGTTCCTTGAATCCTTGACTGATGTTTAGACCTTGAAATGTTAATGACAAATGTTGCCACTTCCATTACCGTCTGAATAATACCCCTCCTCCCATGTATTAATTTCAGTTGTTCAGTATATAGAAGGAATCCAAATTAGGATTCCTAAGGTTAAGCCACCCCCCCGTACTCCAGCTCCATGCAGCAGCCCGGCGAGACGCAGCACAGACTCCAAGGGATGCCTTGCGACAGCAGTTGGTCTCATTTAAACAAGTTTCAGAAAAGTAAAAACACAAATAAGGCCCCAGGCTCTCTGCACTCTAATGTATTCCATTAAGCAGCTCTCTCTGGAGAGCACCAGCCCACATTTCACTGCCTAAATAAAGAATGTTGCCCGCAGATGAACACTGTGAATGCTCTTGTATGGAGGCGCCGCATCGGAAAGCCACTTCCCCTCTGTCTCCTGCTTCTCCATTTCGACAAGAGGAATGGGGGGGGGGGGGATCTGTTACGATATTATTAATATCCAATTCTGTTTACAAAGAAAGGCAGAAGTGGCTTCCGTTTGTGTGGCACGCATTACAATGGGCTTTTATGAGCTGAGCATTCAAGAAATCCACAGATTTGCCTCTCATTGTTGCATTAAATGAGAAAAGACATGAAGGTGCCAGTTAAATGCATCTTTGGCGAATGAATCAAAGGATTTTTGCACATAAATAGATGTCACCACTAATTCGATTAAAGTTCTTAATGGTAAAATGGTGGCTCAGTAATATGATTTCAGGTATTTCTGTGTTGTAGCTGAGAAGCTGTATAAAGCAGTGCTCGCTGGCTTGGTATAAATATCCTGCTGATTGTGTTAAACACATTTAAAAAGATAGTTCAGCATACTAGGGATCCTGTCTTCATTTCGGTCATTTTGACTTTTACTGATTACACAAAAAAACAATTTTATCTGCATCCCTCAACACCGTCGTCAAAAAATAAGAATTCCATGTTGTTTATTCTTTTTTGGGGGGGGGAGGAGGTAAGGCTTGGAAAGGCTCCTTGTTTGAGGGGGAGAGAGGAAACACCTACTCTGTGAGTCCAGCCTTTAGGCATCCACAACTTCCTCTCCACACTGGCTAAATTGGTCACAGGGACACCAGGACTGGCTCACTCTAAGGCTGAGCCCCTGCACCCTACAGCCCCGAAGCGGGGCCAGCCAGAGCCTAGGGTATGGCAGAGAGGTTCTCACCTGAGAGGAGGTGGTCTGCAGCTTCTGCAGCCCGTTCTCCAGCCTCTCCATCTTCTGCACTAACTCCGCTCTCTTCTTGCTCAGCAGGTTGCCGTAGAGCTTCATGAACTCCAGGAAGCTCTTGGGGGTGGAGTAGTTGTAGTGCTTCTCGTTATGCTGGTAGCGCACGCTCACCTCGTTGACGCTGGTGTGAGCGTAAGCGATGAAGTCGCTGATCGATGCTCTGACCTCAGGCTGTGCATAAGAAAGACGCGAACCGACGGATAGCTTACCCTCACACAATTTCACGACATTCTGTCTCGCTCTTTTGTGCACAAAACATGAGAAAATGACATCAAATAAAAACCAGGATTCACACTTTTAAATACAATACCTTTACTTTTTTTTTTTTCTCTGAAATAAAACACACAAAACAGTTGGGAAATTATGCGGAGGGGGCCAGTGAGGGTCACGGAAAAATTGGAGATGTGTCTCGTTCTTGCGCAATTATCTAAAAGATAGCTGCCGGTGATGCGCTCCTTGCCGCTTGGTAATTGTTCATTCCAGAACGTTCCCTTCACCGCGATTGTTCTGAAATCTCACCGAATTTTGTCGCAATTGAAATGAGCCACTTATTACCTCGCCCACGTTCACCCTTTGCTGCTTAATTTATTTCATAACAAATCAAGTTAATCAAGCTCATTAAGTGTCATTATTAGCCATTTATTGTTATCTTCTGCCACGTTCCGATGACAGGCAGGCTCTCCGCCCCCCTGTGCCCGTGGCCTGCCGGCCATGTAGCTTCTGAGCCCGACACGCAGTTGCCCGGCAAGCTCA
Organism: Petrocephalus sullivani; assembly: GCA_026780845.1. Classification (NCBI taxonomy): domain Eukaryota; kingdom Metazoa; phylum Chordata; class Actinopteri; order Osteoglossiformes; family Mormyridae; genus Petrocephalus; species Petrocephalus sullivani. Next base: position 1,390,643 of record JAODKM010000016.1, on the reverse strand, counting down.
TAATCACATTTCACGCACAGCAGGGACAAAGAGATTTAACAGAGCTATTGACATTTCCTTTCTTTCCCCTGTACACTAAGGTTTGCGCTTCTAAGTAAATAAAAGTTTAATTAAACTGTGTATTAAGATGTACAAGTTAAAATATCTACTTTTTCAAGTCGAATCTTACTTATAAGACTGTGTGTGAATCATACAAGTATTATATCTATGAGTAGATATAATGAAGCATAATTTAGTATAAAGCAAAAAAACATTAATATAAATAGACACTTTTAAAGTTCAGTCAAACACAAAGACAGCAGAAGCTTTCTGAGTAAATCATGTTTTAAAGTTTATCTTTAAAGGCCAGCTTATTGGCATTGATGTTGGGATGGCATACAGGGAAGGGCTCTTTCTGCTCAACAGGCTGGGGGTGTTTGTCCAATGCTGGGGGACAGTGCTCCCAGGGGGCACTCGGCTTCACCAGGATGCTCACTGAGCTCCCGTTCATGGCCGATGCTCATCTCTCGCGGGCTGACTGACGGGCTCACTGTTATCAAAGGCCCCCACTGTGTGCTAATTAACGCTGGCTCCCCGCTTATGAATTATTAATGTGTCACCGTAACCGATCAGGGAAAGCGGCAATGGGCTTGGCAGCATGGGGCTGTCACACATATGCATTCGCTGCCGCGAGGGGAGCACCCCCTCCCCAGCAACCTGGCAGCAGGGGGGGACGAGGAGGCCCCTGCCAGAGGAAAGGAACCTGCTTCTGCCACATGGATCCAAAACATGACTGCAGCATTTCATGGCCAAGTCTCAACACAGCACGAAACTTCCCCGAAAAGAAGCGTCACGGCGTAATGATGTCATTTAGAACTAGCCACAGCAACAGGCTTCTGGCAGCATCTTACTGTCATACTGCTACACTCTGAATCTGTTGCTTGGTAATATATACAAAATATTTTATTAGAAATTTATTTGCTTGTTAAGGTAGTGATTAAGGTTAATTGGGTTAGGTGTTAAAAGAGGACCTACAGCATCATGAATTAAAAAATAAATCCATATCAAAGAGTGCAGTTGTGAGATCCTTTAATAAATAGATGTAAAAAGTCCACCCAATATTTAATTTAATGAGCATGTTTCAGGAGCCATGGAACAGAAGACATCCAGGATGGAATGAGCGAGAATGAAAGAGGGTCGAGGAAGCCGACACCAACCCCGAAAAGGTGCTGCTCAAACAGAAACACTCACCATCCAAAATGAAGCCACCAGAGAACCCTCGCCACGGGAAACAAGCCCCAGTGCTCACCTCTAAGCCTTCAATTTTTTCAATGAAGGTCCTGCTGACAGACTGCAGGGCCAGCTGAGGCCAGGCGTGGAACCAGTCGATGGCGCTGCAGTTCACCAGGGCTGGGAACTTCCTCGCCCGTGTCCTCAGGGTGAAGCCGACGGGGGAGAAGCACAGCACGACCTGTGAGGGCACAACAGAGATGCAGGCCAGGGATACAGGGCAATCCTCAGCACTCACTGGTTCACTTACAGAAAAACCATATTGAAAGTGCCTCTGGAAACTGCAAAATTATATTCACAGGTCCACAAGCTTAATAGCTCAGCCTAGAACATTTGTATCTAATCTTTCCTCAGTTCAAACACAGGGACACTGGGCATTGTTCCCTTAAACTGCGGTTATTTGTCACCCATATTTGCAACGCACAGACCGTCAGATTCATTTTATACAGGATAATCATTTTCTAAAGCTGTATGGAATAATCACCTGCCTTCAGATTTACAATGAACTGGATAAATTAAAAACAAAATAATCGCAGGACATGCTGAGCAAGAAGAGAGCGGAGTTAGTGCAGAAAAACATATAGCACGGAGAGCATGTGAGGGAATCATTAGTCAGACTGACAAGCTTTCTACAGCAGATAGTGATAAAAGCTTAATGCTGACAGGTCCACTTTATAGTTATATATAAATATATAGTTTATAGTTAATATATCTGATGCTAATGATTTTGCATAAGGTTAAATCCATTAAGAACTAAATCAGAGGATTCATAGGACAGTCCGGCAGGTGAACTTCTGGACTGGACTGGACGGGACGGGACGGGACGGGACGGGACTGGACGGGACAGGACAGGACTGGACAAGACGGGACGGGACGGGACGGGACGGGACTGGACGGGACGGGACGGGACGGGACAGGACTGGACGGGACTGGACTGGACGGGACGGGACGGGACGAAGAAGACACTGACTTTGAGCTGCCTGCGTATGCGATCGATGAAGAACTGCCAGCAGTTCTCTCTGGTGTCCAGGAGACCCAAAGCCCGGAGCTCCACACGGATGGAGGAGATGACCGTATCCACCTCCTCTTCGCTGAACAGGTCGGGAATGTCCCCTGTCACACACGTCAAGCCCAAGTTTCAGGTGTCATTTCCTAGCATGCCTACAGGTCTCCTGCACAGGCTTTCTTGCACAGGTTTAACTACTGTAATAGAGTAATTCCTCTGTTACCCTACGTAATAATTATACACGCCAGAGGAATCACTCCATTACACCTGCACAGGTTTACATACACAATCATACCTGCACATGCATAACTGCACAGGCTTTCCAACATCAGCTTACCTGCAGAAGCTTATCTACACAGGCTTACCTACACAGGATTCCCTACACAAAATCATCTACACAGGCTTCCTTGCACAGGCTTACCTGCACAATTAGCAGTGCTGTTAAGCAGAAGGGCAAGTTAACCTCCAGATTTGACTGCTGTCGTCAGCAATAAACACACTCAATGAAACACGGAGAGGAGCAACAGCTGAACCTGAGAACTGTGCCACAATATATTCCAGGCGAAGGCAACCTGCTATGATCTCAAGCGATCTCAGCCACACGGTGCCACAGCACACACAAGCTACTCCGTACTGAGATGGTACGAGTATAATGCAGAGCAATCAGCACAGGGGGCATTATGATATATTAATGTGCGATAATCAATACAGCTATGCAGGACCGAGCTGATGACAGAGTAAGATGTTTATTTCGGGATATAAGCTGTCCACCTTTTCCCTCCTTTTGTTTCAAGCTTTTATTTAGAAACCTCTATAATATAGATTTGTTCCAGAAGACAGGAGTCATTAGTACTTTTGTAAAGGTCAGTTGATTATAATAAGAATCTATTTCATTCCCTATCATCATTTAAAGGGTAAATCAGCTTTTCACGGCAGGCAAAATGAGATCCTTAAACAGAGGCCTCGCTCTCTACAATAACACTTAAACTGTGTTCTTTTGTGTGGCTTTTTTCATGCGAACAATAGCAAATTATATCTGGAAATAAAAAAGCTTTTCATAATGAATCACACATTTACTGATTGCAAATAATTGCGATAAGCGGCTTATTTTCCTCGGGTTGCCGAAGGTGAGTTAATATCTGCAGTGAGACTAATGCGTGCGTGTGGCCTCTAACCCTCTGCTGATGAGGCCTATTCACAGCTCGGGCGACCCCGCGCCCCTCGCCGTCTTCCGGCGCAAACTCCGTTCCATTAAAGGTTTGCCGAGGGTCGTACAATTATGGTCCCCACCCCCGCCAACAAGACTTGCCAGATTCGCCGCTCTGTGCATACCTGATGCCAGCATGTCGTTGACGAGAACCAGGAAGCACTCGTCTGGGACCTGGGCGTCCGTGTGCAGGAAGACTGTGCCGATGTTCTTCACCCCCACCTTCATGTAGAGGGCGGCAATGTCACTCTGGGGGAGGGACACGCAAAGGGTGAAGGGTGCAAGGAACTTAACTGCACTTCCAAGCACTCAGAGACATGTTTGCAGTGTTGGAAATACCCGTCACTCATTACCTGTGTATTCAAGACATACATTATATAGAGAAAGGTTTGTGGACACCAGCTCGTCCAACATCTCATTCCAAATCCAAGGGTATCACTAAGGTATTGTTCCTACATATATGTAGCCTCTATTCTTCTGAGTAGGCTTAAAGAGAAAGTTCTTAAGGTAAATGCATACCTTGACTCTAGTGGTCAAACAACTAAAAACCAAGTCAGGAATCTTGGTGTGATTCTGGAGTCAGACCTTAGTTTCAGTAGTCATGTCAA
>JAODKM010000016.1:1345851-1365172 GCA_026780845.1 Petrocephalus sullivani | reverse complement strand
CAAAAAGTACATTTTTCCTGATGCACCCGGGAAATAAAAAGTTAATCTTTGGGAGTGCCCCCCCCCCCCCCCCCCCCAATTCCTGGACTCCTCCTTTTCCATTCTCTGACTGAGCCACCGATCACCAGGAAAGGCTCATCCGGTGTCCAGGACGGCCCAGCGGCCAGGCCGCGAGTGAAATGTGGAGCCGGGGCCCAGCAGAGTCGGGTTTCATTCGAGCCCTGGTGGGATTTACTTTCTTCTGGGCCTGAACTTGCTCTTTCCAGAACACCTGCAATCAGTCCGAACACGTGCACTGAAGGTAATGCTCCAGTGACTCCTCTGAAAGGGCGCTCGAGTCGCACAGATGTGGCAGAATGGCAAGGGGGCTCCTTTGAAGTGACCTGCACAGGCCTCGCATGATGGGCGGTAACCATGTGACGCGCGTGAGCCAGTAACAAATCAGAAAAAAAAAACTCAAGACCCACTTATGAGCTTAGAGGCACATAAATCTCTTTTACAACATATGGTATACTTTTACATCTAATGGGTTTTAAAAACATATTTGTCCTCCATATAAATAAATTTGTTATAGTTGGAGGTTCAGTCGTTTTAATTTCCACCGTCACGCAGAGGCTAGCAAGATCAGCAAGGAGACAAAGTATTGTGGGGGTCCGGGGCCTCGCCAGTCTGACGGCGCAGACAGTCTCCAGACCCTCCCCAGAGCCATTACATAACCTGAGTTTACACCTGAGGGCCCTCCTCTCCTCCAGGAGAGCTCCACATGATGACTGACCAAATCCAGCCCCCCAGGCAGGTCTCTGCAGACCCCCAGACTGCATAAGCTGCTGTTGCCCATTGCATATTTTTTATCATATCCTCTAGTTTGCTTATCTGTGGGTTTCTACATCTGTAGACCAGTCCAAAATGATGGATACACCAGAAAACACTCATTTCTGAAACCGGTTTAGTGTCTAAGGCCTGGTTCCTCTTGCTTAGTACAGTATTTGATTTCACGTGATCCCTTGAGATCAAAAATGCCACTTAAAAGTTTAAAAGTAAACTACATAAAAAGTTAAAAAGAAGTATTTACCACGGATTTACTTGTCTGTGTGTAAAAGAAATGTCTGAATTAATTTGCTTGTTTTGGGAACTAATGTCTTTTCCTTCTGGATGAGGAGGGAGGGAGAGTGCCTCACAGATGTCTGCGAGCTTCACGGGACCTGTTGAAATGCCCGGCGTTTCATCCACGCTAATCCCGATATTTCTTTTCCTGACACTTTTATGGAGAACGAGTGCGCGCCCGCATACAACAGCGGGTCCGCGCCGTCCTCCGGTTACAGTAGCCTGGAATTTCGGGCATGGAGACCGGGCACAGATGTGGGAGATCCGGTTTCCCGTAAGTCGCCGCTCTTTGGGAGACTGATCCTCCGCCCCTGGCGACCAGCGGGTCTCTCTTAGCGCTCCTCTGGGAAGAATCCCCAGCAAAAACCGTCGCAATAAGGCTCCGATCTACCGCGTGTGTCGCACACGGCTGGCACCGATCTGAGAGCAGCTGGCTCGTCTCAGCAGCGCTGATATTACTCTCACCTGCCAGACTCGTCAGAATTATTTGGTCAAATTCACCAACTTCCATCATTTCCAACATGTTTACTTTGAAAAGATAATCCCGAAGCACTATTGCCACTGCGGATCACAAACCTACGTGCAATCTTAAATACCGAGTAAGTACATTGGTAATACACTTGGGCAGGCAAGAATAACTTCTTGCTTTGCATAAATCTAAAAATGCATTGGCCGGCTTGCCGTATGTTACGTTAATGAAAAGGCTGGAGAGAGTAAGAAGCTCTCAGACTAACGATTCCCTGTTATACTGTCAGCTTGCTATGAGGCCTTTTACACATTGTTTAAGGGTTACTGTGTTTAGGTGCAAAAGCACCTCGCAGAGTGAACGAGGGGTTGAAGGATTAATATATATATATATATATATATATATATATATATATTTGTTTGACTTAACTGTCAGTATTATAACACCGCTTAGGAGACAGTGTTCTTTCACGACATTGAAGTGAAGTATCAGAAGTTCTATTATCAACTAACCTGTTTTAACAGACAATTTAAAGCAAGAAAGTGGCAAAGGTGAAAAAGTACGGATGTGTAGGAGAGCGTCCTGTGTTTTAACAGTAGTGCGGCTTCCCGAAGCCGCCGCGCGTCGCTCACTTTGAGCGGTTTGACCTCTCCGGTAACGTGAGACAGCTTTGCAGCAGAATTCACGAACTTTCATCTCTTTAGCGAGGCCCTTTCGTCTGGAGGAAAAGCAGAGAGCTGCGCTGTCACGGAGGATCTGAGGAGGGCCACGTGACTCGTCTTACGCGCCGCGTCAGTCCCCCAATAAACCCAGACTGCAGACAGAAAGCGCGTGAAACATGATACGATTTTTAAAAGAGAAATGTTTCCAAATCTGGAAAACAGCTATATTTAACGTTCTTTAGTCATTCTTACCCTATGTAATATTTACATACACTTATATATAATAATTAGTCAAATTTTTGTCTGCATAAAGTAGTAAGTAATTTTTTTTAATTTAATTGCATTACATTTTTTATGTAACACACACACACACACACACATATATATATATATATATACACACACTGTTGTATTGCAGTAAATATTCGAAAGTGCCTGGCTTTGCTGTTACGGTGTTATGGAGAAGAATTATGGGAAACTTGTGCATTACATGCTCTCTCTCCAATGTGACAAAACAGTAAGAAAGCTAAGTGCAAAACACAGGCCAGCACCTCCACAATACATGCCTTAGAGATTAATAATAGTTAATTGGAAATTAATAATATAGTAAATTAGTAATTATTAAATATATTATAAAGCCTGAAGTGTCCTTGCTTGTTTGTGCCAGTAAATTCCTCGTACGTAAAACTATGTGGCGGGAAATGATTCTGATTCTGTATGACGAGAGCAAACAGCCTGAAAAATGTGGCATTTCCACCTTTAAAGAAAAAAGCTTTTCCCCAGGAAAGGCAGGAGGTGAGCAGACAGACCGGGGGCCGGGGGTGTGTGTGTGTGTGTGTGTGTGTTCAAGTGCTTCCTGTGAGGCCCCCTCCGATGTCACGAGGAAAACAAACCCTCAGCATCACTAACAAACTTAACATAAACAATCACTTAAAGGATGTCAGTTTTTTAGGATGTCAGAGGCATAAAAGCCTTATGCCGCATTATATGAGGTTGCTGACGCTCTTAAAGTTTCCGGAAACACTGTATTTCATATACTCCGTGACATTCGTAAGGTAAGTGATGGAAACAGCCCAAACATAGTCTGGAGACGTGTTTTTGTGGACTCACCTTGACAGTTTGTTCTGTGTTTCGCTAACGGCATTTTCTCCCTATTAGTATAAACCTAACTGCATGAATCTCATGCTAGAGGCCAAGGCTACAGAAATGTTTCTCTAAACCCCGAGGGGAGAAAAACACCACTGACCAGAGGAGGAAGAAGGCATTTTAATGCCTTAATTAGCGTTTGTCAACTTTCTACAAAATGCGTAATGGTTTTACGAATAAATTTAGCCCGCTCTTTCTAGCATTACGCTTGTCTGTCATTTTGAGTGCAAAATATTATCGTAGTACAATTTCAATGCCATGCGAGTCAAATGTCACACCACAGAGACGAATCAAATACTGTCTTCGGGGTCCCGTTCAATCAAACTGGCAGAGAGCTATTCCTTCATTTTTGCTACCAGATGTAAGGGACGGTCTCTTAGATGGAATTTGGCCTGGGTGCTTAGTGAAATGAATGAACGCCTCGGCGGCATGTTGTTTTCTTGCCATCCCTTTGGAATGCACCCACACGTCTCTCTGCAAAGTGGGTTTGTGGGCCCCGCTTCACGGGGCTCCGGATTCCCGCAGTTAGCCACCTTCTCGCTCCTTTTTTTCCTCCGCCAAAGCGCAATCATTTCTTCATTACCTCTTTTATTTGGTCCTTTCCCACTGTTAGGCTGCAGAGTGAGCTGGGAGTTTATTTGGATGCTCTTAATTACAAAGAAGGGAACGAACTGGGTTGCCTTAAGAAATTAATCTGCGCCGGCTGTTCCTAAAGGGCAGAGATAATCATAGAGACGACATCGAGCACCTTTGTTTTTTTCTGCCTGAGATGAACTTAAGGAAAGACTGATCAGATCAATTCAACCAATTTCGCAGAGAGCCACTGGGTTGTAATAAAACCGTTACATTTTGTCTGTTCGTGCAGCCCTAGCAGACTAAGGAACTTTTATTAAACCATTAGAAGACATAGTCCTTGCCTATTTGTTAAATTAAACTGAATTTTGGAATTATAAGATCGAGCCTGGAGGTTGTAAACTAAACTGTAATAAATTTCATCTCTAAGGCTTCTCAGTATTAAAAAAAGAATCAGCTACACAGCTGATCCCAAATCATGGTCTATCACTGGTCATTCATTTTCGCTGCTGATTTTCTATGAGTAATTATAGGCAAATAATGAATCCAAATAAATTAAACTGAAAAAACTTGTACAACACACTGGTTCAAGCTCCAGCAAAGTCCAACTACAGATCTTGAAGATACATTAGCAGTCTTGAGGTCTGTTTTGATCTGTGATGGCCTCATGTCAGACTGGGACTGATATGCAAATTAACTGCTTTTTTTATTGCTCTTTGTCGGATGTTGCTGTAGGATGATGTTTTCTTGGAGGTTTGTGTCTTTGGACGTTCTGTGTGCTTTTGTAAGTCAACATGAAGGCATTGGCATTATGCTAGTAGTTTCCATGGTCAGCACGGTGATCCCAGGCATGAAAGGACCATAGCGCCAGTGTTTCCACCCTTTTCAATCGCATCTTTCAGCATAACTATGAGCATGTCGCCCCTCTGAATCTCGGATAGTGGAGTGGAGAAAGTTGGATCCCTGTTAGCCTCCTGTCAAAGTAATCAATTTCCCCCCCGCGGTGAGAACCCCTCCTCTGCATCGCATGCTTGATAAATCCAGACAGCACATTGAGTTACGAATAAAATCTCTTTTGTGGAGCTTTGCTGAAATGTTATTGCTCTCCGATCCCCCATTAGATTAGAGAGGACGGTACTGACATTGAAATGATTTCATTTGGTGGGAGAATATAAATTGAAGCATTATGTCAGAGATCTCTGGGGGAAATAGGAATAAGCAGCGAAACATTATGGCGATAAGCAGGTTACACACTTGGAGGATGCAGATTGGCCGTGTCAGTTCTATCTTTCCCAACTCCGGGTCCAAGCTGTCACTGTTTATTTATCCGATGGCTCCTTCTTGGCTCATGAATTTCGGTGTCAATCCTGGAGCAGGCTCGATAAGCCATATTTAATCATGCGTGGGTCTACTGATCCAGCCCACGTGGCCTGGGCGCCCTTCCCAGGTGCAGGTCATGTGCTGCGGCTCAAGGTTCAGTTGCCATCCACCAATGAAAGCAGGGAATTATGCTGTGCCCGGCCATGGAGATAATAAATAGGCAACGCGGTATCGCGTCTTGACTGCTGCACAAGTGCCTCCTACTGGTCTGTCAGGGATCCTACAGGGTGCCAACTGTCTTCAGTAAAAAGGGCGACACGCCCCCCAGTTGGAAATTGTACCAGAGTATCACTCCGGATTGTTAATAGTGAATTGTGTGATTGTAAACGATAATCAGAGGGTCAGTCTGGGGTAAAAACAGAGCAGAGAACTGAAAACCCCAAAACAAGTGCAGATAAGTGGGGTGAGGAAAGGCACAGCACAGGCAATGGGTGTGAGGAGCGATATCTGAGAAACTTTGGTGTTGTAATCAATATCCTACATCCCAGATAATAACATACCGGATTTTACTTGAAATTTGCATAGTTGCCAAAACAAGACACTTACTATCACATTAACATGATATTAATCATTGACAAAAAAAAATCACAACAAATCTTTCTAAAACCTTTATGGGTGGTGTTTTCCAGCAAAATGACCCGATGACATTCATTGCCCCAGGGGACAACCTGAGGAAAAGAAATGGGAACAAACAAAATAGATATATCACCACAAGCTGATGTGAGGACAAAGCAAAGCCTGGATCGGAGCGGGGTGCTGTGATACTGTAATATGGTCAGCTGTACTTTCAGGCCTTGCTCTTCCCTACCGCCAAAGATCTGGGGCACGATTTGACCCCATTGTGCGTCTGCCTACTGCCCACGATGCTCTAATAACGGAGCTTTCCGTTACCTAAAAGCCTCAGAGCCCCGAGGTACCCCTCGCTCTCAGGCTCATGCACAGAGGTTCTTCAGCTACCTGGTCCACCATACACATGGATCAGGCATCCAGAAGACGGAACCCGAGAGAACTGGGAGTGGGATTTAACCGCACGGGATGTTGGAGGCAAATGTAGCATACATTAGCTTGATTTTAAGCCATTAAAAAAAAATTGCACGCAAAGATTGTCAGACATGATGTAAGGCGTATAACATCCCTTATTATGATTAATAACATTGAGGATCCTTACAGAAAATATAATTACCTGCCTCGGCTGACTTGAATCCCGAGATGAAGCGACTCGTGACCGGAAAGATCTCCCTCCCCATGCAGAGGGAGGACGCACCCTGCTGCCTGACACCAAATCGCGCGCATTGCCCACTGCTGCCACCCTTAACTCTCATTAGAAGCCCTATTGATCTGATTAATATCATACTGTGTCAGAAACCTTTGCACCCTCCAAAGCCATTTGAGTCCTGGTGCCCAGATTGAGTCTTTTCCTTTGTTTAGGTCTTATGGGGCATTTTTGGCCAGATATGACACGCGTTAGGTACCATTTAGACTAAACACCAATCATTCCCTGAATTGCAGGCACTTTTTCACACTTAAGCTGCGACTCAAAGTGAAACAACAAATCGTGAGCATTTTCGGTGTTCCTTTCCTCGTACGACTGAAAGCTTAAAATTCTGCATGAATTAGTGCACATCTGTGATTTCACGTCAAGAGAAACGTGAACTAAACCACCAATTTGCGCTCCGGCGCCTCTTCAATGCGTTTCGCTGATGGCCGCCGCTCCGGCCTTGTCCTCTTCCATCAAGTGTCATTTGTTTAATTGCCTCCCCATCAGTCTTTGGGGTTACTTCCTCACTAGCAGGGCCGGGAAAGCTCATGAGCTATTAGGCTGCCAGTCGCTGTCCCACTCTCATGCATAAACCCCTGCCTGCAGTGCAACTAGCAGGACAAAGACAGCGACTGGAAGACAGAGGCAGGGTTCTGTAATAATAATGTGCCCTTAGGCTAGTAAGCTGTCCATCATGACACAGTGTCCTCCCTACTGCGCTCTCTCTCTCTCTCTCTCTGGTTTTTGTCTCCTTTGTCTCTTAAATGTCTCTACTATACAAACAAATGCACACCACACACACACGTGCACAAATGAGCCCTCTTGTGCTAAAGTATCAGAACACCCAAAATGCACTGCCGGGCATCCAAACATATGGCGAAACATTCAAGAAATGTCACAGTCACTCTAGCAGATGAATGCACACCCACATACACGTTTGTGTCTATAAGCTGCTCGTACAATAGAGATTTCCGCACCCCATACAGGCTCTGTTACCTTCCGTAATTCTTACATCTGTGTCTTCATTTGCTTCTGTTTTTTTTTAACAGTGCACATGTGATTCATATTTTCTAAAAAGTCAAAAATGCTTTCACCAGAACACAACAGCACTTGTGTCTCATTTTCCTACAGACTACCAAGAGTCAGGCTATAATTACACTCTCTACAATCACTCTCCCACCCACACGAATGGCTGCCCTTACTGTTACTACAATCATGTGTCTATGGTTTATAAAATGGGAGAAAGAAGCCTCTCAATGTAATGTATATATAATATGGAAATTCAAAAGACAAAAATTAATTATATGATTTATAAACAAATTAAAATACATTATACAGATATATAATTAAATCTTATACTGTTATGTTTATCAATAAAGTTCTATTCTATCTTAAGTTACCATATATGAGCAATCTTTCCATTACATTAATCTAGAGGGTGCTCCATACGCAACATGAACTCTGCATAATGTGCCCTACATGCATACATATTTTCTGTATAGCGTATAATACGCTTGTACATGCATTCTGTATACTATACTCCATATTCAACAAACATTTACATATGCACATATACTTTCTGTATAGTCTACTGTACACGTGTCTGTGTTCAGTATGCTGTACTGCATACTCAACATACATTCTCTATAATGCATACATACATAATATATAGTATACTCCATATTCATTGTGACAAGAAACATAAACCAAATTAGTTCCATTCAAAAAATATATAATTGTTCATTTAAAAGAGGTGAAAGGCCGTGGCATTGTCAGTCTCTGTGAATTTGTTAAAACTTAAACCTACCATACACTTACATAACAGTAATTGTGCATAAACAACATATAGGTCTACATAAAATGAGTTATCTGTTACTTATCTATAATTACTTTTTCAATTATTCTTCTTCTTATTGTTGTTTTTCTTGATGATGACGATGATGTTGTTGTTGTGTTATGCCTCAGATGTGCACGTAAGGCCAAACGTTAAAGCAGATGACCTTCCGGAGAATTCAAACGTCCAGTCACGTCATAGTGGCGTCTATATCAAACGGCGGCCAGAGTCAGTAACGGAAAAGTACTGGTCCATAGCGCCTTAACTATTTACCGGCGTTTCGCTGCAGATGCCATCCCTCGGAAGCTGCCAGCGGACTCCAAGGCTGGCAGAAGGTTCCTTTCTAAAAATGCCCCGGGGCCACGCCGCTGAGACGCCGCACACGGTGGCGAGCTGACAGCCGGCTGGTGGCGGCACAATGCGCGGGAGGAAATTTAATTACTGCTCGCTCTGTTCACTGTGTAAACAGCGCAAAGCCAATAATACGCTTAATTACATCTCAGGACTTCAATGAGAGACGTGTTTACAACTGCAGACTCTAGAAGAGATAGAGGCGGCAAATTGCCGCAGCATAGCAAATTGCAGATACAATCTGCAATTAAAGTTCACAAATACTAGCAATGCTAAACAGCAGTAGAGACATACATGCCATTCATTTATTCAGTACCGAAAATCCAAATCCTTTGATCTCGACTTTGATTCATGACTCCTAAAATTTCTTCATAACAGACCTTTATTGCAGCTCTCTGCGCCGTACATTAATCTTACTTTGTAGAAACCGTCTGTTTAATAGTTTTATTAACACATAAATAAATGCGCACGCAAATACGTTTTATAATCGAAAATCAATTAATGGACTTGGATTATACGTCTGAAATTATGCAAATTTCATATGGCCTACAATCAGACGTCTAAGCGTAACAAACAGTTACTGATCGGTCAAATAAATGTAGTCAAACAAATTTGGGGAAACCTAATAATATTAACATAATATGCTCACATATTAAACATTTAAATCCGGCCTTCTATATTTACCTTCGGCTACAGTATTTATTCGTCCGAAAAACTTAAAGGAACCTAAATAAAACGCAAAACCACATAGTTAATTAATAGTGAGAAAGTCACATTCGTCACAATATTACTGCAATTGCTAAAAAAAAAGGAAAAATAATGTCTCACTAGTAACTTTAATTAGGTGAAATAAACCAACTGATGACGTAAGAAGTATCCATATACATACATAGATGGTATACTTGTCAGTATACTATATTTGGCATACTATTCTAAGTATACTAAGTCTCTGCGTTTTTATGTGTCACGAGGAGGATACAGGGATGCTCTCGTTGAGCTGGAAGACCTGGGTTCGCGACCACGTTGCCAACACATACACAGTCCTGTGGTATGTTACCGAAAGACTAAATACCAACAAATGAAACAAGCCCGTGATGTGCAATTGATCGAAAAGGTTCCATATGTGTCCACTTGAATATGTAGTACATTTTCAAAAAACATAATGTCTGAGTTTGCCTGTATGAATGCTTATCATTTTCAAAGTTCTGATTCATTAAAGACAGCACAAAACGTAAAAAATAATAATAAAAAAACAATATCAGCCCTGAACAATGACCAGTTCCTGTACTTATATTTCTGAAATATATATATATATGAAATATGGCATGTACCGGACATAACGGAAGATGTGTAGCCTACAATAGGGTATTGCTTTTGAGAGAAATTTGTCCCCTGCTGCAGAGCAAGAAAACTTGTCATAAGAAAACTAGATCTCCGAGCTCCATAATGCATGCCATTCCTGGTTTAGGTGGATTGCAGGTATGCTTTTATATGAAATAAATTGCGTTACTTCGTGCATTTATGTCTTTATTTCGCTAATTGTGAGGAATTTGCCAGAAAATTTCCAATCGACTTTACTTGCTATGTTATTGGGCATTTTAGACAAATGTTTTTACATTCATGTGTTCACTTGCTGGAACAAATTATTTAAAGGCTATTTGTATCTTATTGTGAAATAACGAACAAAGAAAAACAAACGCTTTGGATATAAGGCAGCGTCTCACTGGTAACATTTACAGTCAAATTAAGGGAAGCCCCTAATGACACGATGACTGCTACGGCGTGATATTCGTTATCAGACAACACACCTAACACAGTGGCTAATAAAAATACATACTTCTAAACAAATTAATGTAAATTTAACATCAATATAGCACCCTGCGCAGTGTTAGCGGTTGGAAGATGGAGGGATGGATGGATAGATAGATAGATAGATAGATGGATAATGAATGAGCTTTACCACTAATACTCTACCAATCAAAAAATATATAAATTTAAAAGAATTGTTTCAGGGTAAAAACACGTTACTTTTAAATGAATGATTAGTGGCAGTATTTACAAACGTAAATTTCTTTTTTAAAAATGCCGATGAGTCCAAACGTCCGTGGACTTGGCTTTGATGAGGAACGATAACATTGTGTAAACAAACACAAATAAATAGATACATAATCTCAGCTCGCGCTTCCATTATCACATGCGGGATTAGAGAGTTTAAGCTGTCATGTTCTCTAGCGCGCTCTATTTATGTTTCGATTGCCGAATTTCAGGCCCGCGTGGCACTGTCTTGGGGCTCTCGTGTCTGCTACTCAGCGCTTTCCGAGTGTATCGTCCTGCTAAAGCCGTCTGATGGAAGCAGGAGGCGCCAGGTTATCCCCGGGGAGCTAGAAAGTCAAGGACTGTTGGTCGAAATGCAGAATAATGTAATTCTATCTAGGTTGAATTCAACCTAATTACCACAGAAAGAACAACAGGCAGAGGGGCTTGTGAATGAAAATGGGCAGGAATGACAGGCTCATCAGCGTAATCACGATATCCGAGTGTGGGAGGCTTTGGAACAGATGCAGCAAAGGGCAGGAGGCAGAATGACTTCCGCGTGTTTTTCTTCCAAAGGTTCTGTTTTTTAAACAATCCCGACGCTTCGGTTTCTGACAGCTGAGTCAATTAATATTACCGAAATGGCAATGTTTTATGGTTCACAGAAAAAAAACTCATGTAAATGCATATAAGTTTGAACTTCAATGCCAAATGTATGATAATGCCAGTGATATATTGGAAGTTTAGTGCGTATCGACTGTATTTATTCCAGTGACAATAAACAGCATTACAAAATGAAATTTCATTTTAATACTGCCTGCATCATATTATTATAAAGACCAAAAAGCGCTATAGTGCCGTAGCGACGTCACACACCGTGATTGTGCCTATAAGTTGCATTTATGGGTGTCACGTGGCAGATTTCCTTATATACGGCATATAATGCCATTACACCCTTACACCAACATGTAATATTTTTGCATTTCTTCCTGGGAGTTTTAGCTTTACAAACTGAGCCAAGTGCAGGTTTCATTCGTTTTAAAATACCAGTAAGGGGAACCCCAAACTTAAAGCATGATTATTAAAAAAAAAAAAAGTCGTGATAGAGCACGCCACTCTTCTAAATATTTATATAATTCGGTAAAAAAAAAATGGATGGCATGTTTTGAAATGCTTTGTCATCGTCCTTATCCTACCTCTAAAGCAGTGTCGACACGGACCGTTTTCTTAAGGTCTGACGGGTGACTTTGCTTTGAATGTATCTTTATTGCTGCTTTTTGTGCAAACATATGGTGGCTCCTCTCTAATCCCTCTAAGAACATCGAACACGCGAGAGGGCGGCAGGTCGCAAACAACTCGGGGAAAACTGTGACAAATTCCCATTGTCTCTGCTTTGCACGTACTTTATTACCCAGAAGAGCAGCACCGCCTCGGGGTACCGATTCATCACGGGCTTCGATACACGCTGGAACCCAACTTAGACAGCGCCTCTGGGCAACCAGCTAAAGGCTTTCATATTACAAATTAACGGGAGGGATTAGGGAGGGGTACCGCGTTGCAGAAAAAAATGCGCATTACGTTTATGAGAATGGGGAAATAAATGAAAGTCGTGTATACCTTAATAGACGGGAAAGTGCAATTTTAACTTAAAATCATAGCACGCGTTTTAAAAACATATGGACAGGCCTACCACAAGA
Organism: Petrocephalus sullivani; assembly: GCA_026780845.1. Taxonomy (NCBI): domain Eukaryota; kingdom Metazoa; phylum Chordata; class Actinopteri; order Osteoglossiformes; family Mormyridae; genus Petrocephalus; species Petrocephalus sullivani. Next base: position 1,352,667 of record JAODKM010000016.1, on the reverse strand, counting down.
ATACCATCATTTAACTGTGCGTCTGAAGTAACCCGTTTCATAGAATGTACCGTTTCATTAAATATTCAGAAAATGTGCATATAAATATCATATTTATTGATTTATAGCTACGTGTGGCACGATGGCCAAAATTTATTGTTATTTGTGACGTTTTGGTTAGCTGTAACTACCATGGACATAGCTCAAGTTGTATCGGATGGCTTATGCGATAACAGCGAAGAATCACCGCATTATAGATTATTACAGAATATTAAATGATTAAAAAACACTAATACACCAACTTCATTGCCTTGTGCGTATCATTGTTGAAAATGCTACATTAGAATGCTTTATAACCATGTTTTGATTTTATATTAATTAGTTTAATTTTAACAGCAAGAGTTAATTGCGTGTAATTAAATGAAACAAGGGTTAGGTAGGCGCGAGCTGCCAGGTGCAATTCTAATATTGCTACTTAGTGCTTGAAATAATTAACATATAAACTAATTAGTTCATAACATTTTTGTCTAATTGTTGGATTGGATTAGGACTTAATATTGCTCTTGACAAAGACAACTCGTTAAAGAAAAGAAACAATAACAAACAATGGAATTAGCACAGAAAATTACTATAAGGGCCGTTGTGTGGTCAGTATAAGACCTCCTAATTTAAGAGAATGTGGTAACGCGAGCCAAACAGAGACTGTGGGACGATCATTTCTAATTTCAAAACGGAAATGATTTTAATTGCTGCCGATTCGTATTTAATGGCGACCGTATTTGACTTCGTTTAGTGTTCTCTTGTTGAAGTGGTAAATCAAAGATCCGTATAATTGTCCTGCGCGATTTTATTTTCATGAGTTTGATCGACTAATTTGTGGTGAGGTTCTTGAATAACATCCACATTATTTTCTGGGCGCTCACGGCTCTGCCGAGAATTAGCAAATGATAATAAATTGTTATACGAGTCCCCGTAATAAGTTAAAATACATTTCGAATCCATCCGTGAAGAATAAGGTTGCATGGTTATCTGTAATTATTAATCCTTTCTGCAAACGCCTCTGTTAAATACGCTCATCTTTTCAAACCCATTAATTATAACTATAACAATTCAATATTAGCTCCAGCGTTACGGGAACATATTTTAATTTTCAAAAGATATCACGCTGTGGTGCACGTTCACAGTTTTAGCATCCAGAATGCATTTTCTGTCAAATCGGTTAAAAGTAAAACACGTGAATGTTTTATACACAAATTCGCCGTCAAGCTGAAATATGCGTCACCGTTCGTTATTGATATAGATTCGAATGCACACAATTGATTTTTATCCTTCCCCTAGCCACCCTGAGCAACTGAGAATTATTTTCATTCTCGCAAAAGCTGAAATAAGTGCGTAATAAAACGATGATATATTAAATTCGTTTTCCCCGTGTTGCAGTTTTATTATAAGCCATTTTTCATTTTTATTGAATTGAAACTGAGCAATCGTAAGTCTAGCCGCAGGCAGAGAAAGGTTAAATTATTTGTGCCAATCAGCATCGCTGTTGGCCGTACCACTAAGACAAATCTAATTTTTCTCTTTTATCGTAAAATTTTGGTTTTGGTGATTTAAGCTTTGCTGTGGTAAATATTGTCAATAAATTGCAAACTGGTTATTTAAATGTGTTATATAAGCATAGTGTTTCCCTGAACGGATCGAATAGCGCATGGTAGATTAAATGTTAAATAAATGATGCGGATAATTTCCAAATAAAGACTGAAGCGCTTTACTGAAATGGTACTGGCGTAAAAGAAAAATAATAGTGCTAAAAAAGTTATTCTGGCAATTAAAAATAACCAGAGCAAAGAGAATTTTATTAAATGCATAAACGTACTGAAAAGAGCGAGGTACGCCTATATGGTAAGATACTGTTATAGCTATTAGTAATGATGTCAATACTAATGTTAACCACAGAGCATCACACATACAGGCCTACCGTATAATTAGGAATTGTCGAATAAATATATTAGAATGCAAATTAGTTTATGGCATCGAAATTATAGGATGTTATAAATGATATAATTGGCGGGTAATATTGTATTTCTGCGCTAGAGTGAAGGTGAACTAGGTGCACTCATAACGCCGGTAAAAGGGGTTTTAACCCTTGATATCGGAAATTCGGGTGCGATTCAAATCAACCATCACAGCTATAGTCCTTAACTCTGACAGTCGCATGCAAACATTTTTCATGGCTTCCGTGACGTTATATCGCGTGTTTCAACGTGTCGCGCGACATAATGAAACTTCCCGACATGTTTATAACGTTACGTGGTGTAAAAATGAAAGGATAATGGTAATTCCTTTTTGTCACTGCGAGATAAATCGTGAGTGAGCTGAATCAATACACGGTTCCAGTCTTTTCGTACAAAGGCGCGCTTATTAAGCGCTCGCGTTTAGGCGTTTACGTTATTTAGTAATTATATAGGCCTATGGGCGAGAGAACACATGTAGCTAAAAAAAATCCGCGAGCGAAATAGGCATGCTAATAAAAAGCTGATCATTTCATTCATGGGTGACAGTTCATCTATTTGATGACAGCTTTGCAAAAAAAAAAAGATCGCTAGTAAAATGTAAAAGTCAAAGACGAGCGAGGGGGGGAAAAGACAACTGTGTCTTTAAGAAGTGAGGGCGAATTAAAAGACCCTGCCTCTCTGGAAATTCAATAGCCAATGAATGGGTGAATCCCGGGGTTTTGGCAGCGGGAGACTCTCACCTGCGCAAAATCACTCCGACAAGCGCTAAAGCAACGAATGTCCAGCTTTCAAAAATTAATATATACTTGCTTATAACTGTAATATTTCGTATTATCAGATGATTTTTATGGAGATGCACGACAAACGTCGTCCCTTTTTCTCTGCAGCGCAGCAGTCGTAGAAAACACGGCTGCATTTGGCTATATAGACATTTTCACGTCAACCTGGCAACTCCTCAGTTTCCAGATGTTTAAAGCGTTCTTTCATCGCGGTTTGCCAGTTATTATTATGCGTCCTTCTTCCAGAAGTGCGTGATCAATCTCGTCTGCAGCAATGCACGTAGATAATGGATATCGCTATTCCAGGGCCCCAGTCCGAGACCTCATCGCGATGGATTAATTACCGTGCTTCTGCAGAATCGCTTCGTTCTCTGGACATCGCATGGACTCAGGTGGGCCGCTCACTATTACCAGCTCTTTAGTTTGTGGATTTCTTTAAGAAAAATTGTCTGCCCTGAGCGCCGCACTGAGTAAACACTTGTTTACTGTAACCCCGAGGAGGTAACAGAGAGGCACACAACAAACAAACAATGGAACATACTGGGATAGAGGAAGCGAACCAGACGCACCAGCAGCACGAACCCATTAGTTTTGGAATAGATCAAATTCTGAACAATACGGAGCAGCCCAGCAGCTGCATGCTACCGAACCGAACCAGCGAAACGGACTATCAGCTGGCCTCCAATGTCTACGCGAACGGCTACAACGGCGTCTACAATCCCGCCTGCTCCATGGCAGCGGGACTCGCGGGCTCCTACAACGTCAACATGAACATGAACGTCAGCATGAACATGAACGTCAACGTGAACTCGGGGAATTCCGGCGGGGTGATTCGGGTTCCGGCCCACAGACCCATGCCGCCGACGCCCCACCCGCCTCCCGCCACGCATCCACCCGGCCTCACGGCGGGCATGCCCACCGTGCCCACTGTCCCCAGCATGGGCAACGTGGCGAACTTTACCTTCCCTTGGATGGAGAGCAGTAGGAGATTCGCGAAAGACAGGCTGACGGGTAAGAAGGTCTCATATTTATGTCTGCGGGTCAGAAACGGCGATTAAGCAGCATTGCTTACAACCGCGGTCCAGATTTCAGTGGCAACAATTATCAGTCACATAAGCAGCGCACAGGTCCCACTCTAATTTGCCTGTGCCGAAATCTAATTGTCCTGACTATCTCACTGCCCGTTTCACTTCGAATAAAGTGAAATTTTAAAATTGTTCTGGTTATTTCGCCTAAAGTCAAAATATCATACAAATTAATTAATAAGTAGTTCCTTATTCCGCATTACAAGTATCCTTTCAGAGAGTCATCCCGTCTAAGTATATTTTAAATAAACAATAGCGCCTTACGAATCAAAATGTTTACCGCTTATGACATAGCAGATAGGGTTGCGAGGAAGCATTCTAGATTAAATCAGGAGTGTACAAGTCGGATTCATCATTCTAACTAGACAGCAAGCCTCGATAGACGTGTATTTTTGTCAACTGTGTTTCTATGCAAAATAAAGCGCCTTAAAATGTATTTTTTTTTGGGGGGGGGTGAATTCCATCCGCACACTTCGCGGACATAATTTCCATGCAAGACTATATATTTAATTAATACGGAACTATCAATTAAGAGGTCCAAACGAATTGCATTGGCATAGCGTAGATTTTACTTTACTGTTTTTAACAAACTGCGTCTCTGTTTAGTTTTTTATGATGGCAAGGTTATTAACAAAAAAAGTATTAGCTATATTATTTTTCTTGGACGAATGTCCATACTTTTTTAATTTAATAACATAATTCAAATTAAACTGCCATTGCAAAAAATGTTTTTGTTGCTATTTCGGTATTTTTATAATTGCATATTAGCATTATTTTTCTTCTCCTCGATGCGGGTTTTAAAGATGGGCTCACGCGAGAGCCAAATGCGAGTTAATACAGATTCCAGTGCCGAGGTTTTCTTTGTAGGCCTGTATATCTAACAAAACTCCTTTAATGTAAGATAAGAGACGCCATTATTATGGTAGTGCAAGCTGTCAAATGGACCTTTTAATACAGTTAACACATTTAAAAACAGCACTAGTGACAACAGATATACATAGCATGGTACCTTTTACTCAAACAACGTGTATCTGATCTTAGGCCCAGTTTATGAACAAAACATGCGACTTCATCCATTAACACAGTTAGTATAGCAACAGCACCAGGTAATAGTAGTTGTGGTATTCGCAGCGTTCATGATTTTATGAACACGTGGTGTCGGATTTTAACATCTCTTATAAACTAATTACTCTATTAAGATTGAAGGTAGCGGGCATGCTTTGGATAATAAACGTTTCGGCGTATAGCTTTCGCGAAGAACCGTCGGTTAAAGTTGTTGTTGTTTCCCAAAGCCTACGTCGAGTTCTTTACCAGCACAGTGAGTCGCATTTTACCTCCAGTGGCGTGGAATTGTCTTTAAAGCATATTTACCTGCTTTTGCTAGGTCAAGCCACAAGTGTGCAATTGAGCATTTACATAATTTTACACTCCGTTAGAATAATCGAGAATAGGCCTTTTTCGTTTTTAAATTAGACACCTACTGATTTATTGGGAACAATATTATCAGGATTACAGTACATTACATTATGTATGCATGTTACAATAATAATAATAATAATAATAAGATCAATAATTATAACAACAACAAGCTAATAATAATAATAATCATTATTATTATTATTATTATAGCATAGTAGTAGAGCAGTAATATTCTGATTGCTCGTAGTATGTTTAATATCTCTTATTTTACTAGTCATTTGGCAAATCACTATTATTTTTGAAGACATTGCTTCCTTCCCTGTACAGTGTGAGGCTGTCCGTTTTGGCTACGTTTCCTTCAGCTGCTATCTGTGCTGATCTTGTTATGACTGTGCGGACACTCGCGTTTTTTCTATTGCCACTGACCTGGGAAAGGCCAGTCATCGAGGTACGAGCCATTGGGAGCGAGCGGGGACCCCTGCCTCGCCGTACACCAGCGCTCAAACGTCAAACATACAGTCTGTAGCAAAATTAAAAAGGCTTCGGTGTACGTTACTGTCTAGTGAGGAGAGGTTCTGATCTAATCTGGGCCCAGGGACACGTACTGTCGGCATCAGCAGTCACCGGCCACCGCGTCTCATACCCATTCAGTAGCAGACGGTGATTCTATACACGCTAAAATCTTTGCAGAATACGTATATATGAAATCTAAGGGTGCTGCGCAGACTTTCCGGTACTTCCTCTGCCGGAAAGATGCAGTGCGGAGAGGTAAATAGCGCGGTACTAGTAGCACGGCACGCGTTTGTAATGGCTTTGGAATGACTGCGCATTCTGAATGGATAAATTAATCGGTTCAACATCAGTGACTAGTCCCAGATTCGCATGCGTTATGCAGCTCTCCCGGTGCTTAGGATGGCCATCCTGAAACAACGTTTCTCGTAAAATATCATTTTTATAGTGACTGTATTCTATTACTACCTGAATATCATGTAAATCTCAAAATATTAGTATGGATTCATGTAATATATTACTTTCATTAATAAATTACATTTATTAATACTTTGTGATAAAATTGTGTTGTATAAGAGCTTTTGTAATATTATATATAATTATTTAAATTCAAAGTTAAATATTAAAGTGTAATCATCATTACTCAAACCCAAATAACCGATAACCATGAATAATTATGGCGCGAACCGCGGCAGTGGCCACAACAATAAATACGTAGTATTTCAATTAAATATAATTAGCACTGTACTATTGTCACTTACGCGAGGCATATTAATCATTTTCTTAATGTTTTTCCTTCTCGCATCGCAACTTTGTCCAATATAAATTAATATTAACATTATATACATTATATACAAAATTAACATTATACATTACATAAGGGTCATAATATTAACATTATAAACCACATAAGGGTCATATTGTTACTAGACATAGTATTTATTACATAATAATAATAATAATAATAATAATAATAATAATAATAATGCAAGTTAAAACCCTGTTTGGAGCTCCAGTTTATTGTATTGAAAA
>JAODKM010000016.1:1310788-1323134 GCA_026780845.1 Petrocephalus sullivani | reverse complement strand
GCGGGGGGGCGGCCAGAGGCTGAAGGCGGGGGCGTTTGAAACAGCCCTGAATCGAGTCCACAAGTCAGTGCCAATCAGTCATTTTTAAAATGTTATGATTTTCCCATCGTCGGGGAAGCCAGCAGCTGTGGTTCAGAGACCCACAGGAGAAAAATCTGAGCCCAGAAATTTTGTATTATTATTTTTTTTTTGGAAACATTCCCAAATCGGTATGCATGCAGTGTGTGGGGTATATTGTCACCTGCTACAGTTCCTATACCTACAACTGAAAAATTTAAGCACGTTCAATGAAACTTTGCGATGCAAACACACGCTCCCCAAATCCAATGTATCCCCCTTCAGAGAGAGGGAGCCCCAATAAAATGATATTTTACCACCCTCGAATACCAGCCATGGAGGATTTCCAGAGCACGGTTGAATTATTTTGGTATCTTCAGTGAGGCCTCCAGTTGAAGTGGCCTGAACCTGCCTCTCTTCTACCTCACAGAGTGCAGAGGTTCAGGGTAAGAAGCCCAAGGCAGCATCAAAGCCGAACGGCTCTCAGGGCAAGTCTGCCGGCCCGGCGGGGAAGCCTCAAGCCAAGGTAGGCCAGCCACCCCTGCACTAGGGTCTACACCTAAATCTCCCTTTGTTTCCGCTGCCCAGGAGGGGGCTGATTTTCAGATCCCCATCTCTTTCGCCTAATGGGGTGCTTTTCCACTGCACTGCTGCCATACTTTTCTTATAGTACTTTTCCTTTTCGGTCAAGTACCAGTACCAGAAAGTTCCAGTACCTAAAGTACTCAACCAGCTGGGGTACTTTCTGGTTCTTCGGTACTTAGAGGTGGGATTTGCAAACATGTTCATTGTCGATTTTTGGTTATGCAAATCGCCTGCCTCTGAAACTTCGTATAGCTATCATCTTGAAAAAAGTTACTAACCACGATAAAGAATCAGAAGAAGATCTAGATGGCATTACAAGAAATACGTACGTACAATAATGTACTATGGCTGAACGGTATTCAAATATCACATGATTTTGTTGTAATAAATACTGGGGTAATTGTCAAACAAAAAGAGTTCAAAATAAATACGTTTCTCATAAACCCGTCTATGAGTGCTTCACACTGCAAGGATGAAAATGATCATGATTGGCATGCAGCGCTCATGCAAAATCAGCGAAGGTAAACTTTAAACTGATTTTATGAAACGTATACTAGATAATAATGGAAAGGAATAATCATAAAAATCGCAGTGCTTGCTGAGTTTTGTTGCCCGTGACAAAGTAAAAACATTTTAGTGAAACTTAAACCCCCTTCACTATAATGCCCGTACAGTATGAAGGTATGGAAAAGCCAGATCTCAGCCTAGCTAAGTATTGCATTCCTTGTGATGTAAGAATTGCATGTGCGTAACATGCAATGCTGGTATTAATATCGCACATCGCCCATTCCTCTAATATACTACAGCCATTTTTCGAATTCAATACACTCCCCCGTTCTGGTGTCGTTCAGCACCGGTAGCAATTTTTATGCCAGTGAACACCTTGAAATACTATACACTTCTGGTATACCAAAAGTTCGGTACCTGGTGCAGTGGAACGGTGCTCGTAATTGTGAGGGGTGACCAGCGTTTTTCTGTACCAGAAGACATTAAACTAATGCTTTTCCAGGCAAAGCATCTGACTGGTGTTATGGACTTAACTTGCTAAACTCGACATGCTACAAGACAATCCCGTTAACTTTAAAGTGAATACCAACATTCCTTTTTTACCATTATTATTATTATTATGCATTGTGGTGGCAGGGGGTTGAAAATATCCAGTGTCACATCATCAGCGGGTGACCCCCTTGGGACAGTCTTGGAGCTGAGCGATCTTTGTGGAATTAGGCTCTCACAAAGACTGCGTCATAATCTGCCGTCATGTAGCCGCCATTTTGTAAAAAATCTCCATTAGACTGTCATGTTGACATTACTAACCTTAAGCCCTAATCGTCGTGTCGGCATGTAATTTGAATATAAGCATCGTTGTAATTTTTATTTTTTTTTTCTTTTAGTTTGGAGCATGAAGTTACCTGGCCAACAGGTGCTAATCTGTAGCCATGGCGATAACCTGAACAGTATCTAAAAAGCTAAGCATTAGCATTTTGTTTTTCTTTCGGTCTTCATTGACTAGCATCTGTCATCACGAATGCATCTTCTCTTGTGTCCGGTTATTTGGGTCATGGGCACGTTTCGTATTGAAGTACAGGGTCTCACATTTGTTCTGTTGACACGCCTTCCCAGCTAATTGTGTCGCTAAGTTGCTGCCAGGTTTATATTTTGATGCTTTTCCCCGCCTCCCTTCGTGTTCTTTGATCTGCCCTTTTTCTTTGTACCATTAGCAGTCACTAAAATCCTCGAATACAGCAGTCTGGAGAACGAATGCAGCTGGTCTGGTTTCCATAGTCAGAAAGGTTGTCCTCCGGGAGCCGCGGTTACTCGGAAATGGCAGCGCTCGTAGGCATTCGCTCGGGGAGGACGAGACGGGGCGGGGGCCATGGCTGGGGCCTGAGCGAGACGGGGCTTAGATCCAAAGAGCGCGAGCGGGCGGCCGGAGCTCAGATGTTGCCGGTGCTCATTCCAGCACCAGCAACCGTAAATCACAATCATCGCCCTCGTTAGTGCTCTGGAAAGCCTCTGGATTTTATGGGCGGTGCTAAAACATCAGCGTGGTCCCCGTTTCATTGGGGCTCTTGGTATCTGAGGCCGCTTAAATTGAGCATGCGTCCAGTTTTATGGTGGCTTTTGGTTTGTCAGGTATTTGGGGGGGGTCCTTTTTCTTTGCCTTTAAATTGCGGGGGGGAGGTAAATGTTAAATTCCTCTGAGTTTATCTGATTCTTCATAGAATGGCTCTCCGCAGATGTTACGCCTGCATTACTCAGTCTCCTTACCAGTAGAAAGTACACTTTTAATTCATTTAATTTGAAAAATAGTCTGTGTGGATGAAGGCTGGTAGGTAATGGGTCGAGAGGAGAATTTACGGATCTCGTTTTGGGTTTCAGTACTATTTCGTCAGGTTTACAAGTGCACTCCCACAATGCAGTTCGAGATGCTGTTTGAAAGTTGCTGACAGCCTGAATAATCTGTGCATTTCCTTAAGCAGAAGGCACACTGCTCAGTGCTTAAACTTCTTGGAGAAGCAGTATATTTTTACTTTGTCTACTGACTGCAATGGTAGAGAACAGACCCTTTAAATTGGAATCCATAAATTGGATTCTACAGCCAGCAATTAGCTGATAACCGTGCAGGTGAAATGGAAACCAGCAATGGTTCTCTCCTCCACTGCCCCCTAAACAAACAAACCTGACCTCTGGGGCCTCCCCTCTGGGCCGGGCTTGATCCAGTGACCTCCACCCTCTGGGTCTGTGGCTTGTGGCCCGTCTCTTTGATTGTGTCTCACTCCCTGCAGCCTGGCTGGACTCCCCCTGTCCTCCTCTTCCCCACGGGGGAGTGATCCGCTGGAGGTGAGTGCCCAAGAGCTGTTCGCTGGGGATAAATTGAGAGTTGAGGGCTAAGTCCACCCCCTCCCCTCCCAGCGGTGGTGTTTACTACCACACAAACTGCACATTTGTGTTGGGCCCCTGAGGTTTGGGAGCCCCCTTTTGGCCACAAACAGTTATTACACTGATGAGTGGGCCCCCAGAAACAACATTCCCTCCACCACTACCAGGTCCTATTCAGGAGTTCCCAGTATTCCACTCTGGGCTCATTTGGACCCGTGTGCCTGAACGGGCCCCTGAGCAGGACTTGCAGATATTAAAATTTATTATCTAATTACACCTGTTGCTGTTTAGTCATCATTCCACTGTGTGTTTGGGGGGGCGGTGCAATTAGAATGTGGCTGGTAATTAAAACCAGGTCGTCTCGTTCAGAAACCAGACTTGTACTCCTGCAAGAATTAAAAAATGTTTCCTAAATGTTTGTGTTTTCTTTCACTTAGACCTTGTTTGTAGAGCCCCTTAACAGTAGCAAGTGTCCCATAAAGTGACTTGTAGAGCCCCCTACCCCCTGGAATTTTCCTGAGAGATGCATCCACTGTGCACCTACCTGAGCGTGACTGCTTGGGTGAAGTCGAGGGCAGGTGCTGAGTCCTGTTGTTGGTGGATGGATCCTGGGCAGTTTTGATGTCTTTAATCAGCGTCTGGCCTAACAGTGTGTGTGTGTGTGTGTCATATCTGCGGCTGTCCATCTTTAACAAACACGCGGGAGCTATGGCTGGGGCCGTGACTCTGTGTCTGTTCTGTGTTTCCTCCCTCTAATTTGTGATTTGCACCAGCAGCCTTTATTTTTTTCTTTTTCCCGGTCAAAGTGACGTCAGGAAGAGAAGCACCATCGAAACACCTGCCTTCCCTTAAACCCCGGCCCCTATGGTTGGCGCTCTGACGTAATGTGTTTGTTTCGGACTCCCGCTACCTGAGGCTCTGTGTCACGGTTTGTCAGGGTGCCAGCTGCCGAAAAACCACTCAGAAGTTAATATACCTGTCAGATTTCCGTTTGTATGGTGTGGTTATGTAATGGAGACATTTTTACTTACGACACCAGCTAACCTGCTTGTATGGCTGTGCACTAACTGAGAAATCAGCTGGCTTGGGCCCCAAATAGGTCCATGGATGGCCTGGCAGATTCAGGGGGGCCCAGCACTTTACAGGGGCCCGTAATTACATAAAATTAGGAATTTAATTGGGCATGGAGGCCCAAGGTGACATTTTTCAGGGGGCTCATAATTTCTACCCACTTCCCATACAGCCAGCTATTTCGTCTCTGAATGTCGTTTCGAAGGAAACATTTTCAGTTCAAGATCCTTCTGAGCTATGGTTGGTCGTAGAGGGTTAAACCCTATTCGTAGTCGGCCAATTCCGTCCCGCCCAGTTAAAAGGGCCTTTCAGGCTGCCTGTGGGAACCCTACAATCATGGCAGATTACAAGCTGGCCTTCAAGTACAAACAGTTGTGTGTATGCACTCGTGTGTGTGTGTGTGTGTGTGTGTTTTGTGTTTGTCTTGGCCCTGTGACCCAAAATGATTTTGCCTCGGGATACGAAGAAATATCTGACGCGACTCACTGTGACGCTAAAACGTTGGAGAAACATCACGGCTGCGTTTTTGCGGCCGCTGAGTTACTGGACGTTCCGCTAGAGGCATCGACGTAAAGAACGTGGTAAACATCTGCCGTCGGTAGGCCCAGATTACCCAGCATGCACTCTGTCGACGTTCTCCTTGGCCGAGCTTGTTTGAAGCAGATGGTCTCTTGCCTCATTCTCTCCTAACCTTGGCCTGCGCTAAGCGTTCCCCCTTCAAAGATCCAGGTGTCCCTTCGCTCTGGCGCTCAGCAGAAAGCTGAGGACCGCCTCTGAAGCTGGGAATAATAAAATGATCATTTGTGCCTTGACGCTTTTGTTAAAGAAGGTGTAATTGGGGGAGAAATTGATGCCCCCTGGTTTAATCCCTCGCCAGCTGTTTACTCAAGGCTGATTGGAGCACCTGGAGCATGCATCCAAAAGGTACTTAAAGGGGAACCACATAATGTCTAGAAAATGAATATTGGACCTTATTTTGTTGGCCAGTTGCAGCTGTTGCTTTGGTAACGTTTATGGAGGTGTTCTTAAGTCAGAATTGCTGCTTTCTTTGCCCGACTTCGGAGATGTGGGCTTTGCTGATAATATGAGTAACTTCTTGGTTCTCGTATTCCATGGCTGGAAATTAGTGTCATGGGGTTTTGGGGGTGATGTCTGGATGGCGTTTTGGGTCTTGTGGTCCGCATTCTTTTCGTTCTGTGAAACTGATCTGTTAATTTATCTGATCCATTAATTTAGGATGCCATGATGGTCCTGGGGCACTGAACTTTAAGGCCCTTAATATTTGAGCTTTTTGACCGTCAGGATCTGAGTTCAGTTTCCATTGACTTCCCTCCTGTGGGGTTGTTCTGATTTCAGTTTTTGATGGCATTTAATCCCGGGGCTGTCACTCCCTTCTATGGGTAGCGACTGACATTTTTTTCCTGAGCATTTTATGCTCCACACTTCCGTGGAGTCCTGTATCTTATTCCGGATTTCTTTGGGGTTACATTAAAGTAGCCTTCGTAGCCCTAAGATGGCAGGTCAGCTTCAGCATGACCTTTAGTCTGCTGTTCGTGGTTTGTGCATGGTCAGTGTCCTTGTGTTCACAGATCTGTCCTACTCGAGTCTGGCTGCGGGAGAATCTTTCCTTTACCCTCCTTGTGACTTGTCCCTTAAAATTTTCGTTTATATCTCCGACAGTTTGGTTGATAACATGTGACATTAAACGTTACACGTGTGATGCACGGATATGGAATCTTACCGAAGGATGCTGCTTCCTGCTTTCAGAGTCCCAAAGGAGGTAAAGAGAATCCACCGGCTGGGACGCCGAAAACGCTGTCAATGAGCGACTGGAAAAACAAACTGACCACCGTCGTCAAAGAAGTAACGAGAACCTTTCAACCTTCTGTATTACGAGAGACCCTTAGCGTAAATATGTTAGAGAAACTGGGTGCGGCACAGAAATCATTCCGAAATATTAGAATCGTTTATTAGGCTGAGCACCAAGGGTATTTAATTGAACATTTTTTAAAATGTATTTGATTTTATTGCATTGTCAAATATTGCACATACATATTCATAAAAAATGTATAGTATTTTAATATCTAAACTGTCCCAAACGCACTTTTGATTGTGGGTCGGAAGTTATAGAATGTGTCTTGTAATTCATGTTTAGTATTATATATGAGGCAGGGAGTGAAACAATATGGTAAATTTGGAGGGATAAAATGTAATGGCTCTTCCGTATACTTTTGTTCAAGGTATCCAACTAAGATTTTGTAGTCTAAGGCAGTGGGCGGGTCACCGAAGTGTACTTAATTATCAGTTGTTACAATTCCTTAACTGGTAAACCTTTCACTTCAGCTAATTTACTTGTCTTGTTAAAAGTGACTCCGTGCTTATGGGTGATTCTCTCTCTCCTCCACCAGGGGAAGTCTCTCCCAAAGACTGAGCAGAAATTTGAAAATTTTGCCCGAAGCTGTTTTAAGATCTCGGATAAAAATGTAAGTTGCTCCCCGTTTTTTACGACCTCGAGAAGAACATGTACTCTCAATGATCTCCATCAAAGCCCGGCACCGTGGATTTTAAGTCCTTGTAGATATTTAGTTTGCAATGCAGCTGTTGTATAACATGTTCTTTGACATGTTATACATTCTTTCACACAAATCGCCTGTGCTTTGGAGGACGTAGATTCATGTCGTCGATTCCATAAGCCTATTTTGAATTATTAAATTATCTTCCACTGACATCTTTCACGGTTTGGTAAAAAACTTCCTGTGAAATACTTCTGAATTTACTCTACGGAATTAGTGTGTGTGTGTGTGTGTGTGGGTTCTCACAGATCACATTTTTTCAGGTCCCCATTTGGAAAACCTCAATTTTATAAAAATCTGGGGATGCAATCAAAAAAGTAAAAATGCCAAAAGTTTTGTATTTGGGTTGGTTTACTTATGGTTAAGGTTAGGGCTGGGTACGGATTAAGGGTGTCATGACTGGGATTAGGGTTTCCCCCCATTTAGGTAGGTGTGTGTGTGTGTGTTATTAATTTATTTATGTGTGTATGTATGTGTGTATATATATATATATGTATGTATATATGTGTGTGTGTGTGTGTGTGTGTGTGTGTGTGTATGTATAAAATACACACAGTGTATTTCTTAGTGATTTACTTCCCATTTTAACAAGGGTGTCTTTTGTAGCCTAATAAAATGGCTAGTGGTGGTATGCAGACCGTACCAGGATCTTGCTGTAGTTCAAGGTCATTTTTGAAGTCTGTGAGGTTTCAGAGAGCGCATCTCCCCCCATTTGGCAACAGAAACCTTTGATCTGTGAAGATTTATAAAGATTATTACAGATATTACATAGCGCTTGTCCTTGACGGAGTGTGGTGATGAATATTTTGAATTCTCTTCTGTAAGCAGTACAATATATTAGCTACTCTGGGAGTCTTAAAATTACAAGTATGATTTCACTGGGAATAGTATGTAAAATATACATATACATGAGAACAGAATGGTCTTAAGACCAACAATTCCAAAAGGTGATGGAATTTAAAGGGATCATAACTGTATAATTGGAAAAGTCTCAAAGTTTCAAAGGTACAAATTAACCACCCCCCCCCAACAATATAGTGGCGTTAACCGATGTGCAGGTGTCGCATTTCTTAAACATGCGGCTGGTCACACTTAAGCACATCATGATTTTTTTTTTACCACGCATTGTTTGCAAATGAAAACCACCTTGAAAGTAACACTTGAGCTGTTTTTTTTTTTTAAACTACAATGTGCTGAAAAGCCTTTGCTTTGGTTCTAAGATGTCACAGTTCTGTAGGTCATGCTGTTGGTATGTGCCCGCAACCCCCTCCCATCTAGATCTGTTCATTGTTCCCCTGCCAGTGTGTAGTAACTTTTTTTTTTTTTTTGCTGTGAACCTGAGTCATGCTTCACAACTATGGAACTAGTTATTAAGACTGCTTTATAATTAGTCTCTGTCTTCCTCTTCCTGCTCCCCTCTCATGTAGGTTATCAAAGAACTTTGGACATTTGTACAGACACTGAAGGCTGAGAAGAAATAATCCAAGTCTAACACTTCCCGTGGAGATGTTATGTCATCCTGTTTTATGTTTTAATTTTATTTTTTTAGTCGCCTGGGAGTCAGAAGTAATCCCCTTGCCATTCGGTTTATGTTCTATCTGTTCTCTAAGGTGTAGTTGGCAAGCCTTAAACTAAGGATGCTTTTTTTTTAAGTACAGGTTCTTGGTTTGACATGGTTCTGATTTAAACTTCTCACTGCCAGTGCAGTATTTCCTCAGTCATGATCAGCTTTTATCTAAACTGAGCATTCAGACTCAGAAATTCAGGTTGAAGACATTATTTCTGATAGTCCTTTGTGTTCAAGCCGTGTGAATTTCAGCATTATACCCTCTCTAAGCCATTTAAAATACTTTTTGTTACTATAACGTTCTACCATCTGTAACCCAGAGATAGAGAAAGTTGCAAAGGCAGCTCAGCACTGGGCACTGATGGGTTCTGCTTACTCTTTGAGATTTTTGAGGGAAATCGATGGAACTCTGTTGCTTAGATTTTGGTGTCTTTTCTTTTTGAATTACTCATTTTACCATTTGACTTTAATGCGATACTAATGATTATGCTATTCTTGAATCGTTTTTTAAAGTCTTTAAATTTCTTGCAGTCTTACGTGTCAGTGTTCGCCATTTTCTGTCTCTCCAGTATCTTCCCTCCTTTTAGTTTATAGACGACAGGTGTAAGCGGCAGCAAAATGCTGAAACAGAACATCGGTGAGCAGGTATTTTTCTCCACAAACCCATCAATCCCATTGTAACCCTTGAAAGTTCATTGTTCAGACTACTGGAAGCTTCTCAGTGAAATGCATGTCCTCTGATTCTGGGGGCTGAAGCCTTAAGATTTAATTTTCGTTTTAAATAAGGTTTTTTTATTGTTAATTATCATAATCCTTTGACCCGCAGCAGTGCATTTGAGTCATGGATATATGGATGTCATTGTAATACTGATTTATGAACCATCATAAACCATATTTTATGTTGTTGATTTTGGAGGTTGATTTAAGGATTGTGGGATGAAAAGGAAATCCATCCGTTTTTTTTTTTTAAAGATCCCCGCAAAAAGAAACAATAAAAATGTTCACCCTTGTTTTGTTTCCCTGTCAATTGTATTCTTCACAAAAAAATCAAGAGGAAACCCTCCATAAAATGCTAATGAGATTGCTGAATACTGCATCCTCATGGATCATTTTATTCGGGGTGGAGTCATGTGTGAGCGTCAAGAATCCAACAAATGAATGCCCACAACTGAGCTGGCCAATCACACACAGTCTCTGGAAGGTAGTATCGGTTTGTATATCCACTATACACCTCACATGCATTATAAATTAGCCTTGTGCCTATGCAAACATTCGTTGAGCTGACATCAGGTATTTCCAACATCTATTTACTCGATGGTGCAAATTAAACATTCGCCGTGTAATTTTAGGGTTCGCGGCACTCTCCTGATGCCACTGCCACTTCCCAAATTGTAGAGGTAGCTTGGCTTGGCCAAGGGGATATAAACACGTCTCAGGAGCCTTGGGACCTATAATTTCGTTTGTCATTTAAAGATTGGTGACCGTGCACTCGGTGCTGTAGCAAAAAGCATGTGATTGTGAGGGGAGCAGAGATTTTAATGGGGTTTGAGATGTACTCTTGTGTTAAGCAGTCCCGACCAGTTCATTGGAGGGACAATGGAGACTCATCATCACCTTACCCACGAGTCGTTTGTTCTTTCAAAGCATGCTCCTGGAAGTGGAGGAAGAGGAGGACATATTTATTCCTCAGCTTTTCGTTGCACACCTGGGACGGTTGCTCCGCGGGGTTAAGGTGATAAGTGATAGTTATTGTTTTGAAAACACTGTGTCAGTAGGGAGGATGCATGTGAGAAACTGGAGGTGAACTGTGAGCTGATCCTACTGATGGTGGATCACCTCCGGCGTCCGAGGATAAGGCTTTGTTTACAGTTAATGAGATAATATGGAAATAGAAATGACTAATCAGCATAAAATAATGCTTCTGAAATTATGCGTGTTCTATATTACATACTCTTTAGTACTTATTTTATGAATTGATACTAGCTAGACGCAAATGCAGTAAAATATAATGAAGTCCTGTGAGATTAAATGAAGTACCTAAACTTTCCTTTTTGAAGACGTTTCATTAAACTTGCTAATTGGCCACTGGGTGGCAGTAATAATCAACTCATCTTCAGGAAAAGCCTCTGGGATGACATTTTAGCTGTCTGATGGCGCGACCTCGTCTTTCGGTTGTCTTCATGGCTCTGTTGTGTATTTGCGAATGAGGCAGTGCTCCCAAACCTGCTCTGTCCACCTGTAAGAAAAGCACAGAGTAGCTATTTATGACAGTTTGATTAGTGACTTTTGAAATGGGTAGAGTGAGGTTTGGGGGCCAAGGTTACAGCACTGCCCCAGGAGTTCAGCATGTCATCAGCTCTCCCATCCCCTTTGCTGGGGCTTCAGGAGAATTATGTGAGGAATCTAGAAAGAATAGAAATGTTGTTTTGACGGTTGTGGTACTGGGCCTGTATTTTGGCATTTTTTCCCTACACGGAACAACCCAGGAGTGAAGTGAATCGCACAAGTTAAAGCCAGCCCTTCAAAAATAACACAGACTGTCGGAGAACTGAAGTGCTGTTGAACCGGTGTATGAATCCTGCAGCCTCATTCTCACGTTCCAAGTCTGTCTGGGACGGAGAACCAAATAGATTATCATTATTTCATCAAATCATAGGTGTCGTATTTATCACAATGCTCTGAGCCGGTGCAAATATCACTTATGGGGACGATATGTATTTATCGTTGTATGACTATTGTTTATCCGGCTAGCCAACGCCCTTATCAAGGCTGCCTTATGCTCTTAACGATTTTACGTCACGCGTACTCCATGGCGCCCCATGCAGCCCATTACGCAGATCCAGACAAATACCTTTCCCAGAATGCAGTTCTGCTTTAGACCGGCTAGCTCATCAGGGAGGTAGCCTGGGTGTTTGCAGACACTGCAAGATCTGCAGAAGACGCCCCTGCACTGAGCAGGGCGGGTGTCCCCGCTGCCAAGGCCACTGTGCCCCACCTGAGTGACATTTAACTGCAGGCACATTGCATAAAATGACAGTGTATAGGTTTGTGCAAATCCATGTTCACGTACGCTTTGTGCACCCAAACCGGGCTAAAGATAAATGCATCGCAAGCTGGTAATGCGTGTGAAGCACACACACGTGTATCTTTGACCTCCCTTTGCTGTTTTTTTTTTATAACTATCCCTGATGGAACGAAAAGCATCGCACAGACTCCTTAAGTGTCTCTGTAAAATGTGCCTAGAACATTCCTGCGAGTCCCTGTTCTTTCACGGAACCTGAAGCAGCTGTGGTCTTTGTCCCTCTTAAATTCCTGTCGTGTCTTTGCAGAATAATCACTATATTAGTCATGCGCATGCGAGTCTGTTTTTTCCACTCGCGAGCGGGAGACTATGCCATCGTATCCTCTGTGGCCCCTGGATGAAAAAGGGGGCTTTTTGCTGCAGCTGGGACCGCGTGTAACAAAGCGTGGTTAAGCTTGCACGAAATGTTCTTCGATTCTCCCGGAGCCCAAACGCCATTCTCAAATATCACCGCGCGGCTTTTTTCCCCTTCCGTGTTCTCGATCTCTTGTCGGGGGCATTCCGGAGGCTGGCGCTTCATCCAGGTAA